>CM035815.1:85000-515322 GCA_020458035.1 Magallana ariakensis | reverse complement strand
TTACTGAATAAAAAAAAGGTTAAAAACTTAAATGTGCTATTTTTTTTTGGTTTGACCTTGACCTATGACCTTTATGTTATTTTGTTCGGCATGGGTAGACGCTTTCATCCCAGGTGGTCCGAAGTCTCTACGATAAATAATAAAAAAGTTGGAAGTGATTTTATAGAATTTTGAATACTTTCAGGGGCAATAACTGCTAGAAGGGGACCTCGGATCCTTTCGGTATGTATAGATTAAAGAACCCTCTAAGTTTACTGAAGACATTGGTAAAAGTTCCAAGGTCACTATCTCTTATGGTTTCAGAGGAGTAGCGATAAGAAGCATTTCGTACAATAGGGGCAATAACTCTGTAATTATTCAAAGGTATGAGCCACAGGGCTAAATTTTAAAATGTCTTAAGATGTCCTACTACATCCATGAAAAAGTTTTTCTCTACCACCCTAAACAAAAAAGTTCTAAAAACTCATTAATTAACAGATTTTCAAATGACCTTGACCTTTGACCTTTATGTTATTTTGTTCGGCCAAGGTAGACGCTTCGATCCCAAGTGGTCCGAAGTCTCTACGATAAATAATAAAAAAGTTGGAAGTGATTTTATGGAAATTCAAATACTTTCAGGGGCAATAACTGATAGAAGGGGGGCTCAGATCCTTTAGGTATGTATAGACTAAAGAACCCTCTAAGTTTACTGAAGACATTGGTAAAAGTTCCAAGTCTCTATCTCTTATGGTTTCAGAGGAGTAGCGATAACAATCATTTTGTACACAAGGGCAATAACTTTGGAAGTTCTGGGAGTTATTAAGCAAAGGGTCATTTGGTACCATAACTTTTTATGATCAATAACATAAAGAAAAAATTGTTTCAATATCTCTTGAAATAAAAAAGCTGTCCCTGGAAAAAAAGAGAAGAAAAAAAATAATAATAATAATAAAAAACATAAGAAATACAAAAGGTCTTTCACCTGAAAGGTGGAAAGACCTAACTAGTAGACTAATTGTTCTCGAACAATTAGAGGTCTTTCCACCTTTATTATTTTTTATGTTTTGTTTCAATATAATTAATTAAACATTTTCTCTGCGTTACTTAACAAAAAAAGGGATAAAAACTTAAATATGCTTTTTTTTGGTCTGACCTTGACCTTTGACCTTTATGTCATTTTGTTCGGACAAGGTAAACGCTTCCATCCCAAGTGGTCCGAAGTCTCTACGATTAATAATAAAAAAGTTAGAAGTGATTTTATATAAATTTAAATACTTTCAGGGGCAATAACTACTAGAAGGGGGCCTCAGATCCTTTCGGTATGAATAGATTGAAAAACCCTCTAAGTGTACTGAAGACATTGGTAAAAGATCCAAGTCTCTATCTCTTATGGTTTTAGAGGAGTAGCGATAACAAGCATTTCGTACAATAGGGGCAATAACTCTGTAATAATTCAAAGGTATGAGCTAAGGGGATATATATTAAAATGTCTTAAAATGTCCTACTACATCCATGAAAAAGTTTTTCTCTACCACCCTTAACAAAAGAGATATAAAAACTCATTAATTAACAGATTTCCAAATGACCTTGACCTTTGACCTTTATGTCATTTTGTTCGGCCAAGGTAGACGCTTCTATCCCAAGTGGTCCGAAGTCTTTACGATAAATAATAAAAAAGTTGGAAGTGATTTTATGGAAATTCAAATACTTTCAGGGGCAATAACTATTATAAGGGGGTCTCGGATCCTTTCGGTTTTAGTAGATTAAAGAACCCTCTAAGTGTACTGAAGACATTGGTAAAAGTTCCAAGTCTCTATCTCTTATGGTTTCAGAGGAGTAGCGATAACAAGCATTTCGTACACAAGGGCAATAACTTTGTAAGTTCTGGGAGTTTCTAATCAAAGGGTCATTTGGTACCATAACTTTTTATGGTCAATAACATAAAGAAAAAATTATTTCAATATCTCTTGAAATAAAAAAGCTGTCCCTGGAAAAAAAGAGAAGAAAAAAAATAATAACTAGTAGACTAATTGTTCACGGAACAATTAGAGGCCTTTCCACCTTCCATAATGATTTAAAAAAATTCCCGAAAATGTTGATAATTATTGAGAAATTAGAGAAAAATCAATTTACGAAAAAAAAAAAAAGGGGAAAAAAAAAAATCGGTTCCGCACAGTGGTATCGATCCGAGTACCCTTAGATTCTTAGGCGAGAGTGTTGCCACTACGCTATTTCGCTTGTTATCTGATCGAAGGTAAAATTTGTTGAGTTGTGTAGTGAATTTGGATGATGATAGAAAGAAGAGATGAAGCGTTCTTCTGTCCATCTAAAATTGATACCCAACGCTGAGGAACCTTTAGAATAGATAGGGGCTTAGCGATTGGTTGGGAGGGCAGTATTTGTTCACCAGTTTATTAATAAAAATCAGTGCTGCTTGTAAACAATGTGGCCGGATAGCGTTGACTAAGAAATCAACAGGCCAGGTCAAACTCTGGTCGCCAGCGGGTATTTGAAGGTGTGGGAACATTTGTTGGAACTTAGCTGATGCGAATTCTCCTTGTGATTTGAAATGCACGTGCTTAGAAATCTATAAACTGTCATGCATTCGTGGATTACAAGTACGGAAAATCGGAACTGAATTAAGGCCAGTCATGTATTTCAGCCAAGTCGGGAAATAAACAAACTGAAAGAAAATGTAAATTAAATTCATCTAAAATCGGGGTCTGGGAAGGAAGAGTTATCTTTCGTTGCACTTCAACACAAGTCGTCACAGGTTGCCGATAGAAATGTAAACAAAGATTTTCAGTGAAATTTGAGCATGAATTTATTAGATACAAATATCGAAGCGTTGAAATTTCGTTTCTCGGGACGATGGTTCGATGCCGCTGAGGTGGATAACTTTCTTCAATAGGGTTCATTTCGTTTGAAATTTGGCAGGCAATTAGATTCAGGTGTGAGGAACAGTCCCATAAATTTTCGCCGAGTTCTACAGAGTTTTACTGGAGCTGGAATTTTTATTTGGAGGCGTAGTCTAAAACGCGGTCTGGAGTCAAATGGCAGGCAGTTTTTCACCTTTTTAAAAAATTCTGACAAACGGTTGTAACGCTTTTTTAAGGTTTTATTTTAAAAAGGAATATTAAATTTCAAGTTCAAATATCGAGGGTCATGTTCATATAAGAATTCAATCCTTGTATAAAAGAAGGGGGGGGGGGGCAAATTGTTCATATAACTGAATCTGATATATATGTTGCATACACTTATTACTCATAAGTTCTAAGAGGTCAAAGGTCAATGTCAGGTCAAAGGTCAAGGTCAAAGGTCAAGGTCAAACCTAAAAATAAGGGGGGGGGGTGTTGGTTGTTTTAAAGAGCTAATTGCACATATAAATGAATCTGAAATGTATATGTTAAATATACTTGTAACGCATCAGTCCTTTAAGGTCAATGTCAAAGGTCAAGGTCAGGTCAAAGGTCAAGGTCAAACCTAAAAATAAAAGTGGGGGGGGGGTGAATTTGTGTTTGAAAGAGCTATTCGTACATATAAATGAATCTGATATGATAGATGTTGCAGATACTTATAACACACCAGTCCTAAGAGGTCAAAGGTCAAGGTCAAAGGTCAAGGTCAAAGGTCAAGGTCACTCATAAAAGAAAAAGGGGGGGGGGGGGTGGTGTTTATTTCTAATGTGTTTGTGAAATCAATGAAATTGAAAGGGGAATTACTGCCAGAAAGGGACGTCGGACCCTTTTGGGATCAATAGATTCAAGAAACTTCGAAGTGTACTGAAGACATTGGTCAAAGTTTCAAGTCTCTACCTGTTATGGTTTCAGAGGAGTAGCGATAACAAGCATTTCATACAAAAGGGGCAATAACTCACTAACTATTACAAGGTGGGAGCTGAAGGGCTACATTTTGAAATGTCTTAAGACGTCCTACTACATCCTTGATCAAATTTCTCTATATCACCCTGAACAAAAGAGATACGAAAACTCATAAAAACACCGATTTTCAAATGACCTTGACCTTTGACCTTTACGTCATTTATATCGGCCAAGGACGACGCTTCCATCCCAAGTGGTCCGAAGTCTTTGTGACAAATAGTAAAAAAATTGGAAGTGATTTTATGGAAATTGAAATACTTTCAGGGGCAATAACTGATAGAAGGGGGTCTCGGAACCTTTCGGTATGAATAGATTGAAAGAGCGTCTAAGTGAACTACAGACGTTAATAAAAGTTTCAAGTCTCTATCTCTTATGGTTTCAGAGGAGTAGCGATAACAATCACTTCGTACACAAAGGGCAAAAACTTTGTAAGTTCTGGGAGTGATCAACCAAAGGGTCATTTGGTATCATAACTTTTAATGGCCAGTCACATAAAGAAAAAATTGCTTCAATATCTCTTGAAACAAAAAAGCTGTCCCTGGAAAAAAAGAGAAGAAAAATAATAATAACTAGTAGACTAATTGTTCTCGAACAATTAGAGGTCTTTCCACCTTTGTTTTTTTTATGTTTTGTTTCAATATAATTAATTAAACATGTTATCTGCGTTACTGAATAAAAAAAAGGTTAAAAACTTAAATGTGCTATTTTTTTTTGGTTTGACCTTGACCTATGACCTTTATGTTATTTTGTTCGGCATGGGTAGACGCTTTCATCCCAGGTGGTCCGAAGTCTCTACGATAAATAATAAAAAAGTTGGAAGTGATTTTATAGAATTTTGAATACTTTCAGGGGCAATAACTGCTAGAAGGGGACCTCGGATCCTTTCGGTATGTATAGATTAAAGAACCCTCTAAGTTTACTGAAGACATTGGTAAAAGTTCCAAGTCACTATCTCTTATGGTTTCAGAGGAGTAGCGATAAGAAGCATTTCGTACAATAGGGGCAATAACTCTGTAATTATTCAAAGGTATGAGCCACAGGGCTAAATTTTAAAATGTCTTAAGATGTCCTACTACATCCATGAAAAAGTTTTTCTCTACCACCCTAAACAAAAAAGTTCTAAAAACTCATTAATTAACAGATTTTCAAATGACCTTGACCTTTGACCTTTATGTTATTTTGTTCGGCCAAGGTAGACGCTTCGATCCCAAGTGGTCCGAAGTCTCTACGATAAATAATAAAAAAGTTGGAAGTGATTTTATGGAAATTCAAATACTTTCAGGGGCAATAACTGATAGAAGGGGGGCTCAGATCCTTTAGGTATGTATAGACTAAAGAACCCTCTAAGTTTACTGAAGACATTGGTAAAAGTTCCAAGTCTCTATCTCTTATGGTTTCAGAGGAGTAGCGATAACAATCATTTTGTACACAAGGGCAATAACTTTGGAAGTTCTGGGAGTTATTAAGCAAAGGGTCATTTGGTACCATAACTTTTTATGATCAATAACATAAAGAAAAAATTGTTTCAATATCTCTTGAAATAAAAAAGCTGTCCCTGGAAAAAAAGAGAAGAAAAAAAATAATAATAATAATAAAAAACATAAGAAATACAAAAGGTCTTTCACCTGAAAGGTGGAAAGACCTAACTAGTAGACTAATTGTTCTCGAACAATTAGAGGTCTTTCCACCTTTATTATTTTTTATGTTTTGTTTCAATATAATTAATTAAACATTTTCTCTGCGTTACTTAACAAAAAAAGGGATAAAAACTTAAATATGCTTTTTTTTGGTCTGACCTTGACCTTTGACCTTTATGTCATTTTGTTCGGACAAGGTAAACGCTTCCATCCCAAGTGGTCCGAAGTCTCTACGATTAATAATAAAAAAGTTAGAAGTGATTTTATATAAATTTAAATACTTTCAGGGGCAATAACTACTAGAAGGGGGCCTCAGATCCTTTCGGTATGAATAGATTGAAAAACCCTCTAAGTGTACTGAAGACATTGGTAAAAGATCCAAGTCTCTATCTCTTATGGTTTTAGAGGAGTAGCGATAACAAGCATTTCGTACAATAGGGGCAATAACTCTGTAATAATTCAAAGGTATGAGCTAAGGGGATATATATTAAAATGTCTTAAAATGTCCTACTACATCCATGAAAAAGTTTTTCTCTACCACCCTTAACAAAAGAGATATAAAAACTCATTAATTAACAGATTTCCAAATGACCTTGACCTTTGACCTTTATGTCATTTTGTTCGGCCAAGGTAGACGCTTCTATCCCAAGTGGTCCGAAGTCTTTACGATAAATAATAAAAAAGTTGGAAGTGATTTTACAGAAATTGAAATAGTTTCAGGGGCAATAACTAATAGAAGGGGGCATAGGATCCTTTCGGTATGAATATATTGAAGAACCCTCTAAGTGTACTGAAGACATTGGTAAAAGATCCAAGTCTCTATCTCTTATGGTTTCAGAGGAGTAGCGATAACAAGCTTTTCTTACACAAGGGCAATAACTTTGTAAGTTCTGGGAGTTATCAACCTAAGGGTCATTTGGTACCATAACTTTTAATCCTCAATAACGTAAAGAAAAAATTGTTTCAATATCTCTATGAACAAAAAAGCTGTCCCTGGAAAAAAAGAGAAGAAAAAAAATAAAAAACATAAGAAATACAAAAGGTCTTTCACCTGAAAGGTGGAAAGACCTAATAATAATAACTAGTAGACTAATTGTTCTCGAACAATTAGAGGTCTTTCCACCTCATTATTTTTTATGTTTTGTTTCAATATAATTAATAAAACATTTTCTCTTCGTTACTTTATAAAAAAAAGTCAAAACTGAAATATGCAATTTTTTTGGTTTGACCTTGACCTTTGACCTTTATGTCATATTGACTGGTAAAGGTCAACATTTCAATTTCAAGTGGTCTGATGGCCCTACGATGTAAGGTTCAAAAGTTGTAAGTGTTTTTAACGAAATTAAGAAACTTTCATGGGCGATAACTGCTACAAGGGGGGCTAGGGCCCTTTTGGTATGAATAGATTGAAGAAGCCCTAGATGTACTGAATACATTAGTAAAAGTTTCAAGTCTCTACCTCTTATGGTTTATGAGAAGTAGCGATAACAAGCATTTTGTACAATAGGGGCAATAACTCTATAATTGTTTCAATGTAGGGGCTGAAGGTTTATATTTTGAAATGCCTTAAGAAGCCCTACTATATCCATGAAAAAGTTTTTCTCTACCACCCTAAACAAAAAAGATCTAAAAACTCATTAATTAACAGATTTCCAAATGACCTTGACCTTTGACCTTTATGTCATTTTGTTCGGCCAAGGTAGACGCTTCCATCCCAAGTAGTCCGAAGTCTTTACGATAAATAATAAAAAAGTTGGAAGTGATTTTATAGAAATTGAAATACATTCAGGGGCAATAACTACTATAAGGGGGCCTCAGATCCTTTCGGTATGCGTAGATTGAAGAACCCTCTAAGTGTACTGAAGACATCGGTAAAAGTTCAAAGTCTCTATCTCTTATGGTTTCAGAGGAGTAGCGATAACAAGCATTTCGTACACAAGGGCAATAACTTTGTAAGTACTGGGAGTTATTAGGCAAAGGGTCATTTGGTACCATAACTTTTTATGGTGAATAACATAAAGAAAAAATTGTTTCAATATCTCTTGAAATAAAAAAGCTGTCCCTGGAAAAAAAGAGAAGAAAAAAAATAATAATAACTAGTAGACTAATTGTTCTCGAACAATTAGAGGTCTTTCCACCTCATTATTTTTTATGTTTTGTTTCAATATAATTAATAAAACATTTTCTCTGCGTTACTTTATAAAAAAAAGTCAAAAACTGAAATATGCAATTTTTTTGTTTGACCTTGACCTTTGACCTTTATGTCATATTGGCTGGTAAAGGTCAACATTTCAATTTCAAGTGGTATGATGGTCCTACGATGTAAGGTTCAAAAGTTGTAAGTGTTTTTAACGAAATTAAGAAACTTTCAGGGGCGATAACTGCTGCAAGGGGGGCTCGGGCCCTTTCGGTATGAATAGATTGAAGGAGCCCCTAGATGTACTGAATACATTAGTAAAAGTTTCAAGTCTCTACCTCTTATGGTTTATGAGAAGTAGCGATAACAAACATTTTTTACTAGAGGGGCAATAACTCTATAATTGTTCAATGTAGGGGCTGAAGGGTTATAGTTTGAAATGTCTTAAGAAGCCCTACTATATCCATGAAAAAGTTTTTCTCTACCACCCTAAACAAAAGAGATCTAAAAACTCATTAATTAACAGATTTCCAAATGACCTTGACCTTTGACCTTTATATCATTTTGTTCGGCGAAGGTAGACGCTTCCATCTCAAGTGGACCGAAGTCTCTACGATATATAATAAAAAAGTTGGAAGCGATTTTATAGAAATTGAAATACTTTCAGGGGCAATAACTACTATAATGGGGCCTCAGATCCTTTCGGTATGAATTGATTGAAGAACCCTCTAAGTTTACTGAAGACATTGGTAAAAGTTCCAAGTCTCTATCTCTTATGGTTTCAGAGGAGTAGTGATAACAAACATTTCGCACACAAGGGCAATAACTTTGTAAGTTCTGGGAGTTATTAAGCAGAGGGTCATTTGGTACCATAACTTTTTATGGTTAATAACATAAAGTAAAAATTGTTTCAATATCTCTTGAAATAAAAAGGCTGTCCCTGGAAAAAGGAAAAGAAAAAAAATAATAATAAAAAACATAAGAATAACAAAAGGTCTTTCACCTGAAAGGTGGAAAGACCTAATAATAATAATAATAATAAAAAACATAAGAAAAACAAAAGGTCTTTCACCTGAAAGGTGGAAAGACCTAATAACTAGTAGACTAATTGTTCTCGAACAATTAGAGGTCTTTCCACCTATATTATTTTTTATGTTTTGTTCAAAATTTATTAATTAAACATTTTCTCTGCGTTACTTAATAAAAAAAGGTTAAAAACTTAAATATGCTATTTTTTTATGGTTTGACCTTGACCTTTGACCTTTATGTCATTTTGTTCGGACTAGGTAGACGCTTCCATCCCAAGTGGTCCGAAGTCTCTACGATAAATAATAAAAAAGTTGGAAGTGATTTTATGAAAATTCAAATACTTTCAGGGGCAATAACTGATAGAAGGGGGTCTCGGATCGGTATGAATAGATTGAAGAACCCTCTAAGTGTACTGAAGACATTGGTAAAAGATCCAAGTCTCTATCTCTTATGGTTTTAGAGGAGTGGCGATAACAAGCATTTCGTACATTAGGGGCAATAACTCTGTAATTATTCAAAGGTATGAGCTAAGGGGCTACATATTAAAATTACTTAAGATGTCCTACTACATCCATGAAAAAGTTTTTCTCTACCACCCTTAACAAAAGAGATCTAAAAACTCATTAATTAACAGATTTCTAAATGACCTTGACCTTTGACCTTTATGTCATTTTGTTCGGCCAAGGTAGACGCTTCCATCCCAAGTAGTCCGAAGTCTCTACGATAAATAATAAAAAAGTTGGAAGTGATTTTATGGAAATTCAAATACTTTCAGGGGCAATAACTATTATAAGGGGGTCTCGGATCCTTTCGGTTTTAGTAGATTAAAGAACCCTCTAAGTGTACTGAAGACATTGGTAAAAGTTCCAAGTCTCTATCTCTTATGGTTTCAGAGGAGTAGCGATAACAAGCATTTCGTACACAAGGGCAATAACTTTGTAAGTTCTGGGAGTTTCTAATCAAAGGGTCATTTGGTACCATAACTTTTTATGGTCAATAACATAAAGAAAAAATTATTTCAATATCTCTTGAAATAAAAAAGCTGTCCCTGGAAAAAAAGAGAAGAAAAAAAATAATAACTAGTAGACTAATTGTTCACGGAACAATTAGAGGCCTTTCCACCTTCCATAATGATTTAAAAAAATTCCCGAAAATGTTGATAATTATTGAGAAATTAGAGAAAAATCAATTTACGAAAAAAAAAAAAAGGGGAAAAAAAAAAATCGGTTCCGCACAGTGGTATCGATCCGAGTACCCTTAGATTCTTAGGCGAGAGTGTTGCCACTACGCTATTTCGCTTGTTATCTGATCGAAGGTAAAATTTGTTGAGTTGTGTAGTGAATTTGGATGATGATAGAAAGAAGAGATGAAGCGTTCTTCTGTCCATCTAAAATTGATACCCAACGCTGAGGAACCTTTAGAATAGATAGGGGCTTAGCGATTGGTTGGGAGGGCAGTATTTGTTCACCAGTTTATTAATAAAAATCAGTGCTGCTTGTAAACAATGTGGCCGGATAGCGTTGACTAAGAAATCAACAGGCCAGGTCAAACTCTGGTCGCCAGCGGGTATTTGAAGGTGTGGGAACATTTGTTGGAACTTAGCTGATGCGAATTCTCCTTGTGATTTGAAATGCACGTGCTTAGAAATCTATAAACTGTCATGCATTCGTGGATTACAAGTACGGAAAATCGGAACTGAATTAAGGCCAGTCATGTATTTCAGCCAAGTCGGGAAATAAACAAACTGAAAGAAAATGTAAATTAAATTCATCTAAAATCGGGGTCTGGGAAGGAAGAGTTATCTTTCGTTGCACTTCAACACAAGTCGTCACAGGTTGCCGATAGAAATGTAAACAAAGATTTTCAGTGAAATTTGAGCATGAATTTATTAGATACAAATATCGAAGCGTTGAAATTTCGTTTCTCGGGACGATGGTTCGATGCCGCTGAGGTGGATAACTTTCTTCAATAGGGTTCATTTCGTTTGAAATTTGGCAGGCAATTAGATTCAGGTGTGAGGAACAGTCCCATAAATTTTCGCCGAGTTCTACAGAGTTTTACTGGAGCTGGAATTTTTATTTGGAGGCGTAGTCTAAAACGCGGTCTGGAGTCAAATGGCAGGCAGTTTTTCACCTTTTTAAAAAATTCTGACAAACGGTTGTAACGCTTTTTTAAGGTTTTATTTTAAAAAGGAATATTAAATTTCAAGTTCAAATATCGAGGGTCATGTTCATATAAGAATTCAATCCTTGTATAAAAGAAGGGGGGGGGGGCAAATTGTTCATATAACTGAATCTGATATATATGTTGCATACACTTATTACTCATAAGTTCTAAGAGGTCAAAGGTCAATGTCAGGTCAAAGGTCAAGGTCAAAGGTCAAGGTCAAACCTAAAAATAAGGGGGGGGGGGTGTTGGTTGTTTTAAAGAGCTAATTGCACATATAAATGAATCTGAAATGTATATGTTAAATATACTTGTAACGCATCAGTCCTTTAAGGTCAATGTCAAAGGTCAAGGTCAGGTCAAAGGTCAAGGTCAAACCTAAAAATAAAAGTGGGGGGGGGGGGTGAATTTGTGTTTGAAAGAGCTATTCGTACATATAAATGAATCTGATATGATAGATGTTGCAGATACTTATAACACACCAGTCCTAAGAGGTCAAAGGTCAAGGTCAAAGGTCAAGGTCAAAGGTCAAGGTCACTCATAAAAGAAAAAGGGGGGGGGGGGGGGGTGGTGTTTATTTCTAATGTGTTTGTGAAATCAATGAAATTGAAAGGGGAATTACTGCCAGAAAGGGACGTCGGACCCTTTTGGGATCAATAGATTCAAGAAACTTCGAAGTGTACTGAAGACATTGGTCAAAGTTTCAAGTCTCTACCTGTTATGGTTTCAGAGGAGTAGCGATAACAAGCATTTCATACAAAAGGGGCAATAACTCACTAACTATTACAAGGTGGGAGCTGAAGGGCTACATTTTGAAATGTCTTAAGACGTCCTACTACATCCTTGATCAAATTTCTCTATATCACCCTGAACAAAAGAGATACGAAAACTCATAAAAACACCGATTTTCAAATGACCTTGACCTTTGACCTTTACGTCATTTATATCGGCCAAGGACGACGCTTCCATCCCAAGTGGTCCGAAGTCTTTGTGACAAATAGTAAAAAAATTGGAAGTGATTTTATGGAAATTGAAATACTTTCAGGGGCAATAACTGATAGAAGGGGGTCTCGGAACCTTTCGGTATGAATAGATTGAAAGAGCGTCTAAGTGAACTACAGACGTTAATAAAAGTTTCAAGTCTCTATCTCTTATGGTTTCAGAGGAGTAGCGATAACAATCACTTCGTACACAAAGGGCAAAAACTTTGTAAGTTCTGGGAGTGATCAACCAAAGGGTCATTTGGTATCATAACTTTTAATGGCCAGTCACATAAAGAAAAAATTGCTTCAATATCTCTTGAAACAAAAAAGCTGTCCCTGGAAAAAAAGAGAAGAAAAATAATAATAACTAGTAGACTAATTGTTCTCGAACAATTAGAGGTCTTTCCACCTTTGTTTTTTTTTATGTTTTGTTTCAATATAATTAATTAAACATGTTATCTGCGTTACTGAATAAAAAAAAGGTTAAAAACTTAAATGTGCTATTTTTTTTTGGTTTGACCTTGACCTATGACCTTTATGTTATTTTGTTCGGCATGGGTAGACGCTTTCATCCCAGGTGGTCCGAAGTCTCTACGATAAATAATAAAAAAGTTGGAAGTGATTTTATAGAATTTTGAATACTTTCAGGGGCAATAACTGCTAGAAGGGGGCCTCGGATCCTTTCGGTATGTATAGATTAAAGAACCCTCTAAGTTTACTGAAGACATTGGTAAAAGTTCCAAGTCACTATCTCTTATGGTTTCAGAGGAGTAGCGATAAGAAGCATTTCGTACAATAGGGGCAATAACTCTGTAATTATTCAAAGGTATGAGCCACAGGGCTAAATTTTAAAATGTCTTAAGATGTCCTACTACATCCATGAAAAAGTTTTTCTCTACCACCCTAAACAAAAAAGTTCTAAAAACTCATTAATTAACAGATTTTCAAATGACCTTGACCTTTGACCTTTATGTTATTTTGTTCGGCCAAGGTAGACGCTTCGATCCCAAGTGGTCCGAAGTCTCTACGATAAATAATAAAAAAGTTGGAAGTGATTTTATGGAAATTCAAATACTTTCAGGGGCAATAACTGATAGAAGGGGGGCTCAGATCCTTTAGGTATGTATAGACTAAAGAACCCTCTAAGTTTACTGAAGACATTGGTAAAAGTTCCAAGTCTCTATCTCTTATGGTTTCAGAGGAGTAGCGATAACAATCATTTTGTACACAAGGGCAATAACTTTGGAAGTTCTGGGAGTTATTAAGCAAAGGGTCATTTGGTACCATAACTTTTTATGATCAATAACATAAAGAAAAAATTGTTTCAATATCTCTTGAAATAAAAAAGCTGTCCCTGGAAAAAAAGAGAAGAAAAAAAATAATAATAATAATAAAAAACATAAGAAATACAAAAGGTCTTTCACCTGAAAGGTGGAAAGACCTAACTAGTAGACTAATTGTTCTCGAACAATTAGAGGTCTTTCCACCTTTATTATTTTTTATGTTTTGTTTCAATATAATTAATTAAACATTTTCTCTGCGTTACTTAACAAAAAAAGGGATAAAAACTTAAATATGCTTTTTTTTGGTCTGACCTTGACCTTTGACCTTTATGTCATTTTGTTCGGACAAGGTAAACGCTTCCATCCCAAGTGGTCCGAAGTCTCTACGATTAATAATAAAAAAGTTAGAAGTGATTTTATATAAATTTAAATACTTTCAGGGGCAATAACTACTAGAAGGGGGCCTCAGATCCTTTCGGTATGAATAGATTGAAAAACCCTCTAAGTGTACTGAAGACATTGGTAAAAGATCCAAGTCTCTATCTCTTATGGTTTTAGAGGAGTAGCGATAACAAGCATTTCGTACAATAGGGGCAATAACTCTGTAATAATTCAAAGGTATGAGCTAAGGGGATATATATTAAAATGTCTTAAAATGTCCTACTACATCCATGAAAAAGTTTTTCTCTACCACCCTTAACAAAAGAGATATAAAAACTCATTAATTAACAGATTTCCAAATGACCTTGACCTTTGACCTTTATGTCATTTTGTTCGGCCAAGGTAGACGCTTCTATCCCAAGTGGTCCGAAGTCTTTACGATAAATAATAAAAAAGTTGGAAGTGATTTTACAGAAATTGAAATAGTTTCAGGGGCAATAACTAATAGAAGGGGGCATAGGATCCTTTCGGTATGAATATATTGAAGAACCCTCTAAGTGTACTGAAGACATTGGTAAAAGATCCAAGTCTCTATCTCTTATGGTTTCAGAGGAGTAGCGATAACAAGCTTTTCTTACACAAGGGCAATAACTTTGTAAGTTCTGGGAGTTATCAACCTAAGGGTCATTTGGTACCATAACTTTTAATCCTCAATAACGTAAAGAAAAAATTGTTTCAATATCTCTATGAACAAAAAAGCTGTCCCTGGAAAAAAAGAGAAGAAAAAAAATAAAAAACATAAGAAATACAAAAGGTCTTTCACCTGAAAGGTGGAAAGACCTAATAATAATAACTAGTAGACTAATTGTTCTCGAACAATTAGAGGTCTTTCCACCTCATTATTTTTTATGTTTTGTTTCAATATAATTAATAAAACATTTTCTCTTCGTTACTTTATAAAAAAAAGTCAAAACTGAAATATGCAATTTTTTTGGTTTGACCTTGACCTTTGACCTTTATGTCATATTGACTGGTAAAGGTCAACATTTCAATTTCAAGTGGTCTGATGGCCCTACGATGTAAGGTTCAAAAGTTGTAAGTGTTTTTAACGAAATTAAGAAACTTTCATGGGCGATAACTGCTACAAGGGGGGCTAGGGCCCTTTTGGTATGAATAGATTGAAGAAGCCCTAGATGTACTGAATACATTAGTAAAAGTTTCAAGTCTCTACCTCTTATGGTTTATGAGAAGTAGCGATAACAAGCATTTTGTACAATAGGGGCAATAACTCTATAATTGTTTCAATGTAGGGGCTGAAGGTTTATATTTTGAAATGCCTTAAGAAGCCCTACTATATCCATGAAAAAGTTTTTCTCTACCACCCTAAACAAAAAAGATCTAAAAACTCATTAATTAACAGATTTCCAAATGACCTTGACCTTTGACCTTTATGTCATTTTGTTCGGCCAAGGTAGACGCTTCCATCCCAAGTAGTCCGAAGTCTTTACGATAAATAATAAAAAAGTTGGAAGTGATTTTATAGAAATTGAAATACATTCAGGGGCAATAACTACTATAAGGGGGCCTCAGATCCTTTCGGTATGCGTAGATTGAAGAACCCTCTAAGTGTACTGAAGACATCGGTAAAAGTTCAAAGTCTCTATCTCTTATGGTTTCAGAGGAGTAGCGATAACAAGCATTTCGTACACAAGGGCAATAACTTTGTAAGTACTGGGAGTTATTAGGCAAAGGGTCATTTGGTACCATAACTTTTTATGGTGAATAACATAAAGAAAAAATTGTTTCAATATCTCTTGAAATAAAAAAGCTGTCCCTGGAAAAAAAGAGAAGAAAAAAAATAATAATAACTAGTAGACTAATTGTTCTCGAACAATTAGAGGTCTTTCCACCTCATTATTTTTTATGTTTTGTTTCAATATAATTAATAAAACATTTTCTCTGCGTTACTTTATAAAAAAAAGTCAAAAACTGAAATATGCAATTTTTTTGTTTGACCTTGACCTTTGACCTTTATGTCATATTGGCTGGTAAAGGTCAACATTTCAATTTCAAGTGGTATGATGGTCCTACGATGTAAGGTTCAAAAGTTGTAAGTGTTTTTAACGAAATTAAGAAACTTTCAGGGGCGATAACTGCTGCAAGGGGGGCTCGGGCCCTTTCGGTATGAATAGATTGAAGGAGCCCCTAGATGTACTGAATACATTAGTAAAAGTTTCAAGTCTCTACCTCTTATGGTTTATGAGAAGTAGCGATAACAAACATTTTTTACTAGAGGGGCAATAACTCTATAATTGTTCAATGTAGGGGCTGAAGGGTTATAGTTTGAAATGTCTTAAGAAGCCCTACTATATCCATGAAAAAGTTTTTCTCTACCACCCTAAACAAAAGAGATCTAAAAACTCATTAATTAACAGATTTCCAAATGACCTTGACCTTTGACCTTTATATCATTTTGTTCGGCGAAGGTAGACGCTTCCATCTCAAGTGGACCGAAGTCTCTACGATATATAATAAAAAAGTTGGAAGCGATTTTATAGAAATTGAAATACTTTCAGGGGCAATAACTACTATAATGGGGCCTCAGATCCTTTCGGTATGAATTGATTGAAGAACCCTCTAAGTTTACTGAAGACATTGGTAAAAGTTCCAAGTCTCTATCTCTTATGGTTTCAGAGGAGTAGTGATAACAAACATTTCGCACACAAGGGCAATAACTTTGTAAGTTCTGGGAGTTATTAAGCAGAGGGTCATTTGGTACCATAACTTTTTATGGTTAATAACATAAAGTAAAAATTGTTTCAATATCTCTTGAAATAAAAAGGCTGTCCCTGGAAAAAGGAAAAGAAAAAAAATAATAATAAAAAACATAAGAATAACAAAAGGTCTTTCACCTGAAAGGTGGAAAGACCTAATAATAATAATAATAATAAAAAACATAAGAAAAACAAAAGGTCTTTCACCTGAAAGGTGGAAAGACCTAATAACTAGTAGACTAATTGTTCTCGAACAATTAGAGGTCTTTCCACCTATATTATTTTTTATGTTTTGTTCAAAATTTATTAATTAAACATTTTCTCTGCGTTACTTAATAAAAAAAGGTTAAAAACTTAAATATGCTATTTTTTTATGGTTTGACCTTGACCTTTGACCTTTATGTCATTTTGTTCGGACTAGGTAGACGCTTCCATCCCAAGTGGTCCGAAGTCTCTACGATAAATAATAAAAAAGTTGGAAGTGATTTTATGAAAATTCAAATACTTTCAGGGGCAATAACTGATAGAAGGGGGTCTCGGATCGGTATGAATAGATTGAAGAACCCTCTAAGTGTACTGAAGACATTGGTAAAAGATCCAAGTCTCTATCTCTTATGGTTTTAGAGGAGTGGCGATAACAAGCATTTCGTACATTAGGGGCAATAACTCTGTAATTATTCAAAGGTATGAGCTAAGGGGCTACATATTAAAATTACTTAAGATGTCCTACTACATCCATGAAAAAGTTTTTCTCTACCACCCTTAACAAAAGAGATCTAAAAACTCATTAATTAACAGATTTCTAAATGACCTTGACCTTTGACCTTTATGTCATTTTGTTCGGCCAAGGTAGACGCTTCCATCCCAAGTAGTCCGAAGTCTCTACGATAAATAATAAAAAAGTTGGAAGTGATTTTATGGAAATTCAAATACTTTCAGGGGCAATAACTATTATAAGGGGGTCTCGGATCCTTTCGGTTTTAGTAGATTAAAGAACCCTCTAAGTGTACTGAAGACATTGGTAAAAGTTCCAAGTCTCTATCTCTTATGGTTTCAGAGGAGTAGCGATAACAAGCATTTCGTACACAAGGGCAATAACTTTGTAAGTTCTGGGAGTTTCTAATCAAAGGGTCATTTGGTACCATAACTTTTTATGGTCAATAACATAAAGAAAAAATTATTTCAATATCTCTTGAAATAAAAAAGCTGTCCCTGGAAAAAAAGAGAAGAAAAAAAATAATAACTAGTAGACTAATTGTTCACGGAACAATTAGAGGCCTTTCCACCTTCCATAATGATTTAAAAAAATTCCCGAAAATGTTGATAATTATTGAGAAATTAGAGAAAAATCAATTTACGAAAAAAAAAAAAAGGGGAAAAAAAAAAATCGGTTCCGCACAGTGGTATCGATCCGAGTACCCTTAGATTCTTAGGCGAGAGTGTTGCCACTACGCTATTTCGCTTGTTATCTGATCGAAGGTAAAATTTGTTGAGTTGTGTAGTGAATTTGGATGATGATAGAAAGAAGAGATGAAGCGTTCTTCTGTCCATCTAAAATTGATACCCAACGCTGAGGAACCTTTAGAATAGATAGGGGCTTAGCGATTGGTTGGGAGGGCAGTATTTGTTCACCAGTTTATTAATAAAAATCAGTGCTGCTTGTAAACAATGTGGCCGGATAGCGTTGACTAAGAAATCAACAGGCCAGGTCAAACTCTGGTCGCCAGCGGGTATTTGAAGGTGTGGGAACATTTGTTGGAACTTAGCTGATGCGAATTCTCCTTGTGATTTGAAATGCACGTGCTTAGAAATCTATAAACTGTCATGCATTCGTGGATTACAAGTACGGAAAATCGGAACTGAATTAAGGCCAGTCATGTATTTCAGCCAAGTCGGGAAATAAACAAACTGAAAGAAAATGTAAATTAAATTCATCTAAAATCGGGGTCTGGGAAGGAAGAGTTATCTTTCGTTGCACTTCAACACAAGTCGTCACAGGTTGCCGATAGAAATGTAAACAAAGATTTTCAGTGAAATTTGAGCATGAATTTATTAGATACAAATATCGAAGCGTTGAAATTTCGTTTCTCGGGACGATGGTTCGATGCCGCTGAGGTGGATAACTTTCTTCAATAGGGTTCATTTCGTTTGAAATTTGGCAGGCAATTAGATTCAGGTGTGAGGAACAGTCCCATAAATTTTCGCCGAGTTCTACAGAGTTTTACTGGAGCTGGAATTTTTATTTGGAGGCGTAGTCTAAAACGCGGTCTGGAGTCAAATGGCAGGCAGTTTTTCACCTTTTTAAAAAATTCTGACAAACGGTTGTAACGCTTTTTTAAGGTTTTATTTTAAAAAGGAATATTAAATTTCAAGTTCAAATATCGAGGGTCATGTTCATATAAGAATTCAATCCTTGTATAAAAGAAGGGGGGGGGGCAAATTGTTCATATAACTGAATCTGATATATATGTTGCATACACTTATTACTCATAAGTTCTAAGAGGTCAAAGGTCAATGTCAGGTCAAAGGTCAAGGTCAAAGGTCAAGGTCAAACCTAAAAATAAGGGGGGGGGGTGTTGGTTGTTTTAAAGAGCTAATTGCACATATAAATGAATCTGAAATGTATATGTTAAATATACTTGTAACGCATCAGTCCTTTAAGGTCAATGTCAAAGGTCAAGGTCAGGTCAAAGGTCAAGGTCAAACCTAAAAATAAAAGTGGGGGGGGGGGGTGAATTTGTGTTTGAAAGAGCTATTCGTACATATAAATGAATCTGATATGATAGATGTTGCAGATACTTATAACACACCAGTCCTAAGAGGTCAAAGGTCAAGGTCAAAGGTCAAGGTCAAAGGTCAAGGTCACTCATAAAAGAAAAAGGGGGGGGGGTGGTGTTTATTTCTAATGTGTTTGTGAAATCAATGAAATTGAAAGGGGAATTACTGCCAGAAAGGGACGTCGGACCCTTTTGGGATCAATAGATTCAAGAAACTTCGAAGTGTACTGAAGACATTGGTCAAAGTTTCAAGTCTCTACCTGTTATGGTTTCAGAGGAGTAGCGATAACAAGCATTTCATACAAAAGGGGCAATAACTCACTAACTATTACAAGGTGGGAGCTGAAGGGCTACATTTTGAAATGTCTTAAGACGTCCTACTACATCCTTGATCAAATTTCTCTATATCACCCTGAACAAAAGAGATACGAAAACTCATAAAAACACCGATTTTCAAATGACCTTGACCTTTGACCTTTACGTCATTTATATCGGCCAAGGACGACGCTTCCATCCCAAGTGGTCCGAAGTCTTTGTGACAAATAGTAAAAAAATTGGAAGTGATTTTATGGAAATTGAAATACTTTCAGGGGCAATAACTGATAGAAGGGGGTCTCGGAACCTTTCGGTATGAATAGATTGAAAGAGCGTCTAAGTGAACTACAGACGTTAATAAAAGTTTCAAGTCTCTATCTCTTATGGTTTCAGAGGAGTAGCGATAACAATCACTTCGTACACAAAGGGCAAAAACTTTGTAAGTTCTGGGAGTGATCAACCAAAGGGTCATTTGGTATCATAACTTTTAATGGCCAGTCACATAAAGAAAAAATTGCTTCAATATCTCTTGAAACAAAAAAGCTGTCCCTGGAAAAAAAGAGAAGAAAAATAATAATAACTAGTAGACTAATTGTTCTCGAACAATTAGAGGTCTTTCCACCTTTGTTTTTTTTATGTTTTGTTTCAATATAATTAATTAAACATGTTATCTGCGTTACTGAATAAAAAAAAGGTTAAAAACTTAAATGTGCTATTTTTTTTTGGTTTGACCTTGACCTATGACCTTTATGTTATTTTGTTCGGCATGGGTAGACGCTTTCATCCCAGGTGGTCCGAAGTCTCTACGATAAATAATAAAAAAGTTGGAAGTGATTTTATAGAATTTTGAATACTTTCAGGGGCAATAACTGCTAGAAGGGGGCCTCGGATCCTTTCGGTATGTATAGATTAAAGAACCCTCTAAGTTTACTGAAGACATTGGTAAAAGTTCCAAGTCACTATCTCTTATGGTTTCAGAGGAGTAGCGATAAGAAGCATTTCGTACAATAGGGGCAATAACTCTGTAATTATTCAAAGGTATGAGCCACAGGGCTAAATTTTAAAATGTCTTAAGATGTCCTACTACATCCATGAAAAAGTTTTTCTCTACCACCCTAAACAAAAAAGTTCTAAAAACTCATTAATTAACAGATTTTCAAATGACCTTGACCTTTGACCTTTATGTTATTTTGTTCGGCCAAGGTAGACGCTTCGATCCCAAGTGGTCCGAAGTCTCTACGATAAATAATAAAAAAGTTGGAAGTGATTTTATGGAAATTCAAATACTTTCAGGGGCAATAACTGATAGAAGGGGGGCTCAGATCCTTTAGGTATGTATAGACTAAAGAACCCTCTAAGTTTACTGAAGACATTGGTAAAAGTTCCAAGTCTCTATCTCTTATGGTTTCAGAGGAGTAGCGATAACAATCATTTTGTACACAAGGGCAATAACTTTGGAAGTTCTGGGAGTTATTAAGCAAAGGGTCATTTGGTACCATAACTTTTTATGATCAATAACATAAAGAAAAAATTGTTTCAATATCTCTTGAAATAAAAAAGCTGTCCCTGGAAAAAAAGAGAAGAAAAAAAATAATAATAATAATAAAAAACATAAGAAATACAAAAGGTCTTTCACCTGAAAGGTGGAAAGACCTAACTAGTAGACTAATTGTTCTCGAACAATTAGAGGTCTTTCCACCTTTATTATTTTTTATGTTTTGTTTCAATATAATTAATTAAACATTTTCTCTGCGTTACTTAACAAAAAAAGGGATAAAAACTTAAATATGCTTTTTTTTGGTCTGACCTTGACCTTTGACCTTTATGTCATTTTGTTCGGACAAGGTAAACGCTTCCATCCCAAGTGGTCCGAAGTCTCTACGATTAATAATAAAAAAGTTAGAAGTGATTTTATATAAATTTAAATACTTTCAGGGGCAATAACTACTAGAAGGGGGCCTCAGATCCTTTCGGTATGAATAGATTGAAAAACCCTCTAAGTGTACTGAAGACATTGGTAAAAGATCCAAGTCTCTATCTCTTATGGTTTTAGAGGAGTAGCGATAACAAGCATTTCGTACAATAGGGGCAATAACTCTGTAATAATTCAAAGGTATGAGCTAAGGGGATATATATTAAAATGTCTTAAAATGTCCTACTACATCCATGAAAAAGTTTTTCTCTACCACCCTTAACAAAAGAGATATAAAAACTCATTAATTAACAGATTTCCAAATGACCTTGACCTTTGACCTTTATGTCATTTTGTTCGGCCAAGGTAGACGCTTCTATCCCAAGTGGTCCGAAGTCTTTACGATAAATAATAAAAAAGTTGGAAGTGATTTTACAGAAATTGAAATAGTTTCAGGGGCAATAACTAATAGAAGGGGGCATAGGATCCTTTCGGTATGAATATATTGAAGAACCCTCTAAGTGTACTGAAGACATTGGTAAAAGATCCAAGTCTCTATCTCTTATGGTTTCAGAGGAGTAGCGATAACAAGCTTTTCTTACACAAGGGCAATAACTTTGTAAGTTCTGGGAGTTATCAACCTAAGGGTCATTTGGTACCATAACTTTTAATCCTCAATAACGTAAAGAAAAAATTGTTTCAATATCTCTATGAACAAAAAAGCTGTCCCTGGAAAAAAAGAGAAGAAAAAAAATAAAAAACATAAGAAATACAAAAGGTCTTTCACCTGAAAGGTGGAAAGACCTAATAATAATAACTAGTAGACTAATTGTTCTCGAACAATTAGAGGTCTTTCCACCTCATTATTTTTTATGTTTTGTTTCAATATAATTAATAAAACATTTTCTCTTCGTTACTTTATAAAAAAAAGTCAAAACTGAAATATGCAATTTTTTTGGTTTGACCTTGACCTTTGACCTTTATGTCATATTGACTGGTAAAGGTCAACATTTCAATTTCAAGTGGTCTGATGGCCCTACGATGTAAGGTTCAAAAGTTGTAAGTGTTTTTAACGAAATTAAGAAACTTTCATGGGCGATAACTGCTACAAGGGGGGCTAGGGCCCTTTTGGTATGAATAGATTGAAGAAGCCCTAGATGTACTGAATACATTAGTAAAAGTTTCAAGTCTCTACCTCTTATGGTTTATGAGAAGTAGCGATAACAAGCATTTTGTACAATAGGGGCAATAACTCTATAATTGTTTCAATGTAGGGGCTGAAGGTTTATATTTTGAAATGCCTTAAGAAGCCCTACTATATCCATGAAAAAGTTTTTCTCTACCACCCTAAACAAAAAAGATCTAAAAACTCATTAATTAACAGATTTCCAAATGACCTTGACCTTTGACCTTTATGTCATTTTGTTCGGCCAAGGTAGACGCTTCCATCCCAAGTAGTCCGAAGTCTTTACGATAAATAATAAAAAAGTTGGAAGTGATTTTATAGAAATTGAAATACATTCAGGGGCAATAACTACTATAAGGGGGCCTCAGATCCTTTCGGTATGCGTAGATTGAAGAACCCTCTAAGTGTACTGAAGACATCGGTAAAAGTTCAAAGTCTCTATCTCTTATGGTTTCAGAGGAGTAGCGATAACAAGCATTTCGTACACAAGGGCAATAACTTTGTAAGTACTGGGAGTTATTAGGCAAAGGGTCATTTGGTACCATAACTTTTTATGGTGAATAACATAAAGAAAAAATTGTTTCAATATCTCTTGAAATAAAAAAGCTGTCCCTGGAAAAAAAGAGAAGAAAAAAAATAATAATAACTAGTAGACTAATTGTTCTCGAACAATTAGAGGTCTTTCCACCTCATTATTTTTTATGTTTTGTTTCAATATAATTAATAAAACATTTTCTCTGCGTTACTTTATAAAAAAAAGTCAAAAACTGAAATATGCGATTTTTTTGTTTGACCTTGACCTTTGACCTTTATGTCATATTGGCTGGTAAAGGTCAACATTTCAATTTCAAGTGGTATGATGGTCCTACGATGTAAGGTTCAAAAGTTGTAAGTGTTTTTAACGAAATTAAGAAACTTTCAGGGGCGATAACTGCTGCAAGGGGGGCTCGGGCCCTTTCGGTATGAATAGATTGAAGGAGCCCCTAGATGTACTGAATACATTAGTAAAAGTTTCAAGTCTCTACCTCTTATGGTTTATGAGAAGTAGCGATAACAAACATTTTTTACTAGAGGGGCAATAACTCTATAATTGTTCAATGTAGGGGCTGAAGGGTTATAGTTTGAAATGTCTTAAGAAGCCCTACTATATCCATGAAAAAGTTTTTCTCTACCACCCTAAACAAAAGAGATCTAAAAACTCATTAATTAACAGATTTCCAAATGACCTTGACCTTTGACCTTTATATCATTTTGTTCGGCGAAGGTAGACGCTTCCATCTCAAGTGGACCGAAGTCTCTACGATATATAATAAAAAAGTTGGAAGCGATTTTATAGAAATTGAAATACTTTCAGGGGCAATAACTACTATAATGGGGCCTCAGATCCTTTCGGTATGAATTGATTGAAGAACCCTCTAAGTTTACTGAAGACATTGGTAAAAGTTCCAAGTCTCTATCTCTTATGGTTTCAGAGGAGTAGTGATAACAAACATTTCGCACACAAGGGCAATAACTTTGTAAGTTCTGGGAGTTATTAAGCAGAGGGTCATTTGGTACCATAACTTTTTATGGTTAATAACATAAAGTAAAAATTGTTTCAATATCTCTTGAAATAAAAAGGCTGTCCCTGGAAAAAGGAAAAGAAAAAAAATAATAATAAAAAACATAAGAATAACAAAAGGTCTTTCACCTGAAAGGTGGAAAGACCTAATAATAATAATAATAATAAAAAACATAAGAAAAACAAAAGGTCTTTCACCTGAAAGGTGGAAAGACCTAATAACTAGTAGACTAATTGTTCTCGAACAATTAGAGGTCTTTCCACCTATATTATTTTTTATGTTTTGTTCAAAATTTATTAATTAAACATTTTCTCTGCGTTACTTAATAAAAAAAGGTTAAAAACTTAAATATGCTATTTTTTTATGGTTTGACCTTGACCTTTGACCTTTATGTCATTTTGTTCGGACTAGGTAGACGCTTCCATCCCAAGTGGTCCGAAGTCTCTACGATAAATAATAAAAAAGTTGGAAGTGATTTTATGAAAATTCAAATACTTTCAGGGGCAATAACTGATAGAAGGGGGTCTCGGATCGGTATGAATAGATTGAAGAACCCTCTAAGTGTACTGAAGACATTGGTAAAAGATCCAAGTCTCTATCTCTTATGGTTTTAGAGGAGTGGCGATAACAAGCATTTCGTACATTAGGGGCAATAACTCTGTAATTATTCAAAGGTATGAGCTAAGGGGCTACATATTAAAATTACTTAAGATGTCCTACTACATCCATGAAAAAGTTTTTCTCTACCACCCTTAACAAAAGAGATCTAAAAACTCATTAATTAACAGATTTCTAAATGACCTTGACCTTTGACCTTTATGTCATTTTGTTCGGCCAAGGTAGACGCTTCCATCCCAAGTAGTCCGAAGTCTCTACGATAAATAATAAAAAAGTTGGAAGTGATTTTATGGAAATTCAAATACTTTCAGGGGCAATAACTATTATAAGGGGGTCTCGGAGCCTTTCGGTTTTAGTAGATTGAAGAACCCTCTAAGTGTACTGAAGACATTGGTAAAAGTTCCAAGTCTCTATCTCTTATGGTTTCAGAGGAGTAGCGATAACAAGCATTTCGTACACAAGGGCAATAACTTTGTAAGTTCTGGGGGTTTCTAAGCAAAGGGTCATTTGGTGCCATAACTTTTTATGATCAATAACATAAAGAAAAAATTGTTTCAATATCTCTTGAAATGAAAAAGCTGTCCCTGGAAAAAAAGAGAAGATAAAAAATAACTAGTAGACTAATTGTTCCCGAACAATTAGAGGTCTTTCCACCTATATTATTTTTTATGTTTTGTTTCAATATAATTAATTAAAAATTTTCTCTGCGTTACTTAATAAAAAAAAAGGTTAAAAACTTAAAAATGATATTTTTTTGTTGGTCTGACCTTGACCTTTGACCTTTATGTCATTTTGTTCGGACAAGGTGGACGCTTGTATCCCAAGTGGTCCGAAGTCTCTACGATTAATAATAAAAAGGTTAGAAGGGATTTTATATAAATTTAAATACTTTCAGGGGCAATAACTACTAGAAGGGGGCCTCAGATCCTTTCGGTATGAATAGATTGAAGAACCCTCTAAGTGTACTGAAGACATTGGTAAAAGTTCCAAGTCTCTATCTCTTATGGTTTTAGAGGAGTAGCGATAACAAGCATTTCGTACAATAGGGGCAATAACTCTGTAATAATTCAAAGGTATGAGCTAAGGGGCTATATTTTAAAATGTCTTCAGATATCCTACTACATCCATGAAAAAGTTTTTCTCTACCACCCTTAACAAAAGAGATTTAAAAACTCATTAATTAACAGTTTTCCAAATGACCTTGACCTTTGACCTTTATGCCATTTTGTTCGGCCAAGGTAGACGCTTCCATCCCAAGTGGTCCGAAGTCTCTATGATAAATTATAAAAAAGTTGGAAGTGATTTTATGGAAATTCAAATACGTTCAGGGGCAATAACTGATAGAAGGTAGTCTCAGATCCTTTTGGTATTAGTAGATTGAAGAACCCTCTAAGTGTACTGAAGACATTGGTAAAAGTTCCAAGTCTCTATCTCTTATGGTTTCAGAGGAGTTGCGATAACAAGCTTTTCGTATACAAGGGCAATAACTTTTTAAGTTCTTGGGGCCATTAGGCACAGGGTCATTTGGTATCATAACTTTTAATGTTCAATCACATAAAGAAAAATTTGTTTCAATATCTCTTTAAATAAAAAAGTTTTCCCGTGGAAAATAGAGGAGAAAAATAATAATAAAAAACATAAGAATTACAAAAGGTCTTTCACCTGAAAGGTGGAAAGACCTAATAATAATAAAAAACATAAAGAAAACAAAAGGTCTTTCACCTGAAAGGTGGAAAGACCTAATAATAATAAAAAACATAAGAAATACAAAAGGTCTTTCACCTGAAAGGTGGAAAGACCTAAAAAACATAAAGAAAACAAGAGGTCTTTCACCTGAAAGGTGGAAAGACCTAATAAAGAGTTAGTGTAGGACGATCGCATTCTCATTCACCTTGAAGTCCAAACTTAGAAACCACTAAATGACATGTAGTGGTAACGAACAGTGTTCAAAGTCTAATAGTAGTCTTACAGTTCTCTTTATAGCGTGATCGTATAGGCTTACAAAGTTGCAAACTCAATTCTTACAACACAAGCCAGATCTCAAATTCTAAATCCAAATCAAAAATCCCTTGTTTCAAATCTAAATAAAATTCTGTCTAACATCATTTTACAGGGGTTTATATACCCTTTAACTTATGACCGACAGTTTTTATTGGTTCTGTCCACCTGTGATGATCAGGATTGAATATTTAGGGCTTAAATTCCGAAGTTTTATTTTATTTCTAAATACAGTATCAAATCTGTCAAAACTGTCCTTCAAATAGCATTAGAATGCGGGTTCGGAGCTTCCTGTACTGTTATTAAACATGGTTTTCGTGCCATATTGAAAGGTAATATATAGAAATAAAAGCCATTGTCATTTCACAAAGTTAATTCTGTCACTCTGCATTAAAACAACGATTGCGCAGTATTAAGGTATCAAAGTATTCATGACTAATTTGTCATATCAACAATTTTTACTCATCAGGTCACAGCATGGCTATCTGGTTACATTAGAAAGGTTGTAAATTGACTCTATTCTGAAGGACAATTTATACCTTTTCATTTATAAATCATTTTTACTGGTGGAACGTTTTGCTGTTATATGGTACGTGTATCATATGTGTAATAAAATGCACAATGGTGATGGTTGTTTAACAACGAAAGATATTAATATAAGTTGTAGAACTTGTTTATCAATCGTTGTAAAATAAATAAAGTTCAGGTTTTTTTTAACAACAAAAACTAACAAATGTTCACTCCGAAACCCTTTTTCTCAAAAAACGGTTTTATAAAACTACAAACGATAAAAGTATTCCAATATCTCGATGGAATACACTTCGTACGCATTATACGCATCTTCAAATATCAACTCTCCAGGGTCTTTATCCCAATCATCATTTTCTACAACACCCTTTGGTGTAGACTGAACCTGGTCTAGGGTGGCTGTTTTCACACGGTCGTCACCGTGAACTCTTTTGATGTGTCTTGTTAAAATTGTCTTTTTCCCAAAGGCTTAATCACAAAACTTGCATTTAAAGTTTCGTTGTGACATATCTAAAACCTGATGTGCAACAAATGGTTACTCACTTCATCATTTGACTGAAGTCGAAACAAGCATCTTGAACTAAACATTCTGGTTTTCTAGGTGTCAATTTTGCATTATTTTCGGTCAATCTAATATGGGAACACCAAATGTGGCCTTGTAACTGTAATTCATGCTCCTTCTCTGGTATATACTTTTTACTTTGAGATACGTTTATTACACAATGACTTGATTTTAGAAATTCAAGCCCAAAAATTTCGTCGGCTTTAATGTTAGCTACAACAGCCGTTCATTCAAACATATATTCCCCTAATTGGATTCTGAAATTTTCTTTTCCTTTTCCTCCCAAAGGGGTTCCATCTGCACTCACTATGTTTTGTGCAACTAGTTCCAAACACCAATGTCCAGCTTTCTCTATCTTTTCAAATATTCTATCACCAAGAATTGATAATGTTGCACCGGTGTCAACTAGCAAATGGGTATAGTCCACTAATGCATTTTCCATTGGCGGTAATGTTAACGTTCGGGCTCATAGCTCCTGCCCTAATTTTCGTTCAGCAACGAGGGACCTCTTGAATAAAAGCTTATCAAATTGTCTCTCTCCTGTTAAAATTTTGTTGTGTGAAGTCAGATTTGTTTTCCGGCCAAATGCGTCTGTATTGAAAAACTATGAAAATGAAAGTAAAAGTAGGGAATTTCACAGTTTTGGAAAGGGTGTACATCAAACAATTTCAATTCTTTCCTTCAGATGATAATTTAATATTGACACTTGCTTTTAAAATTGCAAATCCTCTTTTCTGACATGTGTCATGCATTCTGATTTAAAATGTCCCAATAAATGTATATACACCCTGCAAGAATAGGAACTATTTTGCTTAAAGGCACTACTTTGTTGTCCTACCGATTCTAAAAATAGTTAGAGGGATATACCCAAATAACTCGGAACCATGTCTACAAGCGCGTTGATAAACAAACCAGATTCTGTACCGACTGTAGCATTCTTTATAGTGTCTGTATTCAACTTTGTATCATGGCTTTTGTTCTTGAACTGGGTTATATAATGTTCATCTGCTTTATATTTAGCAGCTTTCTTTTAAGTCTGTTCTTTGTTTAACCTAAAAAAGCAATCTTTGATTTTATGTCCACGCCTTCCGAAGTGATGGCATTTGAAAGGGAAGCCTCCGACATGCTCTGTATCATTTGATTTGTCTAACTTCTTGCTTGCAGACAATTTTGATATTTTATTTTCCAGATCTCTCATAGACTGTTGAATTTTCAGACGAAGCTTCACAATTTCTTCATTCACACCAATGCTACTCTGTGCAGAAGCCGTATTTATATCTACTGCGTCCTTTGTAGCACCCCGAGCAAATCCAACGTCATGCCTACGTTGACGCTCGGCTCTACAGAACGCTTCTATTTCGACTGCTAATCTTACAGCATCGTTCAGAGATTTGGGACGAGACTGTTGAATACGCAGTCGCATGTCAAAATCCGACAGCGCATCAATAAACTGATTTTTGGCAATCATTTTAGTTACATCCCTTGGTGACGTAGGGTATGCAAGATGAGTTAAGCGACGTATGCTTTCCCCTAGCTCTGGTAAAGTCTCTGTCGCTTTTTGGCGTTTTTCCCTTAACATTGCTCGGTACAACTCGGTTTGATTAACAGGTGCAAACCTAGCCTCTAATGCCTCACATAAATCCTCATATGTGTAAACTGTGCTCGTTTTTATGTTTCCGAGTACGGTCTGTGCCTGTCCTCGTTAAGATGCTGCCAAGTATAAACTCTTCTCTCGAGGATTCGACAGGTTAATACTACAGCAGGCTTCGAAATGAGCTTTATAGTCTATCCATGAGGAAGTGCCATCAAATGTTGCCGGCTTCATGATAGTTTTACCCATGTTACTATCTACTAGATTGTTTTCAGGGTTACCA
Source organism: Magallana ariakensis (assembly GCA_020458035.1). Classification (NCBI taxonomy): domain Eukaryota; kingdom Metazoa; phylum Mollusca; class Bivalvia; order Ostreida; family Ostreidae; genus Magallana; species Magallana ariakensis. The sequence goes on along the minus strand of CM035815.1, from coordinate 485,740 downwards.
AGTGAGTTAACACTTAGATTAAATACCTGGTTTGTATGTGATATATCATTCCATGCACCATGTCTTGAAGTCCAAGTAACACTGGTTGTCGTTGATGTGGCACCGAGACTGTGTGTACTGTGTGGAAAACTACCTGCGAGTAGCGTTTCTGAAAAATTTGGTTGTTCAATTGATCGAGCGCTTAAGTAATCACTATTCGCTTTTTCTAATGTTTCTTGACTCGTTTCCCCTCGATAAACAGAGAAATCTGACTTTGGATATTTTAGATGATCAAAATTCTCCGCTGTGTCTGATTTAACATTTGCACTTGCAGTGTTAGCATACTTAGATGATCTATCATCTATACTAGTATCATATTTTGGTCTAACATCTACCCCGGAATCTGGTATAATAGAAGGTTTAAATGTATATGGCGTAGATTTCAATCTATCCAATGTCTCTTTTAGCTTCTCACGTCTAGCATCTATTACGCTGAGATCAGCACAAAGTTCAGCTTCTTTGTCATTCATTGTCAATTTTCTATTGTCTACACAAATACAGAAATACAAAACACAAAACTATTCTAATTCTTTTATTTTTATCGCTTACTAATTCAAAATTCAGATACACGGTTTCTTTGAACCTGGTACACACTACCCGGTAACACTTCACTTGGTTCAAAGCACCCGGTAACAATACCCCTGGAATCGAGTTTCTAATACACACGTACTATGTTAATTCAAAAACAACAAAATTAAATTTATTAAATCAATGAAATCACTGATATTTTATCCCTGAACCGGCTGCCACCAAAATGAAACGTGTTTTGTCCTGGGTTCTCAGGGATAATATACGAAATCAATTATCCTCTAACTCTACCTGAGTTAATAATGATTGTTTTAATAATTTTTCTCTAATATGGTAACGTTTAAATCACTATCAATAATCAATGGGGATAATGTATGAGGTGGGTTTTCTGTACCGTGTTTCTATATCCGGTTCCTATTAAGAAAAAGATACTTGGAGTAGTCCACTCCAAGGGTAGCCAGATCATTCCATTTCCCCACCGAAATCTAATTCATCACAACTTTTATGATTAATAAGGCATAATCATTACAGTATGTTTTATACATAACGTTTTCGCCATTGCATTGTAGTGAAAAATATACACTTACCCAAATGCTATAAGTTATATATAAAGTACATATAAGTTGTAGAAAATTTTCTATACAAGTTGAAAGTAATGTTATTGTTATTGTAAATATATCTTGTGGTAAAATAGTAGGGTGTTTACATCGACAGACGTCGCACTTGGTTAGAATATTTTGATTTTAAATCAAATAATCTTGCAAGTATAATAGGTTTGCTGGGGAGATTACGTTATTTTATGTCGTCTGACTCATCATTGAACATTTTAAACACAATTGTTCTTCCACACTTTAATTACTAATATACTTACTCTATGGGGAAACATAGTGAACAAAGACGATCTAAATTAACCGTGTATACTTCAAAAGCAAGCAGTTATGCTAAATTTAAACGAAAATTTTACACATCTACAATAAAATTGTTAAATGAAAAAAATTGAATGACACTTGTAAATTGTGATGTGTACGGAACAATTTTTTCTTGATTACAAAGTTTTACATTTTTTAATTTCAAAACCTCTTATGTAACAATCTGGTTTCATACATAATGTTATCTTTACAACATTTACAATTCTTCTCCATCATGATATCAAACTATCGGATTATTATTAGTCAGCGTTTTTAAAGATATTATTGTATGTATATTTTAAATCGCAGATTTGAGTTTAGATTGGATTGCAAATATTCTTGGGTGGATAGAACCCACCCTGTCCAGTATACAATCCTTCTCAATTATAACCCATACCAGTGCCACCATATACACCGGTCTACAAAAACCTGCGTCTCTAACAATAGACCCATATAACGGGTAAGCATAAAAATGTTGTTTTTTTTTAAATATGTGCTAATTAGCTCGCCATTGAGGTTTTTTATGTTTGTTAACGACCTTTCCTAAAATATGTTTATGATCTTTTACGAATTCCTATTATTAAAAAACCAAATCACGATAGTATTAACATTTTTAAACAATAATTTTCTAAATTTTGAGCATAAGCAACAATCTACAAACCATTAATGTTAATATATGTTTATATATGTTATTTTCTGCAAGCGTCCTATACTGGATTTCGGGGATATCATTACGAACAATAGTCCAGGGATCTTGGACAAGGGATGTACCGAAAGTTTTGATTTCAGCAGCTAACCTTCATAATCCAAGTTCTCTACAGTATGACGTTAAAACCAACAGGTAAATTGTAATTTTGTTCGATGTTTAAAATAGAAAAATGTTTCGCTACATAAAGGTTTTATCTGGACTCAAATTGTTTGCATTTGTTATATTCTACATTATTTATTCTGAGAATACTGGGAGTTTGCATTGTATAAAGTTGCTGGGTATAATACGTTATTTACATTAATCATGTTGATAGCCTACAGGGTCATTCTGTTATTAGAGATTCTTTTAATTCTTTAGTTTAGTATGAGTTTTAATTATCTGTCCCTCACACGATTTATTATATTAACGATAAGATTATGGAAGATATTCTTATGAATTTAGTAAATCATTAAAAATAATTAATGTGTCTACTTAGTTTAATTATTACCAAAAGGTGTATCTGTGTTGGAGGGGGGGGGTAACCATTCGTCAGGTGATTGTGCTTTCGTCATATTGAAAGTTTATAAAGTTCATGCTTTTTTGGATGCTATTCTCAGCTTATAGGTTGGTTCTTTTTCTTGAAACCTCGATAACTTTTTTTCCATTTCGTACAATAAATCAATACATGTCTTTGTTCCTTGAAATCACATCAGATGAGCCCTGATATCTGTACTTTGATTATTATACTCACCCGACAACCTTCATTTTATTTATCAACCTGTCATGTGTCGCAGCAGAGTCAAAGTGAAAACGTCTATCTATCTGCAGCCACTTGCAATCAAGCAACTCGTTTAATCAAGCAACTCGATCCTTCCCCATTGGATGATGTATTTACGTGATTATTTGAAAATATACAATCCGAATGGATTTGCTTTAACAGTTAAAACAATGTCTATGTCGTAAAGACTGATCACCTTAAAAAGGATATTGACGTTCCGTATTTTAAACTCTGTAAATTGTAGTTTTGTTTCTTTATAACTATAATGAGTCTTATCTGACCCTTCAGAATACATTCAAAATACATATCATGGTTTTTTATCCCCTGGGAGTTTTTACAGATTGTTGTAACCAGCGCCAACGTTAGATAGAATTTGGGGAAACACCAGTGTTCGTCCATTTTGAGAAGTAAAAAGAAAGCCCTTTGTAAATGTAAACGAAAAAGCAACCTTTTTAGAAATCTATGCAAAGAGAACAAAGTAATTATCTTCAAATCCATAAGAAGATTGAAAGAATCTTCTGCTTAGACTAATAGATACATATATATTAATTTGAATAACATTCTTATTATCATTTAAAATTATTTTAATTTTATCTACGTGTATTGTCTGCCAAATCAAGTAAGTCTGCCTATAATTTAACTTGCTCGTGTTGAATTCTGACTAATATCTGCTGCAAATCTCATCATTCAATAATAATTCATTGCAAGCATATATTTTGATGCAAATTCCTACTGACTTGGATCCGCCAAAGCGTGTCCACCACCTTATTCTCATTTATATTATTTCGGTCTGGTTTATCGAAAATGAAGTAGGTTTTCAATTTATTTTTCAATAATATTTTATCAGGTAAAATTCATTTATAGTTTACGGGCATCAACTCACACGCGATGAAACTCCGAAATATTGTATAAAATGTTGTAGATAATTTAAAAAGAAATGGGTATTTAGACCCGGCGGACAAAATAAATATCGAAAGGGCTTTTGTGGCGGCGGACATAATGTGACGATTTTGTCGAAATAAAGGCGGACATTTTATGACGGCAGACATAATATGACGGCTGACAAACATGACAACACAAGCCTAGAACACCCATCGGTAAACGAAATGTTCTCTCGGATTCTTTACGTGAAAACCTTCTTGAATGACGCATGTTACATGTATCGATAGAATTTAGCCGGGTCTCCTATTTTGTTAATGGAAGTCCTATTTCAGTTTATTTTGCAATGTGGATTTACTGATTTATCTAAATCATTAAGAGAGAAGGATTCTGTCCCACCCTCTTATCCCCTTTTCGATCCATGCATAGGCTTTTTACCTGCCTGAACCGCAAGTATATAAATGATATACGTCAAATGATATGGTATTCAAACAAACATTTATTCTTGAAAAAAAATTAAAACATGATGTATTAATATAATGTATCCAACAATTACATCATACGTTTAAATGATTAAAATATAAAGCCTTAGTAATGCCTGATAGTTTTGAATGGGCATTCCTAAAAAACATTTGATATTATTTTGAATTTTTTTAAAATGAATACGGTATCAAAAATACAAAAATATAAACTGTAAATTTTTGAAAAGTATTTTCTTTTCAGTTTTATTTTCTGTCTATATGCACGTGCTTCTACTTGATTTGATTAAATTTATTTTGCTATTTCTAGATTATACTGGCTGGATCGGTCAGTTATTAAAAGTTCAAAGACAAATGGAATGGATATCGAAAGCCATATCGTCACTCAAGGCGCCATAAAAACTATTGTTTATAAGGTCTTTTTTAAAATTTCTTTCTGATATTAAATGAGTCATGCTTAACGGAGCCCTTGCATTTCTGAATATGTTATTTGAATTTCTGGATTTTTTTGGTTGTAGGACTTTTTTGGTTGGATTGACAAAAATAAAATTTATTCTGCAAGGCGCAGCTCTAAAGCAGCAGAAAGTGTATTGAACACAGTTCAAAATGCGAATGATATATCTGTGTTCGATTCCACTTTACAACAAGACAGACAAGGTCATAAAGATATTTAATGTGATATATATTTTAAAAAATCTGAAGTAGTCCGGTGTCAATTCTTATAGCACTAACGATAAAAATGCCATTTGAATCTTTATGTAAATATATTGAAAACAATATTGTTTAAATTTGTTAAAATCGTATGACATATGACAAGCGATATGATCTTATATTTACTGATATTATCGTTATTTACAATGGGTTTATACTCTTTAATGGATAATGGTTGTTAGTTAACTTTTTACTTTGAGCCTATGTATGGGTTTGCTTTCTTTCGTTTTGGTAGTTTAAAAGTTTGTATATGTTTATTTTTGTCTAATTTCAGGTAGCTGTCATATTCAAAACGGGGAATGTGAAGACATATGCGTTCCAGAGGGAAATGGCCGCAGATGTGAATGCGATATCGGTCTACAACTTCAACCAGACCAGAGTTGTAAGAGTGGTAAGCATTCATACTCGACTTAGTTTAACATTAAAATGTTTTTTAATTCTTTATACCTGTTCGGATATTGGTCATGGTAAAGATATTGTTGAGGGGGTTCCGTAAGTCTGTGTTCAATTGTCAAAACAAAGATATTCCGTAGTGGTTTTTTTTTTAATTTATTAAATGTCACAGATGAAAATATATATTGTGCAGATATGTTTTTTAAACATAGGTTTACACGACTAAATTCATTTTTTTTTTATAATTTAATAAACTATGTTTTTTCCTAGAAAAAATATGAGTGTAATAATTTTGAATATTATAAAACTATAATGCATGTAAGAAAATTAAACAATTTTCATTACTTGTAGATGTACTTCTATCGAATTTCATCGTGGTCACTGATTATACTCACGGAAGAATTTTGCAGATTTGTCTTCAGACTGGAACTCTTGTAAAATTACCAATAACAACAAAAGACGTTCATGGATTAGCGTTTGACAAATCAACAAAAACGCTCTTCTATTCTGAGCTCTCAACAAACAGCATCTCTTATACAACGCTACATGGAGAAAATACAACAGTGTTATATACAACAGGTCTGATACTAAAATTTAAAAATATGAGAACGTTTTGCTTAGAAGTACGGTAATCTCATCTATTTTTTGTCACCAGGATATCTTGCTTTTTATTAAAATATTCACATGGTTCGGGTATAACATGAAAGGTTTGGAAAATCTTAATTCAATTTTGAAAATTTTATTTAATTAAGAAAGGTCTTTTTGCAGTTTATTTTAAATAGTCGGGGATCAATTTTTCATTTCAATTTATTGAAATTTGGTTTCTATTGGTTTATATGATATTGTATGATAAAAAAAATAGACATCTTTGTGAAGTATAAATATAAGCTAATTGCTGTTGTATGTCTATTAAATGTGGTTTTTGAGGATTCGTTTATAATATACATGTATTTGTTGTGTTACAATTTAGTTATAATTTCAATTGATTAAAATAACAGGTTTAGCGTATGCTGAGCATCTGGCGATCGACTACTCCACGGGAAATCTGTATTACACGGCTATAGGTCCCACGACTTTTCAGAGTTACATTGGTGTACTTCAGAGATCCACATCACTCCACAAAACTCTTATTAACAACCTCTACAAACCAAGAGACATTGCTCTTCATTCGGCCAAAGGGTAATTAAATGGATAAAGAGACTTTATTGCATTTTCTTTTAAGAAGTGGCAATGGATACTCCAGCTCGTCATTAGTTCAAGATAACAACTTTAGGTACAGCAACATCTATTGTGATGATTAATTGATCAAAAATGAAAAAAAAACCAACATTTTTATAAGTTTGTCGTTGTACAAATTAATTTGCTTAAAAAACGGAGCATGGACATTCAGAAGAGTATGGCTTAACTAAAATTCTCTAGATTGTTTGTACTGTATGCCTTTGAAAGAAACTCAAGTGACCTATTGCTAATGGAATTTGTGCGTTAACAATATTACATTCTAAACGTCTTAAAATCAACGAAACAATTGTAACTATAGAACCATCTCTAGGATAAGAGAAATCTAAATTTTGAAATTCATGACCTTACCTCCCCCGGGACCACACTGGCAGAGCCAAATATGCAAATAATGGCCAACATCTTTATTTTCCACAGGTGTTAAAAAAAACTAAATTCATGATTATGATGTTCATTAAGCCCTCTTCCAAATTGTGAAATTCATAGCCCCTTGTCATAAGTTCTGGCCCTAGGGCGGGGTCGATATGGTCATATAGTATAAATGTATTAACCATTAGAAATATTCATCTCACTCTTATGAAAAATTAAGAAAACTTTCATGTAGGTTGTGATCTCCATTAAGTTCTCTCATAGAATTGTAAAATTCACGATCCCTGGTTCAGGTTTGGGCCGATATGCTTTTATTTTAAAAATATATAAAATCTTAGGAATATTCTATACTCTCATATACATTTGAGAAAAAACTAAATAAATGGATATAATGTACATAAACCCATATACCGAAATAGTAAACTACATAGCCTGTTAAGAGTCGTTGCGGATAAACAATATGCCTTGTTATTATGCCTATAATGTACTTGTCTTATATTGTAAAATTCACGGCCCATGGGGCAGGAGTTATGGCATAAAGTGACATGTATTGTATATTTCACTTGAGTCACTCATGTAACCCATTGCCGTGTTGTTTGTTAACATTGTTAAAAGCTTCAAAGTAAATTGTCATTTGATTATATCATGTTAAAGTTGTTCTGTTTTAGGAAATCTACTTTAATTACCTGTACATTGCAGATTTGTATTATAAATAAAACTGTAAATATTATAAAAGATTGACCATTAAAAGTCTTTTCCTATCAAAAGTACACAATGTCTAGGCTATAGATAATTCAATTTTTCTCCGACAGTTGCCCCTCGTTTTCAGCAATCCAATATATTTTTACATATGGAGAAATAAGTCCGATTTTTTCTCATTAATATTCATTAACCACACTACGTAAATCCTGAAGTCACAATGTATATAGTTCAAAGTGCGCCAAAGTCGTAGTATTGACTTTAGAAAGTTGTCGGAGGGTAATTTTCAAATAGAAGAGGATAATAAAAGTAAAACATCCATGTGTTCTGTCTATGAAAACAAATTCTAGTTAAAACACCCTTTGTTTGCGCCTGAAATGTCGCTTAAATCAAATATATATTATAGAGGATTGCAGGTTTATGCCCCTTTACCTACATGCAACAGCCCCCAAAAAGACAATTTTTAAAACTAATTGGCACATTCATTTTAATTAGAAAGAAATAAAAATGTAAATTAATTTAAAGTATGAAATATCAAATACTAGGGAGCACCATGGCAACTCGCTTATATCAATTTAAAAAATTCGAACTTCTGTGTTGAAATTGGCAATTATCAACTTAATTCACTATTTCACTATGTAAATGGTTCATTTCTCGCTTCAAATTTTCATATTCAAATGGCACAATAAAGAATAAATCAATTTTTAATCGAATAGCGTCATTTTTTTTCTACCGGTGTGTAGGTGAAATTCATACCATGGCAAAAAGTTCCGGCGTAAGCGTTTCCAAGTTATTTGAGAAATTTTAAATGTTCATTGTACATTACTTTGAAATAGTTACAGCCTCAATTTCAAGATGGCGGCCGTATGCAAATTAGACAAATCGGACTTATTTCTCCATATGATAACATCAAATAAAAAAAGCAGGGGCAACAGTTAAAGGAGTCTTGGAAGAAAGTGAAGTCTCCCAAATGAAGCTGAAAACGCAAACATGAAACTTTCTGACAGGCCAATCTATCCATCTGAGGTTTATGGTACTCAGGTAACCGTTAACGCATGTGCACCTATCGTTTAAAACATACTTAAGACATGTGAGTGATACATACGTGGCACATTTGCTGCATAAGAAATCCCAAAATATGAATAAAACGAGTACAAACACAAAATGAAAAGACTAACATATCTTTATAAAATTCATCAGACACTTGCCTGCCACCCTTTCATGAATTGATGTTTGCAAACGTCAAAAAAAAAGCGCGGGTATTAGTCAAAAGATTTTAAGTATTAAGATTCCAGAAATGAAGCTACAAATGCAGACATGAGACTCCCTCACAGGTCCATCTAAAGGCTATGTTACCCAGGTGACCGTCAAGACTGTGATTCTCTTGTTTTCAAAACGATATTTGCCATCATGTGTCTATACAAAAGAGATGCTTTAAACGCTAACTTTTCTCCTTTAGATATATGTTTTGGACGGAATTTGGTGACATTTCTCAAATTGGCAGAGCAAGTATGGATGGGACATCCAAAAGATCCATCGCAACCACAGAATTAGAAATGGCGAATGGCATAACAATTGATTTTACAAGTAAAACTTGCATATTTTGACACTATGGTATTTTAAAATAGATTCAACGTAATAGATTTGTCATTTTAAACATTCAATAAAACTTAAATTTTGTAGCCGATCGGTTGTATTGGATAGATGGACATATTAATTGCATCTACTCATCCGATCTGAATGGTGGGGATCAGAAGGTTTTGGCGACAGATAGCGATGCCTTCTTGATGAGTGTTGTTAACCAAGAAAGGTACCTCTACTACACGGCATGGAATCGACAGTAAGTTTCTCACAGTTCACTAATAACACAACGCAGTTCTCTTGTAAATAGTAGCAAAAGCCGAATCAACATTGTACAAGATTTTTTTTTCTCTTTTCTTTTTTATAGACGAATTACCAAAATGGACAAATTAACGGGGTCAAAAGTTTCTTTCATGTCGGATTATCCAGAGCTTGGGCGACTAGATAGTTTAGATGTTTATACTGACGAGATTCCTGATGGTAAGAATATTAATTAACTTATAAGCTGGTAAGACTCATAAAACAGAAGTACTTAAAATTTTAATATAATGCATTTTGTAATAGTTAGGTCCAGTTGTTCGAACCTGAATGGTTTGTGTAGTACGTTTTGCTTTCCAACTCCAAACGGGAGGACATGTGGATGCCAAGACAACGTTAAGCTTCAACCAGACCAATTAACCTGTGAAGGAGGTTAGTAGATTCTAGTTGTGTTCTTTAACTACAGAAATTTATGTTAAAGAAATGTGAAATGAATGCGCTTTATATAAGGTCATACCATATAACTATCTCAACCTATTAGTTTCAAGATGTCAGACATTGCATCATTCTGTGAATTTCATCGACTGCCGACCGTATCCTGGTTTGACTTGTAACTTTGAATGCAAAGCAGGTTATCAAATTGCTAGCACTGCCACAGCTACTTGCAGTTCTACAGGAATATGGGTTCCATCAATAGATACATTGTGCAAAGGTGTGTACACGAACATAAGTTATTAAAAATACAACAACATCTTTAGAAGTTTAAGAAAATCGTTCAACTATAGCATCATTTCATTTGTTTTTAAATCATATTAATTTTAAAGGATTCAATGAATAATTATAAAGCAAAATTTCTCTCACTCGCATAATAAAAGAAGACTTGTAAGAGACTCCAAAATTAATTCTATATTATTCTAAATCAATTACAATAACTGAATGTCCTCACACGATGCTAAGATATTTAACAGAGTTCTTTTTTTGATGTAAAATGAACAAATTTTCTTTTAAATCTAAAGTCAATTATATGTAAATTAGACACTGAACAATAACATCTCTTTTTAGAGACGTTGTGTCCACTGCATTTAGGCATTGCCGTATTGTCACCAAATTGTAATAGAAAAATTGGAGATATCTGTTCCTTCTACTGCATGAAAGGTTACCTACCAACTTCATCAACCACCTTGATGTGCACAGCTGAAGGAAAGTGGAATGTTGATACAAATACACTATGTTTACGTAAGATATAGCGCTTACACATAAACTGAATGTTCTATCTGTCCATATTATGTAAATATATGGGTTACATTTATTCTGTAGCAATAGTATGTCCACTGTCACTGCGTAATGCTGTTTTATCATCAAGCTGTAGAAGAAGGGCCGGGGACTCATGTACTTTCTCCTGCTTTGATGGTTACATTCCTACAACATCAGATAGATTGATGTGTACTTCTGATGGGACGTGGAACCTTGACACTACTACTTTATGTACATGTAAGAAGTGATTCGCGTTTAATACGATGTCTTTTTACAAAATGATAACAGGATAACATTAACAATCAAAAATGACAAGTAAATGAAAAAGGTCTAAATATCAAAACTCTTTTTATGGCTTGTTTGTTTAAATCAGTTAGGATTAATAGTTGTACAGCTATTATTTTCTTTTTTTTAACCTAGACACTGCTTCTTTATGCAAACATAGGATAAATATAATATAATATGACATTTTATAACACATTTTTGAGACGGTTGGCTATTTGTTATTGACATTTTTTTTTCACCAATGTTTACATGGTATCAATAATATTCAAAACTTAGAAGACATGACACACGTCTTAAATATCAAAGGTCATATTTCTAATTGCATGTATAAATTTTAAAATCAGTTGGATTTGATACTTGTAAAATATCATGTTTCTAATATTGCAAAGTAAGAATGATTCAGGTATTTTTTCTAGCAAAGTTATGCCCATCAACAATAGAAAATGGACATCTAGCTGAAAATTGTGAAAGACAAATTGGAAATATCTGTTCATTTACTTGTAATGAAAAATACATATCGGCCACTGATCTTAAGAACATCATATGCACTACTGGGGGAATATGGAGTGCGGACACTAAGCAATTGTGCCTTCGTAAGATATTGATCAATATGTATATATGTTAAGGTCAAGATCTAGTAAATGATTCCTGATTGAATTTTTTGGTGCTATAACCATTATGACGTCATAATTGATTTGATTTATTCTTTTTCCGTACCTTACGGCTTGAAATGAATTATGTAGAAAATTTAACAATTTGACATCATTTTAAAGAGGAGGACAACAGCTTGTTTAATTCCGTTTTAAGAGAGACTGTAGGAATTCTAGATATATTTCATTAGTCAAAAATAGACAAAACTCCGAAATTTGTGACTTATTTTCTTCATATTTCATTGAGAATGACAGTTTAAAACATGATTTTTCATTGTGTTTATCAAATACTTAAGCCCCTGTTCACCCTATCGAACAAAGTTAATGTTATGAAACATCTTTGAACAAATTTATATCTTAAATTTTTATAAACCTGTAGGCACCTTTCATTTTCTAGATCTTTACCTTAAGCATGTATAACATATAGAGAAAAATTGCATTCATAAATTTTAAATTGAAACGTTTCCTCTGCTTTGCGTTTAGTATAAGTCAGCAAATATACATTGGTTATTTACAGCAATTAAATGCCGTTTGGACGTAACCAACGGTCATTTGTCCTCGACTTGCCTTGGAATGGTCGGTGAGAAATGTGACGTAATCTGTGGGGATGACGCCTCAATGAACATCGTTCACATAATATGTTTGTCTTCGGGTACCTGGGATAAAGATCCTGCTGCTATATGTATGCTGAATCATCAATCTGGTAACTCTTTACTTTCTCGCTGTTTATAGTGACATTGGCAGATAGCTGAAATGATTTTTAATAGCATGTTGTGTGTCTTTGTCAATTTAAGATTTAGTATAGTGAAGGTTCATATTAGATTTGATTTAGAAAGGAGTGTAATAAAATTAACGACATTAACATTTTCAAGATTTTGTGGAAAAATGAAGCCGCAATACATCAAATCAAACTATATTAGTTGCTTTAAACAAAAACAAAAAAAAATAATATGTTTCGTTTGTTTGATATTTAACCCAATAGTTGTTTGATATTAATATCGAGACAGAAAATCTTAGAAATCATCTTTCAAGAATTAGAGTAAATTTATAATACATTTTTTTAACAGTTATTGTTATTGTGAAAATCTTTACGGTATTTGATTTATTTTTTATTAAATACATGTATGGAACTGCAAACTATTTTGTTAATCGCTTTTTGTGTTGATGTTTCTTCTGTTAGGCAGTGGCATAAGCAATGTTTCAAAAAGATAATGATCAATTTGGAAAATGTGCAGCTAGTTTTGCGTTTTCGTTTTTTTTTACGTGAGACATCATTAATGCTACATTTTGTATATTAATGCAGTAACCAATATGCCAGGATCTTTTATAATTCAATGCCTTGATCATTACTAAGTTACACTGTTATAGTTAAAAGAAGTGTTCACAAATTCATTCAAGTATTAATTTAATGTAAATCGACCATTTTTGCTAAAAAAAAAAATGGACTGAGAGAGTAATATTGAAGTGTTGTCATTATTTTAAATAAGCAATGATACTTGATTTTAACATTAATTTACATTCATGAAGGTTATGGTTTAACGTATAAACTAACTGAACGTATAAACATACTGCTAAAGTAAACATTGAATTATAAAATTGCTACTTTTACTGTCAGGATGGTTAAATGTGATCACCAATCTATATTGACTGATCAGTAATCTGATTGGCTAATCTATTTTTATACATTCACAATTAAGATCTATTTGATTTTCTTGCCATCGTGATGTCTTTCAAGATTTAGAAAGATTAACAAATTAGATTAAACAATGGTTAGATTTTAGTGATTTTAATATTACCATCATTACTGCATTTGTCGGATTAAAAGATTTATTGTTTTTTCTTCAGAGAAAAGCTTGACCTTTCAGGAAATTGGATGGCGTGTAATATGTGCCATTGTCTTCATTGTTGTAATAGCCACGCCTGTCACCTGCTGGTATTTAAGGAAAGGCAACGCAAAGAAGAATGATTAAGAAAAACATTTGTTTTCAAAATGATTTTATCCACGTGTGTTACATAGTTTAAGTTTATTAAATTTTATAGCCAAAACAAAGAAAGTGTTTGGGAGTTTTTTATTTTCAATTTTTATATTTGTTTTGAAACGTGCTATTTTAGAATCACTATCAAACCACCTTTCATATAATTACTAGTCAACCGACTTGTTTTACTTGCTAGTGAAAAACGTGTGGATAATGAGATCAGAGGCACATTGGGATATTAATGAATAGTGCGATTACTTTTCATCAATTTTGATCTATCATATCCAATTCTGCCAAAGAGTACTACATTGTATATTTATATTACATATTATGCAAACATGTAGAAAGAGAGAGAGAGAGAGAGAGAGAGAGAGAGAGAGAATTAGATGTTACTAGTTATTGTATAGATTTAACGATCTCCAATCCTCAGCAATGTTCGATAACTCTATCCGGATTTATTTTATTCGTACAATAAATCTGCCTTTTATATAGACAAATTTAATTAGTTTTCAAGTGTTAATATTACACAAAGCCATTCAACATTCTTATTTGATTTCAACTTGTAAACGTTATTTATTACATTATATATATCATGGCCAAAATTGTAATAACTTGCGTGGATACCACAAAGAAATTTTCTTTTTATTTTATTTCATTTATAAAGTTTGAAGGATAAATAACATATTTATGATGAAAAAATACTTTGAGGCTGAAGATTTGTTTTTTCTTCAATATGAAACAATAGACCTGTTCTTACCTGTACATTTGATTATGATAACTGTTCGAGAGACATAAATTACAATACACGACTGTAGTGAATAATCTATTTATATCTATCTTTCTCTAAAACGCGAATACTCGGTAGTCTATCATTCACCAAAAATTTCAATGTTGGGCTTGTATGCACATCAGTTATCAATAATAGATAGCTACCAAATACATGCGGGGATGGGGGAATAGGTTCTGGGAAATTCAAAATTTTGAAATTTACACTGTAAGATTACCGAAAATAGACCCACAAGACATCTCTTGGCAAACATAGATATCCCTTTCTCAGACCCCCCCCCCCCTCCCCTAGAAAAATGTTCTGGATCTGTGTATGAAATATATAATAGTTCAAGAGTATAAATAGGCAAAAAATAAATATGACGAACAAGACACTTTAAGTCCATGTTGAATGATCATTCGTTATAATTCTATTATCGGTCAAAAACTAATAGACACTTAAACTATTTATTTACTGTTATAAACTCTGTGTCAATGAGGCCACAAACTATATGTTCTTATTCAGCGTATTTTTGGGTCAAATGTAGCGAATTGAGCTTTCCCTTGACTTCACCATATGGATTTTAAGAACTTTTACATTACAATTTACAGTTTGCAATACAAATCAAATACAGGATTCGCAGTATTAAGCTTTAGACGTTAAGCATGTATTTGCACAGGATATGGTTGTATATATCGATGTAAAACCAGACAATCTTTGGATCTTAGAATGAAATTCAACTTCTACCACTTTAAAACTTTTTTCGATCTTAGATTAAGTTCTTTCTTTTAGTATATTACTCGAAATTACGTATAACATTTATCAAAACCACCACACATTTATAGCTTTCATTTTATCACAAGATTAAGACACATCTAAAAGTCTCCTATGGGTGTAATGAAGATAAAACATGTAATGATAAATTAAGCACAAAGAAATATTCATCATTTACAATAAAACCTTTGCAATCATCAAATTAGCACTTGAATTTTATCAGTATATGGTCATGATTATCTTCATTTATCAAAAATAAAAAAGAAAGAATTGTACAAGAACACATTTAACATTAAAATATCACAATCACTTGTATATCATATATGAATTATGTTTAGAGACACTGATGAATTTATTATTTATCTTAAAAGGTACTGAGAAGATAAAAAAAAATTGGAACAAACAACAGTAACAGCTCTCTTAGGTAAAGAATGCCACTAACACATTTATATATCTATACTTATAAATTAAGACATTTCACCAATAAACTACGAAACGCCTGCACCAGAGTAACTGCTTATACCTTTGTTATTTCAACACATGTGATATAATGTCCGTAAGCTATAATTGAATTTTACCTGATACATAATTATCGAGGAATAATTTAAAAACCTACTTTCATTTTCGATAAACCAGCCCGAAATAGCAAAAATGACGGATCCAAGTCAGTAGGAGTTTGCATCAAAATATATGTTTGCAATGAAATAATATTGAATGATTACGTAAATAGTGAATATATTTACTGGGAATTTATTTAGGATATACACAGAAATTAAGATTTGACAAATGTTGAATAAATAAAATGAGTCATTTCGTTTTTTGAATGCGCGATTTTAACTTTGATGGATAGAACTTTCCAGAACGGGATAACCAAAGACGCGCGTTGACAGGACGAGTTCGTCATGTATCGCAGGCTGATACCTTTGATCGGCAATCTATGGGTATTCTTTTAAAAAATCATAAATAAAAATGAATCACATGTATTTGATACGATTTTAGTTTTGATGGGAAGAACTTTCCAGAACAGGTGCCGGGGAACGCGGTTAGACTAATTAACATCATGATGGAAAGTGAAGGGCGAGTTAACCATTGGGCAGATACTTTATATGATAACTTTGGTTTAAAATATGCAAATAAATTTATATGCATCCACTAGCGTTTTATTATTTTTTCATACATTTTTAACACGACAGATTGGTAGTAAACCTTATACAATAAATTGTAAACAATGAAAATATTGTGTTTACGTCGATCTATATTAATAACTGATGTGTTCATAAAACGGGGAAATTAAATGGGTGGGGGGGGCAATTTTTCCACTTCAAAACAGGCTTTTATCAGAAATTCTTATTTGGAACAGCGACAAAAAATTATAGTGAAATTTGACTTATGAACAAAATTTAGATATACGACGCACTAAATACTGACTCACTGGTTTGAAATATTAATAAAAAGTTTGCTATTTTTTCCAGTCGCAACAAAAAGAATTAAAGCCACGAACATGTGTATATCATCCATTTCAGTTTATATTTTTCACCCCTGTCCGTTTCTCTAAATATCCATCCATGCTGTTTTTTATTTCAATTTTAAAGAATATGTAAAGAAAGCAATTCAGATTTTTTTTGACACAGTATATACAAACGTGAACAAAAATATGGTTCTACTTATTAAGCATTGTGTCATTTGAATGTGTAAAGTGTTAATTCCCGCGCTGCGCGGGATATCATCTAGTAATGTATAACTTTAACAGAGGTCATTCTTACGTAATTTGATTGCCATGAAACCAACATATAATTGCGAATACTTTTAAGAATTCTCTCCCTTACTTTGGACCTTGAAAATAAGAGGGTGGCCATACGATCAGTCTTACAATAAACCCAATATACACGATGTCTCCTATGTAAATAAAGAGTTGGGTCTTTATCACATCCGATCCATTGATAGCTGCTTTTTTAATAAAAATGAATCACGTATATTTACTTACATTTGCAAAACTATTTTTGTTAAAAGCCATTCAGATTGTGCAAATAAGTACTCTGAAGTTGACATTAAAAAGATGTTTGAGTTTCTGATAGACAACATCTATGTAGTTTTTGAAAATCAGATCTTCCAACAATCTGTTGGAATTCCCTTTGGTACCAATTGTGCCCCATTGTTAGATGACCTATTTTTGTATTCCAATGAAGCAGAATTTGTTCAAAAACTTGTACGTGAAAAAGAATAATTACTTGCTATGGCCTTCAACTCAACATTCAGGTATATCGACGACGTATCTTTACTACTATATTAAAATAATAGACTCGAATTGTTGGGCTTTAATACCGAGAAATCGGAAGAATACTGTCTTTTGTTTTATATATTTTAAACATCATTGGTACTTGAAGATTACCAATTTGTTTTTTTTCTCAATCAAGCTTCGCTAATTAATAATCAACGAAAATTCCTTTTAAAAATCCGGAAATCATCTGGATTTTTTGGATTTTACAATCTTGTGCATGCGCATTACATTCACGCTAAATCACGGGAGGCTCTTTAGTTTAGGTTTCCACAATATCACATTTGCATGGATAAACTTAGAAACGATAATAAAACTACATATGTACGTGTAAATTTTCATTGAAAGTTTGCTACATGTATACAAAGAAAATACGGGAGATAACTCTAATTCAGTGCATTTGATATGAAAAATCCCGAGAGTTCCGAATGTCTACATGGTGTGTAAATTTGAAGCGGGTAAAAACGTTGGTGAAAAAGTGTTAAATTCTTCATTAATATGAATTAGATTTTAGATGAAAGTTAAACGTATTTACAGCCTCAAAATCGTTTGTTATGAATAATTGGACTGTTATTTTCAATAAAGCTTTATTAATTTTCTCAAAATCGGGGCGATTCTGCAATTTTTGGCTACATTACGGGTATATGGGAGGCATTTTAACTGTGTTGAAGGCCTGTCCCGAGACACAGTTAGATTATTCTTTTAGAATAATATTAGATTATTCCGATATCATATGCAATGTCAACCCGTGCACGCACGGGTCAAAGTCTAGTTATCTATTAACAATTGTTACTTCCATACCTACGTCGACTCGATATATCCCAGTGAACTTGAAATAAAAGATACCACATATTCTGCGTCATCTGTTTCATATTTGGATATTTTACTGGAAATGGATTTTGTTGGTACCCTAACAACAAAACTTTATGATAAACGTGATGACTTAATTTTTCTTTTGTCAACTTTCCTTACTTATGTAGCAATATACCTTCATCACCTGCATTTGGATTTTCTGTCTCTCAGTTACTCTCTCGATAAGCAAGGGCATGCTTGCCGTATGAGGAGTTTCTAAGGCGAGGCAAACTGCTGACGTACAAGTTGATAAAACAGGACTATCAACAGTCTCGTTTGAAGTCATCTTTTCGTACGTTCTATAATCGATACGACGACCTTTTCAGCAAATACAATCGTCCACTGGGTCGCATGCTGACTGACGTTTTTCATACTAATTGTTAGATCATAATTAATAATCAAATTTTGTACTGACTTTTCCGTTTTTCTCTATTAGGACAAAGAGCACACGGCCGGTGTGACCGGTCAGTAGCTGAGGATGCTCACTCTTCCATGGCACCTGATCCTACCTATATCTTTTTTAAGAGGTCGTGTTCACTCTGTTCCTGTTTTGTAATTTTCCTTTTGACTTTTGAACACTTTTCGTTATCACCACATGTCATCTATAGGTAGATTTATAACTTTTTGGGGATTTATATGAAAAATGTACGTAGCCTTTTAGGATATTTTTTGGTTTCATATATAAATCATTTATGCGGATTGAAAGAAATCTCTATTTGAACTACGAATCATAAAACAATATACAATGATTTTAACCTTTTTTTTGCCTCAAATTATCAACGTTCTGTTTTTTTCTTTTTATGGCATTTTCCCGATTTTGACATTTACCTCGATCATGACATGCCCAATTGTGACAAGGAGCACACAGCGGATGCGACCGGTCAACCAGGGATGCTTACTCCTTCTAGGCACCTTATCCCACCTCTATCTTTTTATAGGTCCGTGTTGCTCTACTTTGAATTTGTATTTCGCATTATGGATTTGTTAGATGGTTGACAATTATAGTTATGGTTGTTATTGTCATTATTTATTTTAATTTTATTATGATTGTTATGACACTAACCTGAATGTGTAGTTTTTTAAGTATATCCCGATAAGGGCTCGAAGTTAGATGACTACTTTGCTAATTACGCTATAAATTTGGATTAAATTTGTTATATATTTTTTTGCTAAATGGACAAACCTATGCACATTTGAAATCGACAAAAGTATATTATTTTCATATTTTCAGGTTACCTGCGTAACAGAAATATGCTGGTATTTTACAAACAATCAATGAATGTCTCATAATGTAACATTTTCGATGAAACAATTAGGAGAGTGCTTATCTTCTGTATTGACGCAGACTGTGAATGAATTCGCTTCTGTTATTTAAAGACATTTAATATACTTAAACCTCTTCCTAGTGCTCTGTGTGTAATTATGTTCAGCAGACAGTGACTACCTGACATTTAAAGTGTCTGTATGGTAATCAACATTGGTAATCTGAAGAATGGTCATTGAGAAGTATGAGTTTGTTGATGAGATTTAAATTCTGCACCTGATGTTATGTTCCGGTTTGGTTTTAATAAAATGTTTTGCATGCAAATCACTTCGCTTTTTTTCTTTTGACTTTTTATATATATTAACATCAGTCATTATGGTCTTTTAAAAGAGACATATTTAAAATAATTACGCTGAGTTTAATCAAAAATATTACCAACAAATTAAAAGATGTAGCAATACCATATCCAGAAATTGCGGATAAAAGAATGTACCAAACAATCAACTACATAATGTTAAATGCCAACACTAAACCCTCACCAATCAAGTTCTCTGTCAAGGATAATTTAAAGACGATAATGCATTTCACAAACGCTTAAAGTTCAGGCATGAAATCTCACGTAATGTTTGACACTAATTTATATAAAGGTATGCAATTTCAAGAACAAAGAATACTTGATATCAATGAATATGTAAATCTAACGAAAATATTAAATATTTACACAAAAAAGACCCACAGTTCTTCGGTCTTTAAATTTTTAATAAAAGGCCAATGCTACAGGCATATTTGAAATGCCATCCATACATGTACACTAAATACAATGCCAACGTAAAGTAAAACCATCAAATTAAAGTAACCCTTGTACGTAAACGATGCAACATGCAAACAAATATTTACCAATGATCCTTTAACCGCTTGTAGTTAACCCAAAAACGTAGGCTAAATAAACATTAAATTGCCCTTTGCCCTAAATGTCTGAACATAATTCTTTCACATTCAGTCCAAATGAATGACAATGCATAAAGAGGCATGCTCAAGATTTTAGTTGTTTATTTCTTATTTGCTTACAAAGATTAAGTGTAACATTTCTTTTGACTAAACAGAAGCCGAGCGTCAGTCGTAAAATTATAAGCATGATACATGTACAGAGCTCACAATTCTTTGTTATATAAACAAGGCTCCTATCATGTTTTTGTTTACATTAGTTTATTTAGAAGCTGACTTTCATTCGCTAAATCGTTTTCAACATAAATAACCACTTCAGAGAGATTGTCACATTCATTTTAGATCTAAACACGGAATCTTCTTTTAAACATTCAAAATAAAAACAAAGAATTATAAGCTCTGCTTCTCGCTTGTAACCTCACGACTGACACTAATATTTTGACTGACCTTTATTTCTAAAATGTCTTCCGGCTAAGATGGAATAAACTGATTAATATTTTATTATAACTACAAAGCCCCAAGTTAACCTATTTAATTTGTACTTTCTACTGACAGCGTACTGATATTTATGACAAAATTACGGTAGACATGCTTTCAGTGTTAATTTAGTAATAAGGAATCATTCGTTGAGTATTATGAGGTGATAATTTTGGTCGGGGTGTGATTAAATCCAATAAAGCCCAAAGGGGCTTTATGATAGATTTGATCACTCCCCGATCGAAATTACACCTCATGATATTAAAAGAATGATTCCTTATTGCTTATATTTATATGATTTTCAGCTGTTGTACGATTAAAATTAGAATATTAAGTATGCGAAACCCCGCTTGCCCCCCAACACTATATCATTTGAAATCATTGGACTGTAAGGTACAAAATCGATTCGTAGTGTTATTACAGACAATGACACTGAAAATGTAAATATTTGGAAATGGTTTTCATTAGACTTATCAGATTGCCTATTATATTACACAATGCATTTATATTTTCCATTTCTAAAATGATACTAATAACATATTTACTCCGCACACGAATCACATGTAATTGAGTTTCATCTCAGATGCAGACATGTCTTTATCAAGATATACATGGCATGTCTATTTGATTTCCAATAGCAATTTTGTTACTCTATGATGTATAGTTTAGCGTTGATTAAATTATAAGTGAACTAAGATTTGTATGAAATCTTCTGAACTATAATCAGTCAGATGATTACGACGATAAACAATTATAATCTTTTGCTTAAAATCAGTAAAAACAAAAACACTTTTGTTCATGCAAATATTTATAAATCTAAATAAAAAATTTTTTAAGAAGTATGTCAGCCTTTTATCAAGTTTTGACCTGTTAGTAATTAATATATCGAAAGGATCGGATAGCATGATTACCCGTCCCGAAATCCGAACGACTGATCATTCTGTGTTACATGTAACAATGATCAACAAAAATAGTCTTCCAAAACAGGTCTAAAATTAGCCGCCATCGGCATTTATCATGTTTAAAGGTCATCCAATGGAATTTCCATAGTCATGCTACATTAACTAGTCTGCAACCTTAACCCTCATTCCCATCTCTACACTTTCCAAAACTGATACTGTGAACCTAAATATTGACCAAGTACTCCCAAAACTATGTGTTTTTACGTGATCAATATGCACATTATACCTTGACATATTTAATAAAAGAATTTATACTAAATAAATTAAGACTTTTTGCCAATAAACTTCGAAATGCCTGCACCAGAGTAACTGCTTAAACCGTAAGTATTTCAACACATGTAAGTCGATGTCCCTAAACTATATTTGAATTTAACATGATAAGTAATTATTGAGAAATAAATTAAAAACCTACTTTCATTTTCGATAAACCTGCCTGAAATAGCAAAAATGAGAGTAAGGTGGTGGGACACGGTTTGGCGGATCAAAGTAAGTGGGAATTTGTATCAAAATATATGCTTGCAATGAAATAATATTAAATGATTACATAAAGAGTGAATATATATCCTGTAAACCTATTCCGGGTATACATAAGAATTGAGATTTGACAAATGTTGAAATAATAAAATGAGCCCATTCGCTTTTTGTTTGTTTTGATGGCTCGAACTTCCCAGTACGGGGTATTCAAGAACGCGGGTTTACTAATGAACGTCATGGCGGAAAAGGTAGGGCGAGTTCATCATCGGGCAGTTACCTTTGAATAAGTTATGCAAATAAATATGTATATTCTAGCGTTTTTAAATTTTTTATACCACTACAGTTTGGTGCTAAACCTTATACATTAATTTGTTAACTGATGATGAACATATTGTGTTAACAACTTTACGTCTGTAAGAATAAATGATGCATGCATGAAACGGGGAAGAACAGAATTCGGAAAAGAGATACGATGCACTATACACCCTTTCCCTTGTTTGAAATAAACTAAAAAAGTTTGTAATTTTGTATTGTAACTCAGATGAAAATAAAAATAATAAATAAATAAAGGCCTTCTACATGTATGGTAATAATGTTAATTGAAGTGTTATTTTTCCGCGATTGCGCGGGATATCATTTAGTATTTTGATAATGCGAAGGTTAGCATATTCACTGGATGGTGAGACTCGGAGTGGAATTCTTTCCGCTATGGTTATCGCTTTTGCTAGGGTTTTTTTAGGTGGTAGTTTTAGAACGTCATACAGCTATAAATTTATTTTTAAATTTGCGCTATTTGGTTTGTATATATTCGCCAATCTTGCTCTGCATAAATCAAATGCGTTAACAAATAAAATTTTTCAAATCGTTCATGCAAGGGTATGTTTACTTATTTAATTGTTTTTATTACGTACATATATTGTGCTGCTTTGCCAATGGTTCAACGATGTGTGCTATTAAAAGATCTGAGAACAAAGAGGTAAGGCAAACTTCCTTGTTGGGTGCAAAGTATGTAGTAGGGATTATTCCCTCGGAGATTTTGCTGGTTTCGATATATTAGTTTGAGAATGCAGGAATCAAGGATGATATTGGTCGTAGTAATATTTTGTTTACTGGAACATTTCTCTATCGGTAAGTCTATAACTCAGATGAGGAGACAACAAATTATATAGAATCATAGTTTATTTTTTGTAGTGTTGATGACCCTTTTCATAAATCACTAAAACACAAAAACTTTAAATATTTACATGTACACATATAATGTATTGTTTTAAAACAAAATTATGAAGAATTATCTTAAGTTAAAGCTTTCATAGCAGTTAAAGTAATATTATATAATTATATTTTAAAAAATAAGTTTATGCAATTTTTAAAGCAACCCATTGTATGTAACGTTAGAATACATATATTTTTCTCAAATAACTATCTTCTATTAATTTAATTTCTCATCTTCATATATCATTACAAGGAAATCTTGAATGAAATGTAATTAATAGTTTTGCATGAAATAACGTTGAAGAAAAATTACATAAATACCTATTTTTAAATTCCTTTTTAAAGTTTAATCATGCTAGGGTCTCATTTAAAACACTTGAAAACAAATGAAATTTGAGGGTTAAAGAAGTAGATATTTTTTTAGGCATAGATGTTATGATGATTTTATTAGAAATGCTTATGGAACATTGCAATGTTTTGGGACATTTTTTCGGATGTAGGTATTTAAATAAAAAAAATGTCTATTTGTATTCTTTTTATAAATGTCAAATATCTCAGTGATTTCAAGGACTAAGAAGTGTATTATGAGGAGTGTTCCAAAAATAAGTCATTTCACCTTCACCTTCTTAGTGTGAAAACCGTGTAAATATCTTACTGAAACCACATTGGCACGTTAGATTGATCACTGAACCGTGGCGGAAAAAAATTAATGTACAATATTTTAATAACTTACCTACATCGCCTATTGCTTTATAGCGTATTCATTACACTATGCTATACAAGACTGTACAAAAACGCAAACAATGGACTTGAAATTAGGGGCTATATCAAAAGTAGGTCCTTACTTGGCAGTAAGCCCGTAGATGTTCGTTGTGAGATCTGTGATATCTGTGGGAATGGTCAAATGTCTCATAGGTCTGTTTGTAGGTTGGTTGCTAAATTTAAAATACGTTACAACCACCTCAAAGATGCTGACCGCCAAGGTCGCCCTTCAAACATTTACATTCAAACATTACATCGTAGAAATCCACCAAATTTTACAGAAAGACGTAATATATACCTTGAGGCAATTGGCTCGGAAGACATAATTATCGTTAGCAACTGGTCCTGATATTTTGAAGAAAATAATCTAAAAATGAAAAGAAATTATTAAAATTGTATCCAAGATATACCAAAAAATTTTATATTTAGATTTTGGTGATAAGACTTGGGTATACAATTTTGAACTGTCAAAGTGTTAGAGATCTAACAGAATCTGGACATCAAAGAATGTAAAACGTCCTAGTATTGCTAAAAAAATACGAACCGTGAAGGTTTCTCTGAAAATAAAGTTCCTGTCATGCAAATTCTTGTGCCAAAGGGGAAAACCATTACAGGTAACTTCAATAAAAATGTTGTTAAAAACTGCAATACGCCTTTAAATAAATAACGCATTGTGACCGAGTATTTGGAGGTGAAAAAGGTTACTGTCCTACAACACCTCCGTTATCTCCAATTTAGTCCAGTGCGACTTTATGTTCCCCAAAATTAAATTCCACCCATCTGGAAAAAGACACAAATCTGCAATTTATCAGTACATGATGGGTGTCTCCTATTTAGGAGTATGGACTCCTAAATGTTTCCCGAAGTCAATCGTCTAAAAAAGTGCATCCAGGACAGGGTGAGTATTTTGAAGACAGGGAGGAATACAAGGATCAAAGAATAGTAATTAAGTTTGAAAACACCCAAGTGTCTTTATTTTTGGAACATTCTTCGTATGTGTAATGTAATAACATGTAACATGTCCCCAAGGAAATATAATGCATTCCTTGTCTATTCATGGAAAACTTCTACCATTTAGTGAATTAAAATGTAATGATGCATATTGAATTTTAATTAACAATCTCTTCAGCTCAAAATATTACACAGAATCATAGTACATAACAAATCGCTCCTTAATATGGAATTGATTCCCAGTTGTAACATAGACAACTGTAATGAAATTGGCACTATACATCATAGATACTTCCAATGTAGAAGCATACACACTCTCTGGAAAGATCTAATATATTGGTGGCAACAACATATAGCCAATGTCAATCATTTAACCATGCAAGATGTCATATTTGGGATCTACAAAGTAAACAATGTTCCACTAAATTATTGCATTTTTCTTTGAATATGCTTAATCATCTAATTTATTCAAAATCACCTGGCAAACAAATTGAGTTCATTTCTTGTTAAACTTTTCTAAGAAACAAGCTTCAGGCAAAAGAAAGTTATCTATGTTCGAAGAATTAAATGCACATTTTGTTATGAATTAGGCAGCATATATTAACTTATAAACTGTTAGGTTTTTTTTACTATTATATTGGTTGTCTGGAGTTTGCTTATCAATGCTTATACTATGTTAAAACTAAGAAGTTGGTATCTTTTAGCTCCATGTCCAAAGTACTCATAATTGATCTGTTCCAATGCCGTTTATTCTATTGTGAGACGTTTTGAATTGTGTTCTAAAAATATACGTACCATAATTGTTGAGCAAAAAATATATTTACCACAAAAAACACAACAAAACACATACAATATATACCTTACCAGAATTTGAACTTTTCTAACCAAGAAGTCAGTCAAGACGTACAGCATACAATTAAATGGGCTTCTCAACAATGCACGTTCACACTGATTTACTTTGACAACAATGCACGTTCACACAGATTTACTTTGACAACAACTTTCATGTTTAAGTATTTAAGTTCATTGCGTTTATGTTTTGCTTGTAATTCATTGTACACTTGATAGTCCTCAATATTTTATAGACATACATCTTATAGATTACGCATAATAAATGGTCTGCATTCAATCATAATGATATATATTTAAATATATAACTCTGCATTTCTTTTATTTCCAAAGAGCAATGAGCTTGTGAAAACAAAGTTTAAGTAAAATATGTTTCATTTGTTTTGAAAGAAAAGGAAAAGTATTGATTTATATACACAAAATTTATATACACAAGTTCAATGGTCGATACAATGACCTTGTCAGCAAGTACAATGTTTCATTAGGACACATACTGACGGACGTTTTTCATACTTGTTAGACCATTTTTTATCAACGGACAAACTACGGTTTCTTCCGTTTTTCATGATGTAACAAAGTAAAAGTAAAAAGGGATTAATTCGTTTAAACAGATTCCCAGTTGCCATTTTATTTGTTTGATCATTTGTAGTATCATGTTTACATAACAATAAATACCAACAACCATGTGTGTCACGTTCAAGTCTGTCCATAAGTTTATTAAACTTTATGTATTGGCAAACCCGTTTTATATGAATTTGAGTCCAAATTAGTGTAACGTACAGACATTAAAAAGAGGCCCACATGCCTTGGCATTCACCTGATTATCATAGCTCTTAAATGGTCCTGGCAAAGGTCTTGTTTTTGCATTCCAAGCCTCATTTTGAAGTCAAAACCCTAAATCGATACTTTTTAAACCCACTTTCATTATTTGATGTAAACAGCAATTCATAAAAGAGGAAGGGACAAAAATCAGGGGATATTTGAATTATTTATGCAAAGTTCCAGGGGCAAAAAATTGTAAACTTTCAGTCAAAAGAGAACTGCTTGCCTTTAATGGCCAATGTTTTGATTAATATTTAGTTTCTTTTATAATGCACAACACATGCATACGGTTTATTACTACAAGCATATAATGCACATGAAATAATAATAGATTTCCTACTATAGAACACATATTCAAGGTTTATATCGCCAATCGACTATAAACCCTTTAGTTTTTTAAATGAAGTAAAATTTAAAATTGATAAGGGACAACTCACGACCAACGGCAATAGACGGCAACTAATACATGTTCAGTATATGGTCATAATTGTAACCCCAACCACCACCACCACCACCACCCCATATTGGTCTTATTGGCCCGCCTGAATCCCTGATCCAGGAGCCATGACTTTCACAATTGTAGGCATAATAACCATACAGGTTTTTTTTTAGATTTAAAAATTCAATACATGTTCACTATGACAATGTTGGTCCCGCCCTATGGCTTGAACCACTGATTCAGGGGCCATGAATTTCACAATTTTATAAGCTGGCTACTTAACAACATTACAATGCATTTAGTTTTTCTCAAATATATTCGGGATTATCATAACCTAGAGTTATCGTTCGTAACACGAGTTATCTCTCCATTAGAGCAGGTATCCCGCTATGTTACAAGTATAAACAAATGGTTGAAATAAACGGGTTTTTTTTTCTTTTTTAATCGGTTATTGATTTAATTTGCCATTGTAAAAAGACGATTGTGCAATTAAAGGAAGCTGTAAAACTAAAAACAGTAGGGAGATTTGACGAGCGCGTTTAATTGTAATATTTATCCAGGTTTGTACCATGGTTTTTAAAGTGGTTTGGAGGGACTCGCTATTCATTTCCTTCTTTTCACAGATTCACAGTTTTTTTACTTGATCCCAAAAAAAGTGTTAGGGGGCAACTTATGTTTATTCACTTTTTTCTATAAAATTTTATGAAAAATATCTGCTGTAAGAAGAAGTTGGGGAGGGGGGGAGCCCCCTCCCCCTCATTGATGCTACGCGCCTGCCATCTACCAATAATTAATGCAGTAAAGCGCAGCTGATACATGTACACGGCGGACATTGTATTATCAAGAGAAGTAAACATGCAAAGCATTTATAAAGACATGGATGGTTTTGTTTGTCCACCTCTCTAAAAAGAAAAATTCATTTTATCAGTAGGTCGAGGTACAAAGATATGCATTATACCAACGTATATGCACTGATCATTGGCGGACGTTACTATACTTCCTCTGGATGGGTTTCATTGATATTAATTGATAACTAATTTCAATTTCATCATCATGGGAAATTAAGAGATAATGGATAAAAACATTTGCAACCTAGCTTTTGCGTAATTTTTCGCATGTGACATGTGCAATCATGTTTTCATTAAAAGTTGCGTTGCGATTTTGATCGACAACATTCACTTTTATATTTATATAGTTCATTCCATTCTTAAGTTTTCATGAAATGTTTTCCCTAACATGGTGTTTGCTATAGATGGTACATAAATAAAGTACAATTTAATTATATAAAGGCAATCTCTACCCAGAGTTATCGTTCCTGCTTCGCTCCACTTATACCTCTGTTAACGTCTAAAAAGTAGTGCCACGAAATCGGCAACACGTGACTTTGATCACATGTTGTTCAAAATGGCGACGACACCAAAAAAGGAATCGGAAATCAATTGTTGTATTTGTTTATCATAAAATACTCGTACATATAAATTAAACGGGAGGAAGCTGTCATCAGAAAATTTTGAGAGAGAGTTGAGCCTACTTTTACAGGATGATTGTTTGGTATCGAAACTGAAATGTGCAGATGCTGGTGTATGCCGCAACTGTCACAACAAGGTAAAAGGTACATTTGATTTCATTCAGCAAGTGCGGTCTTCATGCATGTCGTTTTTAAATGATCCTTTTCATATAAAAAGAACGATGCCTTCCCCTCTTACACCGAAAAGTATTCAGGGGTGTTAAACTGTGAACCCTACTACCGTCAGTACCGACACAGTACATGTAGTTCAACCAAAGTCTAGAAAACGACTAAAAGTTACGTTCGAAAACTCAGCAGTGAAATGTCAAAATACAACTCCATCTCACGATATAACTATACATTCTGTGCCTACAGTGTCATTCGAGCATGGCTATGCTGCTGTGAATCCAGATATAAAAATGGAAAGTGTTGACCATGCATTTCAACTGGTAAAATCTACATGGGAAAGTCTTACAAGTGACAAAGAAAATGAAGTTCCATCAGTTCTTGGAAATTCTTCTGCCAATTTTTTTCATGAATTAAGAAATCAGTCCAGATCGCTGATGTCAAGAACAACAATGCTTGCTTCGGTATTATTTAAGTACAGAGAAGCTAACTCTTTGGTGGAAAACGCAGACCTCCTTCTTCAAGATATTATATCAGAGATGAAAAACAGGTGATTAATTTTCCCTCAGAATTAAATCTAATGAGCAACATTTATAATTTTATCAAAGATTTAGTGTAAATATTAAATACTATTGAGCATATAGATATAGTATTATTGTACATGCTATTATTTTCAGACTATGTATTGAATCAAATTACTTAAAATTGAATGATATATATAAAAAAAAAATTTTGATTGATGGTCCCTTCTTCCCAGTTATAAGAATCTTGAATCCTGGCAACGTTTATTTATTTTTAGGATGCCACATTTATTAGAGGTTATGTGTTGTGTAGCTGTTCCTGAGAATGGAAAGTTATCACCATCGATAATTCCAGTTCTTGCGTCATGCTATAGTATTTTGATGAAACATAAGTATTCCAACTTATCAGCTTTCCACAGACTTGCCAGTGCAATTGCAGTTGAAGGGGGGCTGAATGATAGAGTAAGTTTTAAAATGAATGTGACAATAAATTATTACTAACCTGTTAACTCAAAACAAGTAATTTTGTTGATACAAGTAGAAGGAGACACCCCCACATTTTATCAGTATAATAAACACAGTTAATTGATATATTTTGACCCCAGTGCCTATTAGATTGGCCAAAAACATTTCCTGATAAATTGTTTAATTCTTTTGATTATCTTTTATGTGTCTCATACTTACCAGCCTCATGCTTTTCATTTACTTCAAAGATTTTGTAGATTAGTTGACATACACAGTTATTATCGCTTCACACAGACATTGGAAATACTAATTACAGAAAAAATTGATTTGGGAGGGGGACTTTGTTTGTCAGATCAGTCAATGTATTGTTTGCTGAAATTAAAACTGGGGTTTGCTGTAGATAAATGAAAGTGTTTGAAAGGGGGGGAGGGAAGGGTAGTGCCCCTAGCCCGACCCTTCCCCAGTTTCCTAGTCTGTGTCTTTGTTAAAGGCTTAGTTAAAATTGCTTGGTTATCTGTAGATTTCTAAGTACAGTTTTGATTTGCTTTAGTTATTATACATGTATTTCTTGTTTGATATGCTTGCTTATTATTAAACATTTTATAAGGGTTATTTGATTTGCATGTTGTTATTATCATTATAATTACAGTTTGGTTACCTTAATTAGTATAGTTATTATTGTTGCAGTTGATTCAATTTTGAGTGCATGTTGTCTTATCACAGGATGGATCTACCCATTAAAATGCCAAAATAAGAAGACTTGTAAGATGATTGTTGTACTGATTGGATAAAATTAATGAAACTCTAATATCTTTTTTGTACAAAGAAAAAACCTAGCAATTTTAAAGTTTTTAATGATAAACAATTCTATTGCAAGTATGTTATTTCAGATCTATGCTTTCTATGGTTTCATTTCTTAAGTTAATAAATAATCAATAATTACAAATAGTCAGTATTAAAATTCTTCAGTGTTGTGAACCCTGCCACCTGGAAAATGCATTCATTCATTCATTTATTCTCACAATAAACCATATGAATGGTACATAAGGTACATTTATACATATTTACAATAATTAGGACAAGCAGAGATTATAGAATAGAAATTATGAAAAGGAGATTTTTTAATCACAGTTTTCATGCTCAATATTAAGGGCCAAACTAGATTCAACCACTTAGGAATCATGTTGTCATCACAGAGAAGATTGAACTTTCAAGAATCCATTGGTTGTGCATCGCAGAATCTAATAATTGCCAATTTAAAATCCAATCCACTGGTGAAGGTGACAGGTGAGAATAAACTAATATTTTAACTTGCTACCTTTTACCTGCTACTTTTAAATAATACATATATAACTTCCAATATTGCAGTATTTAATAACAGAATTATTTTTCTTGTAGGTGATAACCTAGATATATATATATATATTAAGAGATCAAACCTGACATCAGACAGCAGGAATCTGGATCTTCATCTATTTACCTCAAATATCATTTTTAGTCGAGTTGCTACAGTTGACATGAATAATGATATACCAAATACTGATGTGTCCCAATTATCTGCAGATGATGTTCTCCTTAGAGCAAGTGGCCCAGAAAGACTTAAGTTCATGGATGTATGTTGTGTGTTACTCTGTCGAATATTATGTCAATTGCCATATTTTCAGAAGTTTGAGAAGATTTTGCCAAAACATTCTACATGAATTTTCACAGAAAATGGCTTGTGCTTCAAAAGTTATGCCATTGCCCATCCAGTTTAAAAATGAAGCTAAGCACGACGATTGCTTAGCAATTATGGATAAGTATGAAGACCAGATTACAACAATGTACCAAACTGCCTTCGGTAAATATGTTCTCGCATTTATAGCTTGATCAGTGGTTGATATATTAGTTGTGATTTAAGATATAAAATGTGCTCATTTTAATGTTCATTTAATGGTATTATTGCCCCATTATGTTCATATATGTGTACATATTCCAGAACTAATCTCGGAATAAGATATGTCATCCTTCTATATCTATTTTTTCACCTCGTTTAACAGGTAATTTGGAGATTCTTAGAAAATTCAGAGTGGTTTTGGGGGAGACCAGTTAACAAGAGCAAGATTGCAAGAGGCAAAAAACCTGCGGACCATCTCTATAACACCTGAAAGAAGATTTGATGATTTGAACCAATTTGTAATCGAGATGTGGCATATCAAACAAGACTTTTTAGAGGTATCATCACCTTAATAAAATTTAAGAAACTTTTTTAAAACTTTTATTATATGGAAAAGACTTTATTTTTTAATTAAAAACCATACTTTTATGGATAAAATTATCATCTTAAGCGTACAAACATAGGAATTGTCAGTCATAAATAACCCTCCAACCTTTCAACTATAAACAAATTTAAAATTTAAAATAGAATTTTTTGTATTTTAGAAATGCTTCAAATCCTTATACAAGGGTGAGAATTCTCCTGGAACACTCAGCTTCTTCAAAATGCTCTTACATCGGACAAATGTGAATGGACAGGTGAAAGGAAGATTCCAACCTCACTTTGATCTTCTTATGACTGTTGGGGAGGGACTGGTTAAAGAACAATTTATGGAATTTTTCCAAATGGAGAATAAGTACAGCCAACCCAACCACAAGAACTTTGAAGATATTGACATCAAATCATCTGAAGAACAGAAATCCTTATTACTGGCTGCTGTGAATGATTTTATGAAGTATTTTGGATACTGCAATGCAGATACAGCTGAAGGTCTTCCTCAACCGCTAAAGGGAACATTGAAATATCATCTGCAAAAAACAGGGGATGAAAATCAGTGGATTCTAGTGCCATACCATGAAAAACCACAAGATGATGAAGTCTTTAACTATTCAATGCAACTCTGTCATTGGTATTTGCATATATTGGAGCTGCATGATACTGCAACAGAAGGTGATCTAAATAGAACAATTCTCAACTGTAAATATTCAATTCCATTTTTCTATTCTCATTCAAGATTGAGCAAATATCTGGTTGAGAATGTGGACTATCTATTGAAAACAGAAAAATTACTGTCTCCTTTACAACGCATTCGTGTCTTGGAAGGTTCCTATGTCAACATTTGGGGCGGTCATGGCAATAATGTTGAATGTGACTTAGTACAGGAGCACAGTGTATGTAATCAAAAAGCTCTAATCAAAGCACTGGGAGCATCAAAAGTGAGAAATCTATTTCTCGTGTGACTGCATCAGCTGATGCAATTGATGAAGTCTGCACAAAATTTGATAGAAGTGTGAATTTAAAGCCAAAAACTGGCAGACATTCTTCGTCTATTTCTGAAGCAGACAGTGAAATTGTTTATAAAAAACTGAGAGACTTAAGACCATTTCATCACTACCCAGGCAGAACCTGTAAGGGATTCAATAATATAAGCCCCGTTCCACTCTTTTGGGAAGAAATGCCCAAATTCAAAGAGAGACTTAACCATATCATAAAGAGATTTTCACGTGGCTTTCAAATTATGCCGGCTGAGGAGGATGTGTTTGATCCTGATAATGAAATTATTGATAATCTTCCACCATTATGAATCTGTTGTCTGTAAATACTACAACATTTCCCCTATGTTTGCTTCGTGCATGGAGATTTTATAATTTTAACCACTGCATAAGTTACATGTATGGCATTGCGTTAAATGGATTAGAACAATTTCCATTTTCCCTTAAGGTCTAAGTTAGCTTCACCAAATAAAGAATGTTGTAACACTCTGTATATAATACATGTATATTCAAAGCTGTTAGCAATTTTCTTGGACTATCTTCATGGTTATTCATGGTGAACTGTAATGTATTCATTTTTCTACAACCTGTTAAAAATTTTCAACTAAATACTGCATCACAGGCACATGTTATAAAAGCAAGAAAGGGAGTGATTTTGTTCATGAGCTGTTTTTATTTTGATTTTACATAGCAGTAAACTGACATATTTGCAATCTATGTTCAAACATAGTAATAAAGAATAAATAATGTACCGGTAATGTTTTCTTAAATCATGATGGTTTGCTTTATTCTTTCATAAATGAAAATGTTTAATTAACAAGTTTATGAAACAGGAAGAGTCTACTGTAAACATAAAACATTTGCTGTGTAGGGCTTTGGTGGAAAGTTTAATGCTTTCAATAAATTTAGTGCATCACATAATAAGAATAGGTACATTCAGATTATATATACTTCCTTATATAAACCTACAGAAGAGCATAAACATTCATTTCTGTGTGAACTTTTAAACGGGTCACAAGGCCAATCTTGATAATCACAATGATTATCGCACAAACTTCTGGTTTGACTTTTGCATTATTACAATGTTCATAATTCTAAAATTTAACACTAGAGAAGAGATTCAATGAACTGTACCCAGTTGTATGTAAAATGTGGCACAGAAAGATTTTTTTTTAAAGGTTTACTTAATAATTGTTTTCAGAGATGCATATTTTGTATACTTGTTACATCAACACAAGATTCACAAATACAGTTTTCAGCACAAAATGAACAACATTTACAGTCAATAACGCTTTCTTTTTTTTCAAAACCAAAGACAGATAAAAGTTGATTCCTTAGGCAGGAAGAATCATTTTTACAGTAGTTTATAATGTCTTCCTTAATTCCTAGCAGATTCTTTCCAATATCACGATTAGAATAGAATAAAGTTGCAAATGAAGGTTGTCCACAACGACCTGCACGCTCAATCTCCTGCAAGTATTGTGACATATTTCTGGGAGGGCATGCGTGAATGATATGTGTTACATTTTTGGGATCGAACCCCATTCCTGCAATTGATGTTGTTAGAACCAACCGAATAGTTGGGTTCTCCTTTTTCAGTTCTGCTATTGTATGATTAATTACAAATTCATCTTGTCCAGAACATATTGCACTGTACAGTGATTCATTTATATTTAAAGATCCAAACAAACTTTTCAAATAAATCATGGCTTCACTCATGTAATATATGGGCAAAAATAATAATGTTACTGGGAAATCTGCCTTCTTTTAATATAGATCATCACATATTTTGTGTACTATTTGTTCATATTCATTCAGAACATCAGTACCTTGGCCTTTCTTCTTTTTTATTAGGTATATATTAGGTCTGTCATGTGTATGTTCTATAAGGTGAAAATTCTCAAGTCCCAGCTGTTTTGGAATTGTTTTCTTCTGTGAAACTGTTAAAGTACCACTCAAACCTATCACTGGCACATTTGGAAAAAAGGATTTTATACCTCTAAGCTTTTTGAAGGCAGTCCTGAATTCTTCTCCCCTGAAATGTTTTATATATTCTATTTCACTAATCATGAAAAAAGAAGATTATGGGATTATGTGAATGAGACAACATCCCGATAAAATTGTACATTCTGATGATTCATATCTTACTCAGTAACTATCTAAAATGGAGGTACATGACCTTTAAAATAGTTATATGGTCTATACAATAACAATGATACAAAATGTGTCATGGAAGTCACCACAAAATGTGTCATTTTGAGCATACAGTCAGATGAAAAATCATAATACAGTACACTTTGAACAAAAGAAAGGTTTTGAATATTTTCATGATAAACATTTAAGAAGATCGTTTTATTCTGTCTGAGTAATGTTTTTTTTTTTCATTTTAATAGTATGCTTGACTTACCATTTTTCTATGATATGGCATTCATCAATAACAACGGCGACTACTTGCGAGGCAAACTGCTCATCGGACAGTATTTTATGTCCTGTTTTTGTATTAAAGAGGGCCTCTGGATGACACAGAACAATTGAAAAGTCCCCCTTCTTCACTCTTTCGACATCGACCTCCCACTCAGCAATAAAATTACCATCTGTAGTGTCTTCCACCCTGGACACAATATTCAGTCTACAGGCACTGATACCATGAACTTTCAAGGCTTCAATTTGATCCTTTTGAATAATATTCAAAGGTGAAATTGTCAAACAAACGGGGGTCTCCTTGCCTTTGCCAAGAACCTTTGGGAGCAGGTGATATACGAGACTCTTTCCATAACCGACAGGCAAACTAAGCAACAAATCTCCTCTCTTGTCGCGTAGATATTCAAAGGCATGTCTTTGACAATCCTTTAACACGATGTTCTTGTCATAATCTTTTACAATTGTATCTAATGTATCTAATGTTGACATATTTCACGTCAAAACCATAGATCGTCCGACAGCGTTTTTTAAATAAGCCACTTTCTCCATGATTGTTTACATTGGTAATGGAGTATTACTCCGAGAAATAGTTCTTTGTTTGTTACCGTGATTTACCAATACAATCTTTTTATTTCAATATTTTAGCGAGGCTTTAACATCGAAATGTAGACTGAATACATATAAAACTATAATTTATAATATCATGATTGAGAATGGGTTTTGCCAAGATTCTTGGCATTTAGACGTTAACAGAGGTGTTGTAGCGCAGCGTAATACGCCCTCTGGTGAGAGATTGATATAAAGGGTGCTGAGATAAATGATAAAGTAATAAAGGTACTAAAAGTAAAACGAACAAACATATATGTACTACAAAAAATGTGTTTAAGCGGTCTCCCCAAAGGCTTGAAAAAAAGGATCTCTTATTTTAAACCGAAAACAAGTTCTAATTTCGATGAAATCTATATTATTAAGCACTGAGCTCTAATTTCATCGCTGTCATTCCTCTTAACTCTATTATATCTATTTTATACAATGAAACTGTATTGTTTAGAAATTTAAATGGGTGTCATTGATCAAACATCCTGCATGACAGGTACAGCTGCCTGAATTGATGACTGTCGGTTCTTGGTCAGATACCAATAGTATACCAACTGCGTGTATATATTTTTTTATGAAAGCATAACATTTCAAACGAATGCATCTCAAAAGGCTAGCGCAAACAGAGTGTGTGCGTGGAGGGGGGGGGGGGGCAGACCGACCTAAAATCATGACGAAATACAATTAAAATATTAGATTAATAACTTCATAAGTTCCCAAATCCCAGTCCGTGAAGTTGGCGGGGGGTGGGGGGATGGGTCTCGTACATGTATCTTTGAATTTAATCAGATTTATATTTATGCGTACTTCCCCTATATTGTTTTTGCGTTGTCCTCAGAAAAAAGAAAGGGGCAGTTCGTTAGGAATTTATATTTCTATAATTGATTTCTATATAGTAGAAAATTATTCCGCTTTTCAACTCCAGCCCTCTCTAAGATTTATACTGAACAGGGTAGGTTCATTTTATCAGAGAAAATCACTATACCACCATCCATCCGCTAGCTCTGAAATTGACAAAAGGAGTAATTGTCCCAAAAATAAGAATCTAAATGTCTTTCACTCGCAATGTTCGCTGATTAATCAAAAACATGTATATCACGTTATACGTTATAATAGTGTCGTAATGGACGATGAAGTTACCTGACAAATCCCTCCAGATATAGGCTAAGTGACAGGATATGTCACAGCACACGTCTGGCAAGATCGAGGTCAGGGTAGAGAATCACATTAGATAGAGTCGGGCTGTGGTACCACACTAGACATTGATTGTAATCAAACGCATTCTTTGCGTTCACTTTTTATTGATAACTTTTGATGTTTTCTGTTTCGTAATTCAAATATTATCAAATGTTTTTGTTGTATAAAAAGTCGTTATTAACGTCGTATATATGTAAACTCCCGCACTGCTTACTCTTCTTCGAATAACCGGAAGTAATGCATACCTGCTATAAGGGAAAGATAACTCTTTCAGTAACGATAACTCTAGTTTATGGGAAGACCTAATATGTGAGTAGAGAATAAGATTTTCTAAGATTTTATACAATTCACTATACGGCCATATTGACCGTCTTTGGTCTTGAACCCCTGACCAAGAAGCCTTGAATTTCACAAGTGGAAGGCTTCATGAGCATTATAACAATGCATTAAGTTTCCTTAAATTTTTTTATAAGTAAAAACAAGTATTCGTTTTAAAAGAATAACCGGCATGTGATATCAGTTGTCAGCATGAAATGTTTTATTTTTGCCAAAACAACAACATACATTAAATAGGATAAATCGTGCTGTTTTATTGCTTTCCGAAATAAAAAGGAATGAATTAACTTTATATTTAGTAAGAGAGGTGTACTTCCGAACGCATGTAAAGAAAAACTAAACATGATTTAAATCATCATGTAAAAGTATAAATGTTTAAATCTCAAATGAAATACATCAACATAATGTTTCTTAGTTACAACACTATTAATTAAAGATTAACATGAAGGTGGCGCAGCATAGTGAACAAAGCAGTCCATAACGTAATGTGTGCGCAGATAGTATCTGGATGCCTCATACGGACATAACTGTATTTTCAAAGGTTAAATACATTTTTACTATATGATCATTTTTGCCATATCCTAGGGTATGACCCTTACAACTTGTAGAGGGCTTCATGGGCATAATAACCATGCATTTGATGTGGGTTTTGTTTTTACATCTGTGGGAGTAGAGAAAAAAATATCTTTAAAAATTCTTTTTTGCATATTTGACCTCTCTAATGAGGCTCCAGGGACGATAAAATTTCACGATTTAATTTCTCTTATTCTAGAGATTCTTCAAACAAATTAAATATGTTAACAATTGGCCTTGTAGTTATCAAAAAAGTTTTAAAAAATGTAAAATTACTAACGGACGACAACGGACGAATACCAATAACAATAGGGGGTCTAAGTTATTTAGTGAATGGTGAAAAACTAATTTTGGCTTCCAAACTGTGATGTCTTAATATCTCTAAAAGATAAAATTTAAAAAGATAATCAGAACATGTTCAGCATAACACATCTTTATCCAATGTCTAATATTCTAATATAATTCAAATATAATTGTCTAATATAATTCGTTTTTAGTGTCATTGTATATTGCCATAACTGAAGAAAAATAAATATCTCTTAATAAACACATCCACTTTTTTGAAAGCCTGTCCCAAGAGCTAAGGCAATGAGAGGAAATGCTTTGAGTGTTTTTAATAGGTGCCAGTCTGTGGAAATTATATAGCGCCTTATCTGCACTCGTTGATAATGGTGCCATTTACCACAGAGTGATAATTCAATGCAATAGTGCTTTAAAGTTCATTTTTCAAAACGATTAACTTTACCACCGTAGATAATCTACGATACATATGAGTGTTCACGCAATATTAAAAAAATATATAAATGTACACTGTCACTGTATACGATAGATTGTTGTGGTTTTGGGCTACAAATATTGTATAACCGATTGATAGATTGTTCTTTAAGGTCAATATCTATAAAATTGAAAGATGCCTACAGATTTATAAAATTAAGGTATACATTCGTGTAATGATCCTCCATCACATTATCTTTGTGAAACGGGCCTTAAATTTTGATAGGTTGAAAAGGGGTTTACATTTTGATAGGGTGAAACGGGTCTTACATGTTTGGTAACCAATGAATAATCATGTTTTTGTGTCAATTTCTATGTAATAGGAAG
The DNA here is from genome assembly GCA_020458035.1 of Magallana ariakensis. Lineage (NCBI taxonomy): Eukaryota > Metazoa > Mollusca > Bivalvia > Ostreida > Ostreidae > Magallana > Magallana ariakensis. The sequence goes on along the minus strand of CM035815.1, from coordinate 446,112 downwards.
GAAATATTAACAACATTTGGAGTTTTGTCCATTTTGACTAATGAAATATATCTAAAATGCCTACAGTCTCTCCAAAAACGGTCTAAAACAAGCGCTTGACCTCCCCTATAAAATGTTGTCAAATCAATTATAGGTTTTTGGGTTTCTTTTACAATTTGTAGTATAGAATGTCAAGAAACTGTTTCATTTTCTACATAATTTCTTTAATTAAAGACGTTAAGCACGGGAAAAGGATTTAACAAAAATCAGTTATGACGTCATAATAGTTATAGCTCGAAAATGACAATTTGGAATCATTTACTAGATTTTGACCTTAAATAAGAAAAATAACATTGTTAAAAATAAGATAAAGAAAAAACAATATTTTGATCCTCATGTACAGATGACATTTTCCAACATTAACTTAATTTTTTTTATACGAAGTTTACCTCGTAGTATAGAAAAATAGATATCCAACATATGAATTACAACAAAGCAAAGCAGCAGACGAAAGTTTAGGTGTCATGCCATATTTATAATTAGCCGTAGAAGAGAAATATTCTGCACACTTGACGCTGTTATTTATCATGCAAAAACCATATCAGTTTATGGAAATAATGTTCTTAACGTAGTTTGAAGTTAAATTAATTGCACCGATTCCGTTGGTTTTTCAGTTTAATGCTAAATAGATGAGTTCATTTTGCAACAGGTTAGTTGTTTAGTTAGTTGCATTATTTCACAGAGTGGTATAAGCATACGTGATTGGATTTAACCTCATGCTTTAATTATTATTATTTCAAATATTTCCAAAAGCGTAGTTTTTTATTGTATTCCAGGTTCTCCAGGAGATAAAGGTTTGGTTCTTGGAGTTTGGAATTCTGCTTCATTTACAACTTTCACAGAAATTCCCAAAGATTCCACAAGTTCCTTTCTCAATGTTACTTTAACTCTAATACCTTCAAATGTACAAATAACAAGCATGGCGTCTGACCCAAAAGAAGCGGCAATTTTTGCATCCATTAAAGATACCATTTACATTTATCCTAATTTTTCCATCTGGCAAAATGCGTCTCCAGAATTTCAAATTCAGTTTAAAGGGAAGTCTGTGTCACTTGGACAAATCGCTTTTGATTTTGTATCTAAAAATCTGTATTGGTGTGATTCATTGCTCCATTGGGTTGCCATGAAACCAGCGTACAACTATAACCACACGATCTACAAAGTTGTTGTTCACAAGGATTTGAATCAACCTGAAGGATTAGCTTTGGATCCTGAGGACAGGTAACCATTCTGGCTTACATTTTATCAGCAACCAATGCGTTGATGTTAATATTATATTTGTTCGATATCTAAAACATCAAATAAATTACTGATTTTTAAAAGTAAACATTTTAAATAGATTGATGTTCTTTTCCGATAACGAACCCAATTCTCGAATTGAAAAAGCCTCCCTAGATGGTCAAAACAGAGTTGTAATTGTACACAACGGATTGTTAAGAGTGTTCTCTCTTACTGTGGACACAACAAGTAACAGGCTGTATTGGGCAGACCACGACAGGCAGACATTAGAGAGCTGTGATTACGACGGAACAAACAGGAGGGTGATTAGACGTATGAACTCGATGTCAATAACCGGCTTAACATACTACCAGGTAATAGTTTACCAGATCATCGGATCAAATTTATAACTAAAAGATAAAAATTAGATCTTAAACCTCATTCCAGTTGATGAACCTGGAATTGTATCTAAATACTCAATGTTACAACGCGTTGATTAAGTGATTTGTAGGCAATTTTATAAAGAATTCAATTTATGTTAAAATAGCTATGCGATATACATTAGAAAAAGTAAAAACAAAAGACCCACAATTATTTCAAGAGCCAATGTCAATTTAATTATATGCATTATATATGTTTAATTTAAATTAAGGTTTACCACAACGACATTTGTCAACCTATAATTATACAATTGCCCCCGGTCTCTTTTCTTTGGTTTTTACATACTTACTTTTATTGAAGTAAATAAGTAACTATTAACAAAATTTCAATGTTTGGATAAAAACGCGGTCAAAGTATACATATAACTTGATTTATATGTCAAACTGGTTATTTTTAACCAATGTGTATACTTCTGATCGAGTACCCGGTTAACCGGAGATTTTTTATCTCGCTTATATATCCTTTTCGTAGCAGGCGTGTTATATTTTTAAATGATCAAGTTAAATACATAAAACATTTTATACATCTAAATTACAGTGAACTCTCATACCTTTTTTCAATAGCACCTATTTTTAATGAAAGAAAAAGAAATATGACAACTTAACGTAACAGTTTGCAAATTGATTGTTTGCTTCCATTTATTCCATATTGATAAAAGTTGGCAAAGTAATAAATGAAACGATAATTTATTAGCAACATTTTATATGTTTTACTAGAATTCGTTGCATGTGGTCAGTTCCGCATTGATGTTTGGAGTTGACACAACATCCGGTGCCGCACTTTACTCTAGGGCATTCCTCTCTGCACAACCATTTACAATTCTTGCGTATGATGCTGAGAACCAAGGATCGTTTAACAGTAATTTAAAATATTTCGTAATGATACTGTTTTCATTATTGCTATACTGATAAATTATGATTTGATTTAATAAAAACTTCGTTGAACATGAAACAGATTTTAAGACAAATCTAATTTGTGTCCAAAAAGGGTTTATACTTCGAATTATATATGCAATACCACTTTTTAAATCTTTGTGTTAATTTGCTATTATGTTAAAAAAAATGTGAGTTATCTTCTCGACAACACAAATATTGTTGAAAACATTTTGTTTTCGTTGATAGTGTGTAACAGTTGAGTTTGAAACAAGTTCTCGAAAATTATTTTAATCTTTACAAACAATCTATTCTACTATCCCTTTTGATATCTTTGCTCTACTTTATATTATTATATTTTGTAGATTCCTGTTTAGCACTGCGTTGCGAACATATGTGCGTTAATATACAATCGGGGCCAAAATGTGTATGTTCTGAAGGGTTTCAACTAAATGAGGATGCAACTACTTGTACTGGTATAAGATGGTTTTTGTTTAAAATCTAAAGAAAAACTAAAGTACATTTCAATTTTGAATTTATTTGTTTAACATGTTTAAAATAAAACCTTTCAAATATGAATTCCTTGATTGTGTTCAGTAGTTTATTTCAGCAGAATAAACCTTGAATTTGTTTAACTGATGATATTTTCAGACAGATCTTGGTTTTTTGAGAGAGGGGTTATTGTGAGCAACGCATCCATTTTTGCTATGCATGAGGTGCATTCTATCAGCGGTCAACCAAATGAGTATCACCATATAAGCGTTTCCGGAGATATTATCGAAACGTTCGCTGTTGACTCTGAGTCAGACAGTATTTATTACGCTGACAGTAGAAGCAATTCATTAAAAAAACTTGATATAATTTCGCAACAAACTAGCACCATAGCCTCCATATCATCTGCTAAAGGTAACAACTTTTAGTTACAAAAAAGGTATTTGCAGCAATCAAAATATTGTTTACTATCTATTTCTAATATGACGTACAATTTATGATATGATTTAACTGAAACACTTTTAATTTTTTTCTTTTCGATTGAATAAAAAATATTTATTTAAACACATTACATTCTCTTTTATTACATTTGCGAGACTTTGTAATAAAGGAAACTGATTTTACAGCGTATTATAGTATTTTTACGAACACATTTAAATCACAGATATGCTGTTTGACTGGATAGCAAATCTTCTTGGGTGGATAGAGACCAGTACGTCCAGCATACGTTCTTTCTCAGTCGTTTCTCAAACCACTGTTACGATATATTCTAGTCTGCAGCAGCCAACGTCTCTTACAGTGAATCCCTACAGTGGGTATGCAAAATCACTGGTCATCTATGTTTTTATATAAGATTATAATGGTTGAATGAATTTGAATACACATGAATATTGATAACTGTAAAAAGAAACATGGTCGTGTGCTATGCTGTTGCATAAAATGGTATGTTTCATCTCTAGCTCACATACATGTGTGAATTTCTAATCCAAGAAACGGTGTGATTTTTTAACAAGTTTGAGTACATAGAAAAATGTTTACCAAATAGTTTTTAAGAAGGTTATACGGCACAACAAAAAGTTACTTAAACATAATCGTTTTTCCCAATTTCCTAAATGGTTTATTGACGTGGTGGTACATGTACCAAATATTGTAAATTATCAACAACAAATAAGCATTGATACATGTATTATAATTCTCTATACAAAAATATACTACGTTTTAGTCATAATCTTTTATTTGCATTGTCATCAACTCAAAATTGTTTAATGAGCATGAATTATTTAAGCGCCTTGTATTGGATTTCGGGGGTTTTGAAGTCAATTTTTCTTGGATCTTGGACCAGAAAAACGCCGGTGATTTTAATTTCGTCGGCAAACTTAAACAACCCTAGCTCCTTACAGTATGACGTCACAAGTGAAAGGTAAATGTTGTGATTACCACTTTTCCATTAAACTATGCCTTTTATTTTCCAAATATTTATATGCTATGCGAGGTTAATACATTTTATTTTGATTATAGGTTATACTGGCTAGAAATCACAATTCTCAAAAGCGCATTTACAAACGGTACGGATATCAAAAGTCACATCATTACAAGTGGAGCCACGGAACTATTCGTCTATAAGGTTTTATTTATCTACATCTTTGAAAATATTATCACTCATTATCAGCAAAACTGAATATATATGCTTCATTTTTAAACCTCTCTGAAATTTAAGGGCTTTTTTGGTTGGATATATGGAAACAAAATCAACTTTGCAAGGAAAACCGCAGAGAGGGCAGAAGATGAATTCGATACAGTTGAAAACTCTAAAGACATTGCAGTGTTCGATTCCCTTTTGCAGCAAGACAGGCGGGGTAACACAGCTTTTGTTAAAATATAATAAATACGTTATCAACAATTTCTGATATGGTTAGAATGTATAGAAATCAGTAAATAGACGCATAATATCAGTTTGAATAGCAATTACCAACTAACTGCGTTCGTAAAAATTCATATAATTCCAAAATGATTGTTTATGTGTTTAGGAACCTGTGATATTCTAAATGGAGGTTGTGGTGAACTATGTATTCCTGAAGGAAATGGCCGTAGATGCGAGTGCGATGTTGGCCTACAGCTGCAAACAGATCAGAGCTGTGACAGCGGTTTGTACCCTAATTAAAGTCTTCTAAAGATAAATAACCATAGATTTTTCTTTATATTGATAGATATAATTATCATTTAGCTCTCCTGCTTAACCAACAGGAACTCATTTTATTCTAACGCTTAATAACCGTTTTGATTAATGTTTGTTATTATTTTTGCAAGAGATATAAATTGTGCTTTCACATGCATCCGCGAATGATCTTTTCTCCGTTTAATTAAACTATAGAACATAAAGTTTATACTGAAACGTTTTTAATCTGAAATTTAGAGCCTTTTAGAATATTTATGATAAATGTTGACAAGCTGCAAATGACCTGAATTTATTGTTAAAAAGAACCTTATTTAATACTGCCTTTATCTCATCTTTTCCTTTCCATGTGAAAACTTATCATAGCGTATCAAATCGTATCGTAAAATGTGTTTCAGAGTTATCTCAACAAATATAGTTTATCGACTACACTTCCAAATGAGAATTAAACATAACGATTGAACAACACTGTCCAAAATGTATCTTTATCGATGCACGTCAGATATTTCAATAGCTTTATGAAAAAATGACAATAACAAACCGTCAACCATCTCAAAATCCATAAAAATACAAATTCAAAGCAGAGCAACACCGACCCTCAAAAATATCGATAGAGGTAGAATCGGTTGCCTAGGAGGAGTGAGCATCCTCTGCTTGGTCACACCAGCCGTGTACAATGCAGGACCAAGAACCTGAAATTTTCCTAAAAGGCATCGCCTGTATTAATATGTAAACAATATAGTTTTAAAAAGGTTTTCTAATAGAGACTTAATAGATATGTTTGGTTTGTTTCTTTTCTTGTAGATATACTCCCAGAAAACTTTATTGTTGTAATTGATTTCACTCACGGCAGAATACTTCAGATTGACCTTCAGAATGGAACTGTCGTGAAATTACCTATATCTATAGATAGAGCTCCAGGTCTTACATTGGATAAATCGACGATGACGCTTTTTTACGCTGAAGCTTCATCAAATACAATAACTTCTACGACATTACACGGAAAAAATTCAACGCTATTCTATGGAACCGGTAAATATAAATATTTGCGCTTTGCATATGCATTTTTATGACGAAACAAATGAATTGATTGTGTTATTCTTTTCATGCAAAGATAATGTATGCAATATGTCTTTCATCTATTTAAAGAATTTGGTTTTTTTTTATTTTAAGGCTTTGCGCATGCTGACCGTTTAGCAATTGACTACTCTACGGGTAATTTGTTCTATACGGCTGTTGGTCCTACTACGAGTTACATTGGAGTAGTTCACAGGGCCACATCTCTCCACAAAACGCTGATACACAACCTCCATAGTCCTAGAGATATAGCACTCTATCCTTCCAAAGGGTAATCACACCGTACAACCGCTTTGAATCATTTCATTCAAGTGCCGTGTGATACATTCAAAATTGTTTGTTTACCTGGACAGCAGACGTTCATTGAGGAAAGAAAATTCTTTATTACCAATCTTAAACAAATATTAATCTCATTATATTTGGTTAAAAGTAGAGTTATATAGTTGCTCTTTTTTGACCAGTCTTGTTTTTTAAAAAGCATTGTAGCATGAAGAATTTTGAGCCATTTTCTAATGCAATTTTGGGGCAAAAATGCAAACTTTGAGGTTTGGACACTTGACAAACTAAAACGGCGTGTGCTTTCGAAATAATACAATATCAGAATATTAGCCTATTATCTAAGCTTTAAATTGATATTCGCAAAAGTTTCTATAATTAATTCCTGTAGCTGCTAGTTTAATTTTAGCAACAAACCCTTGAAGAAAAATGATACGTTCAAAGTCCGTTGTCCTTGCTACAATGATCCATTCAAAAGTTGTTTGATGATACATTCAAAAATAGATATGACTAAACGTTTCGTGAAATAGTTCTGATTTACAGAGATAAATATTAATTTTCGGTGTTTTTGACAAATTGCACAAAAACACTATAGGGTTTCAAAAGGAAATTAAACGTTTCATACACCTTTAATCACCGTATTAATTGAACGACAAGTTTATATTTAAACAATAAAAAAGTAATGCTTTCGTTGGTGATTCATCGGGGATATGAAGGTGTAGACATTATATTGCTGAAAATATACCTAACACGCATTAGTGGTTATGTATTTTTTTCTGCGATGATCGTTACCTTCATAACCTGCATGAATCCAACCAAATGTCTTCTATCATATCATAATTTTAATCATACATCAGCATAATTATCTCGTGCAGTCAGTGATGCTGAAGGTTTTGAACAACCAATCGATAAACGTGGCGTGTAGATTTCATTCCTGTGAGTTTTTACAGAACTACATGTATGAGTGTACAATAAATTTCCGTAAGATATCGAGGGAATCATACTTGGTGGATGTAAAATATTATACAATAAAACGCGACATAAATACTTCACAATAACCTGATAAATGTATGCATTCTTTCTTTCGTTTACAAAGCAATAAACGTACTGAGTACAATGAACGGGTGTGTTGTTTACTTGTTTAATTGGTTTCTAATAATGGTGGAATAACACACCTCGATAAAGTCACTCAAATTAACAGTGAATTATTTGATTATAAAAGAAATAATGATAAATAAACTGTACATATGTCAAATAAGCAAAACATTTGCAGTTTGGGGAATAAAAAATGAATATCTTAAAAATTCAAATTAGTAAGCAACAACAAAAGCCACTGCGGGGTTTTAACTCGGGGTGTACGGTTCAAAAGCCCGAAACTTAAGTAAAACGAAATATTGTTGATTTGAATAATGCAGAAAAAATTTAATGTCTGAAAAAATAGTACCTTCTCATGGACATATTTACTAACTAAAGGATTCATAATTATTAAATTTGAATAAAATCAGATTCTCGGTTCGCTCCTTGTTTTTCTATAATAAAAAACAAGGAGCGGATCGAGGATCTGATTTTAATTAGATTGCATAATTATTGGGAATCTAAGCATTTGTACGGGAAAGGTAATTGAGCTAGGAAGTCATACAACATTTGTTTTTGTACAAGAAAAGCAAGTTTAAGGAAGAAGTCTTCTCATTATCAGATATCCTTCTAAATATATTAAAAAAATCATTTGACACAATCAAACAGATCATGTAAACAAATGATTCTATCAGTTTAATCAAATTTGACCATCCTATTTTCACATCAATGTCAGGTCAAGGTCACTACCTTTTTCTTAAACTTAAAGGATGATAAATATAATGAAAAAATTACAATAACAATCCGTCAACCATCTCAAAAATCCATAACACGAAATACAAATTCACAGCAGAGCAACACGGACCTCCAAAAAGATGGAGGTAGGATCAGGTGCCTAATGTTGTTATCTGCAGCTATGTAGACATCTGTTTAAGATATGGAATTTCTATTCTTCAATGAAATAATAGAATATTAGAATGTCTATCAGCTTATTCTAATAAATTGGAATTAATATTCAAACTAAAAATGATATTGCTTAGCCCGCATTTCCTGTAATTTTCTTGAATTTTGAAGATCTTTTGATTATTTTTTTATACTTCGAATATTAAAATATTTCTGATTTTTACATATTATGAAGACCTTATATAAAAATATAAATATACTGACCATTTTATAAGAGAGAAAATCCGATTTTACTGATTTTTTTCACACAAATCTATTTACAGAGTGAGCGCTTTATAAACCTGATAAAAATGTAAATTGATAGGCAAATCATACTTCAATAACATATTCTGAAATCCAAGTACCTTATCATTAGCTCACATTAGTTAAAAAAAAATCCAACATCAATGTTATTGTTTTAAAAATGCTAAATAGACCTATGAATTTACATTAATTCTGAATTCCAAAAACATGTGATATTTTTATACGCCAATGTTCCGCCAAACATATAGTCCTTGTTAGATTCTAAACTTTGATTACTATTTCTGTGCCAAGTTGTATGATTATAAAAAAGAAAGAAAAATATGATATTTTAATTTCCTTTCATCTTGATTTAATGACCATTTAATCAAATTTACTTTTGACAAGTAGAAAACCAGAAAAGACTCCTTCCTTAAGTTAAAGAAGCATGTCAAATGCTATGTTTTTATTAAATTTTAAAGCAGTCTACTGTACAGCATTTCTTACGAAAGGGTAGGTACTGAAATTTAAAAATCAAACACATTAATGCCCTCTTTTAAACTTTATCTACAGATAAATAAAATAAACAGCCAAAAGTACCCTAGTGTTGTTTCTGGGCCCCTCGATGACAGCCAACTTAAGGTTGTATGCGACATCTGTCGATCCGAATTAAAATTTGCAAATTTTACTATGTTTAGCTAAAAAAAAAACGTTTAAAATTTGTTTGGAAAGGTAACAATATCAAAATTCCTAGAGGGATTCGAACTCATGACATAAAGACTTGTAGTGAATCCTCTGACCACTGCGCTACGCTGTTTGGTGACAAAGCTGTGAAGAAACTATTCAAAAAATTTTACTTAATTTCATTGTTTATTTTGATTAATAAAACGTCACAACATGTAAGTGTCCCATAACAACTTAATCCATTGTTGTGCGACTGACCTGTTTACATAGAAGCTTGCATTAAAACTCACCTTCTAAAATAAAAAAAAACCCAGATTTTTCTTTGTTCACTTTTTGCTCTGTCTTTCTACCGTCCACGCTTTCCAGTAGCCATACCTGTTTACTTTCTAAATTCATCTCGCGAGGTCAGGTTTCATAAAGATTTTTAAAAAGAACGTTTATTAATAGGCAATAAAAGGAATAAATAATTATTGAATACTCTTTTATTAAATTTTAACTAAATATAATGTTGTCTATTTATTTTTCAAATACTTCCTATTCCAATTAAAATGTAGCATTTGAGGCGATAAAACACTGTCATTTTGGCTGATTTTAACTAAACAAACACAGCACATTAATGTATCATTACTGGTTTAAAAACATATTTTGAATGTATCATCCAACGGACGTTGAACGTATCATTTTTCTTCGAGGGTGTGTTGCTTAAATTAAAATAGCAGCTACAGGAGTTAATTATAGAAACTTTTGCGAATATCAATTTAAAGCTTAGATAATAGGCTAATATTCTGATATTTTATTACTTCGAAAGCACACGCCACTTTAGTTTGTCAAGTGTCCAAACCTCAAAGTTTGCATTTTTGCCCCAAAATTGCATTAGAAAATGGCTCAAAATTCTTCATGCTACAATGCTTTTTAAAAAACAAGACTGGTCATAAAACTATATAACTCTACTTTTAACCAAATATAATGAGATTAATATTTGTTTAAGATTGGTAATAAAGAATTTTCTTTCCTCAGTGAACGTCTGCTGTCCAGGTAAACAAACAATTTTGAATGTATCACACGGCACTTGAATGAAATGATTCAAAGCGGTTGTACGGTGTGGTAATTACGTATATTATTTTTAAGATATGATCCTCACTGATTACGGAAATATATCGGGTTGATCAATCACAAAATGGCGAGGCTATAAAACCTGCTGAGTTTAACAACATGTTTGGGGGTGTATGTTTTAAGGAGGTATAGGGGAAAGGGGAAGGGGTTAATGTTGAGTTTTTGCAGCTTGATGAAAATAAACCTTTTAAATTTTTTTAGATATATGTTTTGGACAGAATTTGGAAATATTACTGAAATAGGTAGAACGTATATGGACGGAACATCCAAAATCTACATTGCAACAACACAGATTGGATGGCCTAACGGACTAACTATTGATTTTACATGTAAATATTACAATACAAATACCTATGCTGTTAATTTTATGATTTTTATACAAGTACTGACACATCACTTGCATTATATATATATATATATATATATATATATATATATATATATATATATATATATATATATATATATATATATAGCGAGCAGGCTGTACTGGACGGATGGACAAAATAATCGCATCGAATCCTCTGACCTCAACGGTGGAAATCGTCAGGTTCTGGCGACTGATAGTGATGCTCATTTGATGGGTATTGTGATCAATGGACAGTATCTATACTACACAGCTTGGAATCGACAGTAAGTTTGTTGAATAATTCTTTATATGTAGATAAAAAGACAATCCATTTGTTGTTGTTTATTACCGGCCATCAGAATGCGATCCTTTATGATATAAAAGTAAATGTAGTTGTGCGTTGTTTTCACGGAGCTGTTATGCAACTCTAGCTCAACCACACGCTTTGTCGACGCAGCGCATTTTTGCACTGACAGAGCGTGTAGTTAGACGAGACCAATAATTACATTTGTATAATTCTGACAAATAGCCAAATGTAATTATCAAATAAATAGTATCGTGTTTCTTTGCATTTAAATGTGTTAGAAAAACAGTAGGCTGATGTAAACAACAAATGTTTGCTAGTGGATTTTTATGTACTGGTAATGTATTTCTTGTTTCATTTCAATATTGTTTTGATATTGAAAACAACAAATAGTTTGCGACCGTTCTTTAGCTAGCGTTTATTGCTCCATTATAAACTATGAAGTGATGACTTGGCCACTTTATAGTGATATTTTATAATGTATTATCAACTCTTTTTTCATAATTACACATTCATAACAAAGGACTTTGTGCAGTATTATGCATTTATAGGCCCCAAAATTGAAGTTTCGTAGAGAGCTTTAGAAAAGCATAAACAATAGCTGAAATCCTATTTAAATAAGTATGTAAAAGATAAACCCCAGTGACGTCAAAATGTGTAAATAACGTCATGACGATTATTTTGATAAATTAATGTTTCGAAGCCAAAAAAGGTATTTTCCGACTGTTTTTCGAGTGGGAAACATCGATCACATGCTTTCTCAAGTATCATATCTTACTATGATGTATTTATTTATAAGAAGAAAAAGCTATGTAAAAACTTTCCTTGAGCAGACCTGCGCTCTATACTATCAACGGATGAAGAAAAAATGACAATATTTTCTTTAGTATCCAAACTGTAACAATATGCCCATATTAGTGACGTTATAGATTAACAGTTATTTGACAAAGATGGCTAAAATCAAGATTAATGTGATAGACAGTCATTGTTTAATGTTTTATGAAGGGTTTGTTTCAAAATTAGTTAAAATTTGGGACAGATATTTGACCTTCCAATATAGTCCATACAATTTACCGATCTTTCTCACTCTTAAACGGGTGTTTTCTAATGTATCATAATAAAAAGAAAGTTAGATTCTTTCTTTTGATGATAAAAAGTTCAACTATGATTAGTGAGATTTTGTTTTACACACTTGTGTTTCATAAACATGAAAACGTATATTAAGCAGCGTATCGAATTGATCGATCAAACCACTAGCAAATACATGTTGGCAAACCATTGTAGGAAGTCATTTGGACACGAGCTTTGTTTCGCGTTATCCATATGGCGATCCACCACAGTGGAGGATCAATTTATCTGATTTGTCTTGATTCAAAAAAAGAATTAATTTAATAAATTGATAACTAACCTATCCTGTTTTTTATAATACATTCGTTATCAAGTTTCTATAAGTGTAAGGTAAGAATGACTTTTAAAAGAAACGAACATATTTTTCACGTAATGTTTTGGGACCATTTAGTCAAAATATATGCAGACTATCAACGGGACTTTCGTCTAATCATCGAAAATCGTAATGATTGTAGTGTTTAATTCAACAAAAGAAAATGTTAACATCTTGTTTTACGAATTCTATCGATAGTTTCATATTTACTTTATTACAGACGCATCACAAAAATGGACAAAAGAACTGGGTCCAAGGTTGTTTTCATGTCAAATCATCCAGAGCTCGGGCGATTAGATAGCCTTGATATCTATGCTGATGAAATTCAAGACGGTATGATATATAACTAACGTTATACAACAACGGTTTTCCTTCATAAAAAACATTTATATCTTTCCCAATATTTTTTTCTATTTACAGTAAGCCTAAGTTGTTCGAAGAGAAATGGATTTTGCAGTACTTTCTGTTTTCCAACCCCAACAGGAAGAACCTGTGGTTGTCAAGACAACGTTATCATCCAATCAGATCAGTTAACTTGCGAGGGAGGTAAATGTTGTCATGGAATCCTAAAATAAAAAAAAATCATTAAATCATTTTAACATAAGGATTCAATGACATTGTAAAAATATAAATATTATTGCTCTAGTGTCTCGATGTCCAACTCTGCTACAGAATTTGAATTTTCTCGACTGCCAACCGTACCCAGGTCAATCATGTAATTTTGAATGTAAAACCGGTCATCGACTAGCAATCAATACTTCTGTTTCCTGTGGGTCTTCTGGACAGTGGAACTTGCCAACAGATACGTTGTGTGAAGGTATGCATTTTATTCTCTCAATATTCATAAAACATATACAGTGAAGCACAAACAAGCAATCATTCGAATGTACGTTTACTTGCCCATCGTGAGAAATAATATACAAAGGATATCAATTCTTCATATAGAAGCTTCACCTTTCATCCCGGCCAATGTTTAAACCATAAACCAACTCTCCTAGGAGAGCGCGGCCGGCGAGTATATAATTTGGATATTAAGCAAGATCAAAACTTGCTATTGATAGCAAACGAAAGTTAAATGCCATGTTGTAGAGTACACTATCTTTGAGATACAGAAAAAAAAGAAATATTACAGTATTTACTCCAATTTCAAAATCTTTATAGTGTGCGAGGAATAATGGATGGGTGTGCTGTCGAGGCTCCAAAATGGTGATTTTTTACACGATCAGTCAAAAAGAAATATGTGGTGAACGTTATCAATTGCTTATAATTCGAATTAACCTAGGCATGCCTATCGTTTTTTGAAAAATAAGTGAAATTGTTACGTACAATTTTAATGACAAAAACCTTCTTTAAAAACCGAGTGTAACCTATTTCTCGTCATTTTGGGGGGGGGGGGGGGGTAAGCATTCAAATACAAGTTTAAAGTTATTCAAAATTGTGTATGCTTATCTTTTATCTTAAAAATATTTTTTAATCAAACTTTCAAAAAACACTGCAAGGTTTATGGACTTAAGTGTACAAACACCTTTCCATGTATACTACATTCCATAGTTTTAAACAGTATCACAAAAGGTAAATTGAAAGCTAAAAGTAATGATAAATGCTTTGTCATCAACGTATAGTTTTAACAGTAAAAAGCACTTTGACAAATCTTTCTCGATTTTAGATAACCCAAATCGCATGTGGTATTTACTTTTGTCCTTGTTCACACTTTGTTGGGGAAGTCGTTGCTTTTGTACATGATAATGCTAGAAATGTGTATGCTTCACTCTCGATATCCCAAAATATAACAAGTCTTCATTATATTGACCACATAATACAACTACGTGTGAAAGGAGCATTAGATATACCGACAGTTTCAAAATTACATTCCCGTTTCTGCTTGATGATTTACCATTGATAAAACGCGCGCGACTCAAGACCATCAGCGCAGAGCACCCCCCTCCCCCAAAACAAGGTAAAGCTAAACAATTGTTGAAGTTTCTAACGGTGTTTAAAGACAAGCTGATCGAATCGGAAGGTGAAGTGTCGAAATATTTGAATAAAAGGAACGCATAACGTTGATCCTCTGAAATGGTGGTCTGAAACTGATTAAGTACTGTTTCTTAATCTTGCTGGTCTTGCAAGAAATATTTATTAAAACAAGGTACATCAATGCCATCTTAAAGGATATTTTCTACGACAGGAATCATTGTTAACAAACATGAAAGCCGATAAACATCTGTCGTTATAGATAATAGTATTTTTGAACAAAAATGATACGAATGGTTTGATCAATATGTTGATAGTAACAATGCAGCGTAACTATCGAAAAAATATATGTCAATGCCATTTAATGCATGTTCATTCGATACATGTGTACATGTATTACTATTTTCTCATTTTAAAAAAAAAATGAAATGTTCTCATTAAACATGACCATACTAACAAATTATTAACATACTCTGAGTCTTCTTGCACGTAAAAATAAAGTTTATATGAGAATGAAATAAAAAAAAAAGATATGTTTCCAAAAAATATTCTGATGCGATTAACCGGTTAATCGGTCGGAACGTCATGCGATTAACCGATTAGCAATTTTATAACCGACTGCCATCCCTAGTTTATAGACTAGAGGATTATAATATAGACAATCATTGCTTAAAAGTCAGATAATTTGTGTACGGCTAGTTAAATGATTATATAGTAGTGTTTCCTTTTTTTATTGTTATACTTGATATCTAGGAGGTTTTATTTCGGTCTTGCTATACTAGATACATGTATTTAGAAGATAAATTAGCTTTTAATTTCTTTAATATCTGGAAACAAGTTTAATTTTTGTTTTACACAAAATAAGATTTAAAAAGCAAACGTGTTTCTCAATCTAATGATATAACATATGAAATAACCTACTTGTGAAAAATGAGCTACTATACTTTGAAAAGACGGTCACTGGACAAAAAATTAGCAAAAATAAAACCCTTAGTTTTAAATTTAATTTTTTCCATAAAAATACAAATTTTAAAGTTTTTAGTTTGTTTTTTAAAACATGCATTCTTTAAAATATTTTTCGTTGAGTTTTTTTTTTAAATATTTCTTTAAAATATATCCATTATTGTATTATAATTGTATAAGGTTAATAAAATCTTTAATAATGAATAACTATGATAAATTTACATGTATATATTAAAATCAAACTTTTACGTAAGATTTTGTTCTTCCTCAGCAATTTTGTGTCCCGTATCATTGGGCACTGCTGTGTTGTCAACAAATTGTAATAGAAGAATTGGAGACCCTTGTTCCTTCTCCTGTAGTGATGGCTATCGTCCTTTAACATCTACTAATTTGGTGTGTACATCTGATGGAACCTGGAATATGGATACAAATACACTGTGTTCACGTGAGTTGTAGGAGAAGTATCGCAATATATATACACCGTATATATAAACACTGTATATATATATATATATATATATATATATATATATATATATATATATATATATATATATATATATATATATATAGTAAAACACGCTTATAACGAAGTGCCAGGGACGGGTGATTTTGCTTCGTTATAAGCGTAATTCGTTATATCCGTCCAGTTTACAACATGTAATAAAGTCAGGGGGAATGAAAATCACTTCGTTGTAAGCGTCAATTCATTATAAGCGTGTATATATATATATATATATATATATATATATATATATATATATATATATATATATATATATATATATATATATACATACATCGATCCCTATCATAAGTTTTGATAAATAAAGATTTGAATGAAATTGATCCTAGGTTTTGAACATAGTTTAATTATAATATATGAATTTTGAAAATAGTTTAATAAGATACAATAAGTTATAAATGAATTTATTCAGTAATTTATTAAAATATACTTAATATGCTTTATGGGAAATAAATATCGGTATAATGTTATTGTTTATGTTGATAAACTTTTAAGGTTGATTTGTGTATCATTAATAAACTCCTGTTTCTGTAGAAGATAACTTTGTCCTTAAAAAACTTATCTGTATTTTTTAACAATTCTTATGAAAAATTGACCACAAAACAGAGTTCTAAAGATAGATGTGATAATGATAAGAAAATAAACAAATGTACAAAAAAATGTATGAATATCAATTTTGTTCACCAGCTATTCTATGCCCTGTATCATTGGGCACTACTGTGTTGTCAACAAACTGTAGTAGAAGGATTGGAGACTCTTGTTCTTACACCTGTACTGATGGTTACCGTCCCACAACATCAACCAGTTTGGTGTGTACCACTGATGGAACCTGGAACGTGGACACAAATACACTTTGTTCACGTGAGTAACTGAGTTTGTAATGTATAATATATATTTAAAATATCCTTAATAATTCGATGAAGTAAATGAAGATATTTAAGATTAAAACTGCGTTTTCCATTTTTAGCTCACCTGAGCTGAAAGCTCAAGTGAGCTTTTCTGATCACATTTTGTCCGTCGTCCGTCTGTCCGTCCGTCTGTAAACTTTTACATTTTGAACTTCTTCTCTAAAACCAGCTGGCCAATTTCAACTTAATTTGGCACAAAGCATCCTTATGGTAAGACGAATATAAATTGCAGAAATGAAAGAGCGATCTTTATTCAAAACGGAGAAAACCTCGAAACTGTAAAAAAAGGGGGTGCATTTCTAAAAATCTTCTTCTCAAGAACAACTGAGTCAAATTCAACGTAATTTAGCCTACATAATCCTTATGGTAAGGAAAATATAAATTGCAAAACTCATGGGCTAATTTTGTTTCAAATTTGAGTAATTTACGAAAATAATAACAAAGAAATTGGGGGTCGATCAGTTTATAACTTCGGGTTCGGTATTTCGTATATCGAAAACGAGGTTTTGTTTAGAGCAGCCATGTTTCACACACGGAAACTGGTCAAACTGATAAAGATGAATTTGCTTGTTGTGCAACAGTTTAGGTGCGAAGGGAATATTTGAAACTTGCAAAATATATTTGTGCCGATTTTTTTAAAGTAAATTGAGGTTTAATGTTTCAATGCGTTAATGTTAACTTGTTAACATGTTAACTTGTCACGATGGTTTTAGCTTGTTTTGATTTTAGTTTCATTTTCGTTAATTATGCCTTTTAACTTGAGGGGAACTATCGCCTGTATTTTGGAATGTTTACGTATCAAATCAAACATAGACTTCGGTAAATCTGACAGCTGATTGTTTACCTGCGCAAAATGAGCAAAATCTGCTGCATTAACAACATATCGTAAAATAAAATTCATTTGTACTATTCCTTTTATTCGTATTTCGGTACGATCTCTACGTAATGGTTGAATAATGCAACGTGATTTGTTAAGATGCTCAGCATTTTCAGTCTAAACGGAGATTATTTTCGCTGATAGAAATATATACTGGTAGGTATTTTTATGATGAAAAATAAATTGTGCTCCTTCTTTGTTTACATTGCATTTTTTCTTGTTTTCATTGTTTACAATTTTCTATAATTTACTGACCTATCTAAGAGTCAAGTTTATAGTTATAAGCACGATACAGAGCTTTGTGCACAATGCTATGTTTGTACAAAGAGCTGAGGTGATGCTTTAATTTCTTTATATTTTAAATGCTGAATAGGAAATGCCAAGTTTAAAAATCTTAAGTTGAATGTAATACATTCATGCATGTAAACAAAAACATGACTCCAAACAAGGTCTGTATCTTCCTAATAATTCTATGATTCACGCTGAAATTTTGGTTAATCATTAGAAATGTCTTGTTAAAAAAGATGATATGCAGTAACCACTTTCTGGTGCCCTTCTTATAGAATGAATTATATATATATATAATCTTCACTAATTTTGATAGTTTTTTTAAACACAAGTAAATAAAAACGAAGTATTTTAAACAGTTGCCATAGTTCTGACACATTATTATGAGGATAAAAGCATCGTTAATACATTGATTATCATGTTGCAACATAATTCGCTAGGTAAATGACAATCATTTGTAATGGAGAAGACCAATTCAATTTTTTAATGTTTTTGATTCGAGAATGAGCGCATTGAGGTACAATTTTCTTCTTTCACGTATAGGAAATTGGGGGGGGGGGGCCTAAAATAAAGGAAACTGGAGGTTAATCGTGAACCCCTACCAAAAATTTAGTTAAATATCTTGCATAGGATCTTATTGTCGGTAAAATTTGGATACATTATGAGTTATTTTGGCTATTCTACCGAAGGGCCATATGGCACAATATTCTTTGAATGCCCATATAAAGTCATTTTTGCTCAGGTGAGCGATGTTGCCCCATGGGCCTCTTGTTTTTTTTTACCAATAGCAACAACACTCTTACAAATAAAAAAAAATTGTTGGTTTCTGACGCATCATTTTACTTTCATTACTATCTTGCACTACGAGGAAAATAACATATCATAAATTAATATTGAAAATACAAGGAAACATCCAGTCTGCTATCTATACAAATGAATGTATTTGAAACTTCAGCATCAACGATCAGCGGGTGACTTGCATGTTACATAAATTAATGTGGTGGTTTTATCTTCTTTTATCAATTAACAATAATTGTTTTGTTTTTATTGCTGGTTTTATTTGGGTTGTTTGTATTTGAGGGGGGGGGGGTTGTGTTAACATATTAGTTACGGGAGCTGAATAGTTCGGTATCAGATCTTCTTATTTTAGATATAATTTGTTAACCAATAATTTGAACACTGTTCGTTATCACCACATGTTATTTATAAAGAAATACATTTGTGTATTTTTTTCTATATTTTGACACAAGTTCTACTTCTAGAAAACAACAATCCAGTCAAAAACAGCGTCCTTTTTCTTTTTTAATTTGTTTTAAAGAATATTGTAAATAAAAATAAATGAGTATATAACACAATTGTATTTATCAAATTATCAAATTTTACTAAAGCCTTATTAAAACAATAACTCTTTCACAGCAATACTGTGTCCCGTGACACTGCCCAAGGCCATGTTGTCACAAAACTGTAGCAGAAGGATCGGAGACTCTTGTCCCTTTTCCTGTACTGATGGTAACCGTGCCGCAACATCTACCAATTTAGTGTGCACCACATCAGGCACGTGGAACTCAGACACCAATACATTGTGTTTTGGTAAATAACACTTCATTATCCAATGTATATTTTTACAAACAAAATTTGTCAATAATGAAAAATGACAATAACAAACTTTATTATAATATCGTATTTTCCCCATGCATATGATTGGTCGATTGCAGTCACATGACCGTGCTTTAAATTCTATTATAGACTTCACTTTACTAAAAATATATTTATAGTGAGGTAAGACCTCACTATACTAAAAATAGATTTTTATGACAAAATACTGGTTTTGGTACGTGCGACATTATGCCTTAGTAATAGCGAAATCAACACCTATACATTATGAACAAAATATTTTACTATTATATCCTTAAAGAGAATGAAGATAATTATACTCTGTCCCGAGTTTTTGCTTCCACCACTTTTTGCTTGATATTTCGATAATCATAAATACCTTTGTGCTCAAACTATATTCATCCACTAATATGAAAAATGTCCAGATTATCTATTTCGAAACGCCCCCTCTACCGCTTCAGGTTTCAATACACATCCCAAAATAGAAAGGCTACGGAGATTTAGTATTGCATCAGCCATTATTAAGCCCGGATGATAACGTTGAAAAAATGCGCGAGGTGTCCCGAGAACTTCCGAATGGAGAAAAGATGTAAACATTTCCCATTATAAATCTCCGTAAGAAATTTGTTTTCGTTCCTGTGAACTTTTATGAGTGAAAAGGGATAATTTGTCAGTGAAGATATCTTGGATATTTTCCATTTCATCGATTTCAACCGTACTTCTTTCACAGGTACGTGTATTTTTATTTAAAATCATCAAAAAGTGATGGAAGCAATAACTTGGGACAGACTATAGTTTTTAATTTATTATAATAAAACAGTTATAGCCTTTTGATGAGGTCAATACATGGTTTTATAGACCTGCTGAGAGTATAACAACCTCGAACAATGTCATTTTTTTCCTGTAAAGTAAATTAATAATCTCCTTATACATGGAGTTTTGAACTATGCTCGTAAAAATACATTTTCAAGTTGAATTAATTGTAATAACTCTTTATGAATGAATGATCTGATATTGACACCGCAAGAATCAGCATACACGTTATTTTCTTACAAGTCACAGTACCCTTCTCTTATAATCAGGTGAAACTAACTGTTCGACTTATAATGTAAATGCTTGAGTAATTATTCTTTTAACTGGTTTTTTTTTAAAAGAAACATCTGTAGAACAGACCGACAATTCCGCCAATTTGTACGCGGGGCTATCAGCAGCAGGTGTCGTCGTCGTGGTCGTTGTTGTTGTCGTGATAGTTGTCATCAACTGTAGGAAGAAAAGACGAGATAATTCAACTGGGTAAAATGTCACTTATAAATAAGTGTACTAAAACTTATATACGTAAATTATATTTTTGTTGCTTTAATACTTTTTGAATAACACAATTTTCACTGGATAAATGTTTTTACTATATGGTAAAATACACACTTCTTAAAATCGGTATTACTTTATCACGAAGACAAAAGCCTTTAACAGGAAATGAATCTATATTAACAATGGTGTACATAATTAATATAACTGGATGACTGGTGTAAATAGAGGTATGTTTATACGATAAAAAATGTGATACATGTAGCTAGTAGTTATGGTGGATAAAAAATAGTAAAGCAGTGTTGAAGAGTATTCGACTTTATTTTGATTATTATATATTTCATCTTCTATTAGAAATCCTTATGAGGGTCATCACTTTGGCAATGAAAGCAGGGATTACACCACTTTTGAAAATGATGGATTTAATGATTATAGTACAATCGAAGATATTGGCGATCCAAATAAAAACCCTTACTTAACACCTATTGATGTCAACAAATCTCAAAATTGATACAAACTGTGTTGTGGACATCATTTACAAATTTATGAATCATTTCATTTTTAGCTCAAGTGAGCTATTCTGATCACATTTTGTCTGTCGTCCGTCTGTCCGCCTGTCTGTTTGTCCGTCTGTCTGTAACCATTTCACATTTTCAACATCTCAAGAACCACAGGGCTAATTTCAACCAAACTTGACACATAGCATCCTTAGCCTAAGGGGATTCAAAGTTGTGAAAATTAAGGACCAAGCCCTCTTACAAGGGGAGATAATTAGGAATTAATGAAAATTTTCGATAAATTTTCAAAAATCTTCTTCTCAAGAACCATTTGGCCAGGAAAGTTAAAACTTATGTGGAAGCATCTTCAGGTAGTGTAGATTTAAAGTTGTGAAAATCATGAACCCGGGGGGTAGGATGGGGCCATAATGGGGGGTCGACTTTTTACATAGGAATATATAGAGTAAATCTTTAAAAATTTTCTTCTCAAAAACCGTTAGGCCAGGAAAGCTGAAACTTATGTGGAAGCATCCTCAGGTAGTGTAAATTCAAAGTTGAGAAAATCATGACTCCCGGAGGTAGGGTGGGGCCACAATGGGGGGTCGACGTTTTACACAGGAATATATAGTGAAAATCTTTAAAAATCTTCTTCTAAAAAACCATTTAGCCAGAAAAGCTTAAACTTGTGTGGAAGCATCCTCAGGTAGTGTAGATTTGAAGTTGTGAAAATCACGACCCCCTGTGGTAGGGTGGGGCCAAAATGGGGGGTGGGTCGACTTTTTACATAGGAATATATAGAGTAAATTTTTTAAATCTTCTTCTCAAGAATCATTTGGCCAGGAAAGCTGAAACTTATGTGGAAGCATCCTCAGGTAGTGTAGATTCAAAGTTGTGAAAATCATGACCCCCTGGGGTAGGGTGGGGCCAAAATGGGGGGGGGGCGACTTTTTACATAGGAATATATAGAGTAAATCTTTAAAAATCTTCTTCTCAAGAACCGTTTGGCCAGAAAAGCTGAAACTTATATGGAAGCATCCTCAGGTAGTGTAGATTTGAAGTTGTGAAAATCATGACCCCCGTGGGTACGGTGGGGCTACAACGGAGGGTCGATTTTTAACATAGGAATATATAGAGTAAATCTTTAAAAATCTTTTTCTCAAGAACCATTTGGCCAGGAAAGCTGAAACTTGTGTGGAAGCATCTTAAGGTAGAGTAGATTCAGAGTTGTGAAAATCATGACTCCCGAAGGTAGGGTGGGGCCACAATTGGGGGGGGTCAACTTTTTACATAGGAATATATTATTATAGAGTAAATCTTTAAAAATCTTCTTGAACTCATCTCAGAAACTAGTTAGCCAGGAAAGCTGTGTGGAAGCATTCTCAGGTAGTGTATATTTAAAGTTGTGAAAATCATTTCCCACAGGGGTAGAGTGGAGCCACAATTGGGGATCGAATCGCTACATAGGAATATAGAGTAAATCTTTAAAAATCGTCTTCTCAGAAACTAATAAGCTAGGAAAGTTGAAACTTGTTTGGAAGCATCCTCAGGTAGTGTAGATTCGAATTCAAAGCTGTAAAAATCATGATTCCTGGGGGTAGAGTGGGGACACAATGGGGGTGGAATTTTTAAATGGGAATATTAAGAGTAAATCTTTAAAAATCTTCTTCTCAGAAACTTATCAGCCAGGTGATTATTTAATATTGTTTAGATTTTGGCTTCTGGATGATTCCCGGACAATTGGGTTTCACAAGGGGTTCAGAGTTTGATGTAGGTTTATATCCCATTTATAAACAATTGTTTAGGATCTTTTTGAGAGCTGCAATGCTCAACATGTGATATTACTATAAAATCATCCTGTTAGAAAAGGGACTAATGATAATAAACATAAGAATATCCAGTGGAAACAATTGATTTTTATTTATACAGGATCTACATGTATTATACAACATTGTCCAGATAGTTTTTATTATGACTCCATTAAGCTGATTTTATCATACGTATTGTTCCTCAGGTGAGCGATGTGGCCCATGGGCCTCTTGTTTAAATAAGGATCTGATATAAAATCTAACGATATTTAAGCAAAAGTAAACAACATTAATGCATTATTCATTTAAGAAAATATTATGTTTCATATTAATGTTAATAAAGAATGTAACCATTTCCTTAGCTATTCTGTACTGATATCATACATTGTAGTTTACAATTATTTTTTAACCATAATGTACACATCCAGATTCACTTTTATAAACATGGAAAAATTGTGTTTACTATATGAAAATATGAAATATGTTTATGTATATTATTAACATTTAGTGGCTGGGGGGGGGGGGGGGGGGCGGGTGATGGTAATTTTTAGACTATATGTACTTTTTTTTTATACAGGTTAAAAATTAAAATTGAAAGCCTACATTCCCTATGTTTCTTCATTACTTGGCTATGCAATATATAATAACTCTGTGCCGGATAATTAGTCCAACGCCAAAATGACATTCCTGTTCCCATCTAGGGCACATGGCCCGAAAATTCAATTAAATTATAGCTTGAATAAACAATTTTCTAACAACTTTTTTTGATTTATCTCAGAAATTTACCTTTAAAACTTAAATTCTAACTGGATTTAAACAAAAACTTGCATATAATTTTATAATTGTAATCGTTATTGCCGTGGGATCTTTAGAAAATATTACATTATTTTTTAATTATCCTAAAGGAAATATTATTTTTCCTTTTGGAATCATTATTTTCCCATAGGAATTTTAAAAGGTAGATATCTTATATTTTATAGATATATCACATGCCAGACACACTAAATTAAAAGTAGTTTATACCCACTAGGCAATGGTTAATCATTTGATATAAATGTAATTTTATGAAACATCATCTTAGATGGTACAAAAATGCCACCTGTGCAGTTGTATAATTATCCGATTATAGAATAAAAGAGCATATATATTAAAAAACAGTGATAGATAAAAATAGAGGTTAAAAAACAGCGGGGAACTTAGATTGTTACTAAGAGAACCCGATGGTATAACCCAAACTAAAGATGTAGAAATGGTAGATCTTACCTACATGTATTTTTTTTTTTGGGGGGGGGGGGGGGGAGAAATCAGCATCTATGAAAGACAAGACGGGGACTCAGGAGAAGATACGCGACATTATATAGGGAAGAGAACAAAAGACAACTATCATTAAAGTGGATATCGTATAAAGTAGGCGTTACTAAACTAACAGAATTAAACTAAAAATTAAATGATCGGGATCCGAATAATATTTTAAAATAATGTATATATATTAACTAAATCCCGATCTACCACAATCATATATACATCAAGAAAACGCGTTGTTATATGAATCAAAATGTTCTATTTATGACGTAGCTTTTTTATATAGAAACTGATGTTATATTAACTAACGTTGAATTGTATTGCCAGATGATACATATGATTATAATTAGTTCGGTTTTGACAAATAAATTGTATGATGTATATTTTATGTATTTATTTTCCATGTATACTATCGTACATGATACGAAATATAATGTACCTTTTTTATCAAAATAAGCAATATCTGAGTTTCTCCGTAAACCTCCTTTCAGGGGAAATAACAACATTTTTTGTAGGTTGATGGTACAGCAAGGACATAAAAGGTCAGCGATAGGGGTCAACGTTCATTAAAATGACAGATATTTGAAGTTTGTTTTAGCATGACTGATGTGGATTAGAAAAGATTCAAACTTTGATTAAAATCATTGATATATGATTCAAACGTAATCGGAAATCCCAAATGTATCTTCACCAGCAATTAAGCTTTAATAAGAAATATTTCTAAGTTTGTCTTACGTTTGCTCTTGAAAACGGCCAAAAAAGTAAGACAATTAAAACCGATTGGAGAATTTGAGATCGAACAGAATATACTAACCACAAAGCAAGACTAAGACGCCAGCGATAAAAAAAAATCATATTTTGGTCATTCTATATGATGTAAAATTTAAACAAATAGGGTGGCGAATAAGGCAAATACAAGTACATGTAGTAGGACGAATCAGAATTAGAGTGAAATGAAAAACAAAATACCATAATAAATACATGTAACAATTCTATCAAATATCCGAATATCGTTTGAATAAGTTCACTATTTAAAAATATTGATATGAAGTGGTCACAACAAACTCTTCAAATCGCTTCATTTCTCAGAACTGAAAGTCTTCTGTTATGATTGTTTTAAAGCGTGTATATGCGCTTAATAATATTTTAAAGGTTTGAGTTTAGACGAAGTGATAGCAATCAGCAACTGCATGGAGCGATGACCCACTTTACATTAGAAATATGATTTTTACACTGTAACACAATATTCAAAACAAATTTGGAAATAATTAAAAGAAATCCGTACACTCATGCTCATAGACAAAAACAGTGTTTAATACAACCGACTGTATTGTGTAGCTTGATTTGCTCTAACCCTTACCCTGAAATAAATTTTGAAAATGATTTTACCCTCTTTACATACATTGTACATTCAGCAGGACGGTCCAATCGCAGGGTGCATGGATGGGTGTAAGAATGTCAGGCTGCTGTCCATCTCTCTCCCCTTCAGTCTATTATATGTATGATGATTCCACCGCATCGTGCCTGCTTACAGTTAAAAAAAACATGCGATATTTTACAGCAACATTCTGAAGATTTTATCTACAAAGAATTGAGAAATCTGAATATTAACAAAAGTACTGGTTTTTAAAAGATGGTGCTTTTTATATTAAAGGACCAATTATGTCCATATTTAATCAATCTATAGCCACTTGTATTGTACCGGAAGATTTTAATAAGGCTAGAGTCAAACCTCTCTTCAAGAAAGGTTACTCCCTTAAGTCGGAAATTATCGACCAGTCAGTTTACTATGTATAGTATCAAAGATTTTGGAAAAATGTGTCTATGTTTAACTTAAAGATTTTTTACACAACAATCACTTATTGTATTCATACCAATCAGGTTTTAGAAACAAATTTTCTACAGATACTTGTTTAATACACATGTTAGATTTTTTAGAAGTAATACTTCTAAAGGGCTTTTTACAGGCATGGTAATGTTAGATTTACAAAAAGCTTTTGATACTGTTGACCATACAATTTTATGTGACAAACTAGAAGTTTTAGGTGTTCTATCCACTGAATGGCTAAATCTTATCTGTCATGTAGACAACAACAAGTTTCTGTCAATAACATTTCATCTGATTTTAGTATGATAAATTGTGGTGTTCCTCAAGGTAGTATTTTAGGTCCTCTTTTATTTTTAATATACATGTATGTAAACGATATGGCCGCCAGTGTTGATGATGACTGTAAACTCATTTTGTATGCTGACGATAGTGCTATTTTTAGCTCACCTGAGCTAAAAGCTCAAGTGAGCTTTTCTGATCACTTTTTGTCGGCGTCCGTCTATCTGTTCGTCTGTCTGTCTGTCTGTCTGTCTGTCTGTCTGTCTGTCCATAAACTTTTTACATTTTCGACTTCTACTCCAGATTCACTGGGCCGATTTCAACCAAACTTGGCACAAGGCATCCTTAGATAAAGGGGATTTAAGTTTGTTAAAATGAAGGGCCACGCCCTTTTTCAAGGGGAGATAATTAAAAAATCATTGAAAATTTGTCGGTACTTTTAAAAATCTTCTTCTAAAAAACCATTTGGCCAGAAAAGCTGTTACTTATGTGGAAGCATCCTTACGTAGTAAAGATTCACGTTTATTAAAATCATGATGGGGCCACATTGGGGGGTTGAATTTTTACATAGAAATATATAGAGTCAATCTTTAAAAATATTTTTCTCTGTAACTGATCAGCCAGAAAAGCTGTTACTTATGTAGAAGTATCTTCAGGTAGTGTAGATTAAAGTTTGTTCAAATCATGATTCCCGGGGGTAGGGTGGGGCCACAACGGGGGTTGAATTTTTAAATATGAATATATATAGTAAATCTTCTCTGAAACTGATCAGCCAAAAAAGCTGAACCTTGTGTGGAAGCAACCTCAGATAGTGTAGATTCAAATTTGTTTAAATCATGATCCCAAAGGGTAGGGTGGGGCCACAATGGGGGGTTGAATTTTTACATTGGAATATATAGAGTAAATCTTTAAAAATATTCTTCTCAGAAACTGATCAGCCAGAAAACTTGTAACTTACATGTATGTGGAAGCATTCTCAGGTAGCGTAGATTGAAGTTTGTTCAAATCTCGATTCCTGGGGGTAGGGTGGGGCCACAATTGGGGTGGGGGGTCAATTTTTACATAGGAATATATAGAGAAAAACCTTTAAAAATCTTCTCAAAAACCGAAATGCCAGAAAAGCTATTACTCGTGTGGAATTATCCTCAGGTAGGGTAGATTAATTGTTTAAATCATGATGCCTAGTGGTAGGATGGGACCACAATAGGGGGTCGAATTTTAAATAGGAATATATAGAGAAAAATCTTTAAAAATCTACTTCTCAAAAACCGATCAGCCAGAAAAACTGAAACTTGTATGAAAGCATCCTCGGTTAGGGTAGATTTATGTTTGATAAAATCCTGATCCCAGGGGTAGGGTGGGGCCACAGTGGGGGGTCAAATTTTCACATCGGAATATATAAAGAAAAATCTTTTAAAATCTTCTTCTCAGAAACCGATTGGGCAGGAAAGCTGTAACTTGTGTGGAAACATCCTCAGATGTGGAAGATTCAAGTTTGTTCAAATCATGATACTGGGGGTATGGTGGGGCCACAATGGGGGATTCAAACTTTTTAGTAGGAATATATAGGTAAATATCTTTAAAAATCATATGCCTAGAAAAGTCAGTTCAGATAGTGTAAATTAAAATTTGTCAAAATCATAATTTTCAGGAGTAGGGTTGGGCCACATGGTGGGGGGGGGGGTCCAATTTTACAAAGGAAAACATTTAAATTATCCACAAAAACAAAAAACGCAAGCATTTTGAATTATTGTTGATTCTTTAAGATTGTTTAGACTCTGGCTCCTGGACAATTCTTGAGCCTCACAAGGGGTTCAAAGTTTGATGTAGGTTTATATTCCATATATAAACAGTTGTTTAAGTCTGATCATTTTCTCAAGAACTGCAATGCTCAATATGTAATATCACTGTAAAATTATCCTGTTACAAAGGGAATGATAAACATAAGAATATGCAGGGGAATTTTTTTTATGTACAGGATCTTTTATACGACATTGTTCAGATATTATATGACTCCATAAAGCTGATTTTATCATGTCTATCATTACTCAGGTGAGCGATGTGGCCCATGGGCCTCTTGTTTATGTACACAGAGATCATGATATTACAGCACAAAAACTGGGTAGTGTTCTTGAAAAGTGTTCTTCATGATTAGTGGACAACAGATTGCCACTTCATCTTGGCAAGACGGTATCTATTTTATTTGGTCCACCAAGAAAACTTAAAAATGTTACAGATTTTAAAATTTTTGTGAAGGTCATGTAATTAAAGGTTCTGACAGTGTCAAATACTTGGAATCTGTATTGACAATTTTCACTCATTTGAAAATATTGTTTTAAGCATTATTCAAAAAGTAAACGCTAGACTTAAATTTTTATACAGAAATGCATCCTGTCTTAGTACACAGTCCAGAGAGATCCTATATTCTGCCTTGATTCAATGTTATTTTGACTATGCTCGTTCCTCTTGGTATTATGGAATAAACAAACAACTTAAGCATAGATTGCAAGTTACCCAGAACAAAGTAGTAAGATTCGTTTTAAACCTGGGTCCCAGAGACAGTATCTCTGGTAGCATTTTAGATAATTTAAATATGTTAAGAGTTGAAGATAGAGTTGTTCAATTAAGACTCAACCATATTTTTAATATATACCATGGCAATGCACCCGCATATCTTAATGATCATTTTATATTGAATAACAATATTACAAGAAGTGCAACCAAAAAGAATTCTATTATACCTCAGATAAAAGGTAAAGAGTCTTCATGTTTTTTCTACAATGCTATCAAAGACTGGAATGCATTGCCTTTGGAGGTCAAGGAAATTAATTCTAAACAAAAAATTTAAAAAGCTGTAAAATCTTTCGTGTCTACTAATGCAAGAGATACTATATGACTGCTTGTCCAAATCCATTTTTATCTTATGTATTGTATTACTTTTAAGTTAAAAAAATAATTAAGGAAACATGTCATTTTTCAAAGCATTATGCTATATTCCTTTTCAGTATCCTGCCTAAATTCCATTATGTAAATTTGTAGTACATTTTTTTGTTATTACTGACTTAACTGTTATATAAGGACCCCATTGGAAATAAGCTTTTAAACAAGGCTTTTATTGGCTATCCTTAGGTAATAATTATCATTTGGATGTCATGTAAACTATATAATAACAATATTGAACAAATTGATT
The DNA here is from genome assembly GCA_020458035.1 of Magallana ariakensis. Taxonomy (NCBI): domain Eukaryota; kingdom Metazoa; phylum Mollusca; class Bivalvia; order Ostreida; family Ostreidae; genus Magallana; species Magallana ariakensis. The sequence continues at coordinate 416,024 of CM035815.1, read as the reverse complement.
CATGAACTTGCATAGTACTGTGATAATGTCTGTTTTTTGTTTTGTTTTGTTTTTTTTATTTCATGTATTTTATATGTATAATCATGGCATTCTGTGATATATTTACCTGAATAAAATGAAATGAAAAAAAAAACACATATGTACAGTTTATCATTTATTATCAAAAATCACAGAAACACGTTGTGATGGAGAGAGCACTTTTATTTTCAAGAGGTAGAATGAGTATTGTTTGTGATGAAAGAGGAGGTTGTGTGATCTTACTACATGTACTTGTATGCATCGACTAAATTATTAATTTACACAAAGAGTTGAAATAGTTTAATACATTAATTTACTAGGAATAAACTCTCTCTCTCTCTCTCTCTCTCTCTCTCTCTCTCTCTCTCTCTCTCTCTCTCACACACACACACACACACACACACACACACACTTTTCATCCCCGTTTTTCCTTTTCTCAATCATCATGATCATAGTCAGCACTATTTCCAAACATGTCCATGTTTCCGCCTCCACCTTGGAAATTCCTAGACAAAAATCGGGAGCCTAAGGACACTCCGGCACTCCTACCGCCTCCAAATTGTGAAAATCTTGAATAAGGAAAAGCTCCGTACGACAGGAAGGGGAATCCTCGTCCCCCGGGACTAACGAGGCCAGTGGAGGAGCCAAACGCGGGACTAAAGGGAGACCCCAATGCCGGACCATGGGAAGAGCCGAAACGCCCGAAACCTCCTCCACAGCCACCCACGCACAATCCCTGACATCCGCATGGTCCCCGGAGTCTTTGACAGTATGCACACAGAACGTTTCCACCAGCAAACCCAGAAATCACTACAGAGAGGAAATACAGGTATAAGATTTTCTGATGTATTGTTTAAAGCAAATATGTTTAAAAATTGTCAAATGGTGTAAGCAATTTGAACATTTTCATCTCAAAAATCTGTTGTTGGTTTTTTTTTTTGGTTTTTTTTTTTTACTAAGAATGCCACAATTGATAACTCTGAATAAAATTCGACATGAAAGAAAAGGAAAACAAAGTTAAAGGACATCGATATCTATCGTCTTGAATGGCGTGGTTTGAATAAAATAAACTCTTACTTGGATTAGCTATAGGGACTCCTGTTGTCATGGGTTGTAGGTGATTCAGACTAAAATGTTGACGCCCGGCCCAAGGGTTGAAGGAATAAGGAAAGGCGAATACTGAGCTAAAAAACAGGACCAGGGTGCTGACGATCAATGAAGCCATCCTTCGGTTAGCGCAATCCAACGGTGATTCCGTCTCACTAAACGTCCTCAGTTTTATATTTAACGTGGCAGTTGTTGTTTGTTAATTTAATATTAGACAGGTTTTTAGTAAGTGGTCATTACTTCCTAATGTGCACATGATTAGGTTACAATAAAAAGCATGTTTGAGGACAGGTATTTTATTGGGACGCACCGCACGGCGTGAGGGGTGAGGTCGGCGACTCCAGCGAGCTCTTTGATCAGGTCGATACATCGCTCCAAAATTACAGGTAGACCCTACAAATTATTTTAAAATAGCTTCCCTATTCTGTCAGGTAATTTCTGTGTAATTATCTTGTTTAACATAATAACATTTTGTATTCAATAAATCATTTAGGGATACTAGCGACTAGTTGATTCAATATCCCCAGATTAATAATGGACAGAATTGTGACAATGACAATAACAATTTCTTAACTGCATAAATTACATTGTTGAGAAGAATCAAATGATCAATAATACATATGAAACATTGCATGTATTGAAGAGTGACAATAAAAAAAAAAGGGAAAAAAAAAGGATAAGGAAAAAATTATGATTGGCAGTTAACCTAGAGCGCTAACTCTCTCAATTATATTTCAATGAATTTACACAGCTTCATCAACATTTTTTTATGATTAGTATTATATAGTTGTTGTTTTGTAAACATTTGGTTGTGTTTAAAAATATGAACGTATGTAAAAACTTTCTTTTCTTTATTATTATATCTGTACAATCGAATAAATAATGAGATTCGTCTCCTATCTCATAACAGTGATGAAGTAGTTTGCAATCTTTGTCTGACTCAATTTAAATTAAAATAATTTGTTTTGAGAAGGATGGCTAACACCTACTACATTGTCTTCTATAGCTTATCTTCAAGATATACCAGCTCCAACGACTCAATTATATGTATATTGTCAGCTATTTAATATGTTATTGGTTAAAAAAAACATACAAAAACATTTGATAGACTTTAAACATGTTTTGGACACATTTTTAAGATCGTGCATTTAAAAGCTTATTGTTTTGTAATACAGCAGATATATAATACATGATATACCTTACATTTCAGTGAGTATAATATTCCAGTTTAATAAAGATAATATATTATATATATTACAGCCCCCCACCTCAATTTGTTTTGTTTTTTTGTCTGATTGCTGGTAGGGACATGGTATAATTAATGTAGCCCCCTCTTTTATATATATATATATATATATATATATATATATATATATATATATATATATATATATATATATATATAAACACACACATGTACACACACCCTCACACACACATTTCATGCGCGGATCCAGAAAATTTTTCCAGGGGGGGGGGGGGTCCGAAGGATAATTGTGTTTGCCGGGGGGGGGGGGTCCGAGACATATTTGCGATAATTTTACTTTGTAAATTTATTAAATTTTCATTTTCCAGGGGGGACCCCACCTTTAGATCCGCCCATGCATTTTTAATATGGCTATTATTACTATTTTAATTAATTTATTTGTCATTCTCCATGCATTCTAAACATTCTTTCAACATATGGTTTATATTTATTTATGTATGTATTTCATATCGATTTATAAGGACTAACCGTCCATTGTTGCCTGTTTTTGTTCTATTATTATAATCTTGTCGACTGGTATAAGACGTATGTCTTATTGAAAAATTGAAAACAGAAAGGGATATAACTCTTACTCGTATTTTTTAAAAAAGCAAAATAAAACCACGTGACTTAGTTACAGGGACGCTTTCTTTCCATTGGAATGGCTAACAATGGGCAACAGTTACACTCTGCCGTAAGAAATAAAGACAAGGAGTTAATAGAAAGGCTCCTAGACAGCGGGACGGACGTGAACTGTATGGTGTACGGATGGACGCCGCTACAGCTTGCTCTCCAAAGAGGTAGAAACAGGGACATTCCTTATACTTATACTTAAAGGTTCGAATTTCCTCTACATCGCATTCCTATGAAATACTTCTTCAAGTTCTTGAGTTTCAGTTTTAGAAAAAAAAATGAGGAATGATCATGTAATGATGATTTTCGTGATTTATACCTTTGAGACAAGTACGGTACAGTTATATATTATCTGTAAGGCGCACAATATACATTATTATTACACAAAAATAATGTACTATATTGCATGTCGATCAACCGGGGACTTTAAGTTAAACTATAAACATATCTTACTTAAAAAGATATATCATATTATGGTCAGCTAATGACGTACATTTGATTTTTCCATCGTGGGTTTTATGTGAGGTTTAAATTGCAAAAGTATTCCAGACACAAACATACGAAAGTCCAAAAGGCTCATTCGACAAAATGTTTTCGCGGTTACTTCTCTTGGAGTGTGGTTGTATAGCTGTTTTGTCGCTGTTTTTCAGGGTATGAGGAGGGGGCAGTAGTCCTGATAGACAGAGGCGGCGATGTTCATTTCCATGACAAGAACAGTGTTTCACCATTTGAGGAATGTCTACGCAAAAATCTGATAAAAGTAAAATTAATGTTATCTACATTGGACACTCCCTGATTTAATCCATTCTTATCGCAATTTAAAAAAAAACGATATTATTTATATCTATTAGTAAATTAAACCATAATTCACACTTTGTAATAAAGAGAATATATAATAGATAGAGATATACTACTGTGATTATGCTTACATCATTAACTCATCATTTTTCTACTTTGTCAATAAATTGGTATATATCTATATATATATATATAGGTAACATGATCAATGATTTTCATAAGAACTTCAAAGCAAAATTGGAAAGGGGGGTAGGAAAGGAAGACTTAATGAGATTTGCTTTTTAATTCAAGAGGACATCGTTCAACTTAAAAATCTGATTTTGTAGACCAAACACTTAAAAAGTGTTATCTGAAGCCAAAGTTAAAAAAAAAAAATAATAATAAAAAATAAATAATCAAGCATTTTTTTTTAATTTCTCTGATCCAGTATATTAAGGTTGTTTTTATCCATGCAAAGGTACTCACTAAAATTGTCAACAAAGGGGAGGATGTGAATGCTGTTCTGTCAAACGGGGAACCCCCTGTCTGTGAAGCCGTTAAAAACGACAGCAAAGACGTCCTGTCTGTGCTGATTAAAGGTAAATACAGAGGAGTGATAATACAATACTATAGTGAGTCGATAACACCGAGCGCATATTACGTCCCAATTGTAGGAGGAGCACGCGCTTTGGCTTATGATTTGGGTAGTCTATCGATTCCAAATTTGTTTCAAATGAATGTTGTAACTGTACTGTCTCTAAACAAAAAATCTGCGCTCGGCCCGACGGTTACACCGTTTACATATTACAGTGAGACTTCGCTAAACCGGCCTGCTGCCGAACTGAATCAAATGGCCGGTTAAGAGGGGTGGCCGGACTACTGGGGATCTAGCTTAATTATGAGTTATGATGCATGAGGTCAACAATAAATGAATACTTATTACTAAGAGATAATTTAAATGTGGATGTATAAGCTGCAGACACTCCATGTGTTGTTAATCCATTCATTTCATGTATTGTTAATCCATTCATTTCATTTAAAATTAATGAAAAAATATCTGTATCAATTTTATTTATCTCAAATCTTAATCAAAATATAAAAAACAACTTGAAACTTAATTATGTATCAACAGACGGAATAATTTCGGAATGTGTTGTATGAACCTACTTTTAATTATTTTTATTTCAAATCGATAAATCATTTCTGATTCGCAAAAAACCAGTTGACAATTATTTGAAGTAGTTCTTATAAGACTAGGGGAAGAATCATGCTGCAAGTTATCACTATATAAATGGCCAAGAAAATGACTTCCATCTACCATATAGATATTCATGTAAAATAACCGATAAATAATACACATATAAAATGACCGCCATGAATATAGCCGAGAAAAAGTGACCGCCATATAAGTAGCCGAGAAAAATGACCGCCATATAAACAGCTGAGAAAAATGAACGCCATGTAAATAGCCAAGAAAATGATCGCCATATAAACAGCCGAGAAAATGTACGCCATGTAAATAGCCAAGAAAATGACCACCATATAAATAGCCGAGAAAAATGACCGACATATAAACAGCCGAGAAAAGTGACCGCCATATAAACAGCCGAGGAAAATGTACGACTGACAACTTCAGTACTTTATGTACGCTATTTGAATGATTTACTTTACACCAAATACTTGATGGTGATTTAATACGGTCGATATGAAGTTATATTGCAATACGTTTAGTTTAATAATAATGTGTTGTTGATTTTTTATTTGCTCAGTTTAATTTTTGATGGTGCATTTGTGAATTCCCCATTAAGTAGGTAAATGTAACGTGAATACCGTGGGGAGTAAAGGAGAGAGTCCCTTATTTACCGCCGCCAAATCCGGATACAGAGACATCTGTCGCCTACTCCTCGACGCAGGCGCAGATCCAGACTTCATTCTACCAGCCAATCAGCATACGCCTCTCATTACAGCCGCTAGTAACGACAATGATGATGTCATAAAAGTACTTTTGAAGGTTGGTATGATTGCAACCTCTTTCTAAACCACAGCTGTGAGTTCTACATTACAGGGAGGAGCTCTGTATCTTGGCGTGCGAGGATTAAAATTAATATTGGTGAAGGTTGAATAAATACCTCTGTACTGCATCAGTGCACCATCCCTGACACCAAGATTCTATGCTACTATTACAATGTAATCAAATGTTATACTAGGCCTATATACTGGCATTCTCTCACCAGAGGTCGTGCTACACAAGCTTCGCTTAGTGTAAGTGAAGCTTGTGTAGTACGACCTCTGGTGAGAGAATGATATGGGTACCGAGTTAACCTTGAATATAATCCAGGTCCCATCAGCGTTTCTTTGGATTACATGTAAACGGAAGCTTTCAAACAATTACATCACTAGGAAGGCGTTCTCTTTTTCCTAAAAACTCACGTTGATAAATCTGTACAGATTATAAATCACCTCCTTGTTAAACAGAGAAAATGTTCCATGCTGCGAATATAATCATGTCTTCTCAATTAAAAACTCATCTAATATGAAATGATTATCTATAGAGTGGCTATGAGAGCGCGCACCGAGTCCAAATGTTTTGTCAATCATTGAATACAAAAAACTCTATCAGAATCAATATGCGTTTTTGCGTTTGAGTTTACTTTTATTATCATTGTGAAATATTTTCATTTATTTTATATCCTTTCTTTATAAATCAATTAATCATGAGTACTTCAGACGACTACTTTACCGTAAAATGATAATGGACTTGTTGAAATAAAAACAAAACACGAACACAATCGACATAGACTAATGTCGTATATAACGTGGTATCTATATCGGGTTTTTTTAATTTAGATAATCCACTTTTAATACAATTGTCAACAAAATTATATAATAGAAATATTTTGGAGAATTTGATATGTTTTTTCTTTGTAGCACGGATGTAATGTAAATCTTTGTGACGTCATGGGAAAGTCCGCGTTGTGGCACGCTTACAGTAACAGCAACACGGACAGTATGACACTTCTACTGAGGGCGGGGTCAGACAAGAACCTCCCGAACTCAGAGGGACAGACGCTATTGGACGACGCGAAGGACGCAGAAGATGATGACGTCATAGAACTCCTGACAAAGTTCACGCAGTCGTGGACTTGATTATTAAAAGTTCACGAAAGCGAGAAAGGCGATCTAAGATGTGTTCAGTTTTCTGTATGTGTTTATAATTTTTAATGTCACGTTATTTTCATGGCCAATAAACGTTGATAAAGAACTTCCCTGCGAGTGATTATTTTCGGTTTAACATCGATTTGTGGGTCGTCTGATGAATACGTCAGGTTTTGTTGTAGGTCAGGAGGCCTTTCTTCTGCGGTAACACTTCCGGCAGATTACACAGGACTTCAATAGTGACAGGAGAACTGATACACTGCGGGTAATTTAATGAATCGTGGGGATAAAAACCAAATGTCACGGGTAAAAGAATATAACCTTTCGACAAAATCACTTCTCTTTGTGTGCGAAAAAAAAAATTGAGATGATCTCGTGTAGAACTGTTTGTTAATTATCGTAAATTATCCAAAATGTATTGATGACAATTTTAGTTTGGTAATCGATGTTTAATGAAGTGAAGACACTTAGCTTTCCTATTTTTATAACCCTCATTTTGTTACAAGGATTCCTGTCTCCGGCGTGACTGGGACCGGATGATACGATTTCTATCACTTTGGACGGTCTGCCCGCGGCCTGCTTAGCTTAACGTCCTGATGATTTATTCGTCCAAACATATATTTAGTAAGAGGAGGGGGATATATAACAATTTGAATTTTTTAAAAATAAATATTTAAAAGAAAACACCAAAAAATATTCAATATGACCAGTGTGTTAAAGATTGATCCTCAAATAATGGACTAGATTTGTTGTGCTTTATTACCGGTAAATCGGCAGAGACTTGTCAATTATTTTAGATATTATAAATATTGTACCAAACTTTATTATGTCAATCAGGGCTTTTTTTTTTCTTATTAGCGTCAATTTATTAATAATCAGCAAAAAGAAGTCACATAAAAAAATCCGGAATTTGAACCGAAATGAATTTGCCTTTTGTAATTGTCAAGACCTGGGGCCCGTTTCACAAAGCATACTTAGGACTAAGTTATATCTTAGGAAACATCTTTTTCCTAAGTTCATTACTTAATATCCGTTTCACTATTTCAGTCGCATCTTATGAATTTCCTGTTATGTCTTAACTATAAGACAGGTAAATCGATTGAACAAAGAGAGATTTGTAGCCGATCAAAAAATAGTATCAATGCACTCTCTCTCTCTCTCTCTCTCTCTCTCTCTCTCTCTCTCTCTCTCTCTCTCTCTCTCTCTCATATTAAAAATAAAACTTTTTTAAAGAATATACGTATATATGATGTATTTTTTATCTACTCATGTATGCATGTGAATGTTGAATATTATACCAGATAGACACTTCACGTCTATTTACTTATTTTACTTTTCTAAGGTGCATACGGGTGGATGAAGGTATGAATTTTCACCTTCTCTTATAAAGTTTACTATTGTACCATATAAAAAATAATTAACTTGATGTTTATACAAAAAATTAACAATATGATATAAGCGTGGTGTACAATGTGTCTTAAGATACGTCAACGCTAAAGAAAGTTTTGTAAATCGGCTATGACAAATCTTAGGAACATCCTAATTAAGTTATAACTTGGGCATATCTTATGTTCTGTCTTAGGAAACCCTTATAGGGAATCTTTGTGAAACGGGCTTCTGAGCTTCCGCTTTATATATGGTTTAGTAAATGGAGCGGATAAACGTTTAGTGTACAAGTTCTTCACATGATCATGCTGTTCATCAATGTATTGAGAACAAAAGAATTTTATAGGACGTATGCAGACTGGGAATACAGCTAGGACAAAGCAACAGCAATTTCTTTCAATTCATTCATAAGCTTTGGATTCGCGGGTGGGTGGGATGATTTAAGGTAAAGTCATAACATGGAACATTTTATTTTCATTTTATTTATTAAAACTAATCCAAAAAACACAATAAAAAACATACATAAAATATCTTCACACCCAATTCTTCTAAAGGACTTCCGGTATTTACAGTGGCGTAGTCGCAACCCTTCTTGTTTCAATGTTCAATTCAAAATTTAATAATTTAACCAATTTTCACTTCCAGCGATTAATATTTCTCTAAGCATCGTGTACGAAATCTTAATTCCTCTATACTTCTATATTCCATAGAGATCCATGACATGCCTTTTGAAAATTAATTTAAAATTATTTTGGCAGCCATGGTTTGCCCTCTTCCTGTTCAATAAATCTACTTCTTCTCTATTCTTAAATTTTCCGACAAAATCGTCATGTATATTAGAAAAGTAAACTCCTTTTTAATATTTAAATAAACTGGCATGCCTTCATTTCTCTACTTGATGTCATGAAGTAAAATCAAGTTTAATTAGATTTTCACTTTTCCCAAAGCATCCAGGCAAGCTACTTTTTTCGTAGAAATCAGAAATCTCTGATTGTCCATACAATGCACACACGACAAAGGGTCTACATGCATTCGTCTTTCTTTAGAACGATGATGTGTGATTGGTGACAATTTTCCCGTTTCCCTGGTTTGCAATGGCCTCCCACAAACAGGGATTGTGGTGATTGAGTAACCCTGCGATGAATTTGATGACTGCAGACTCACATAACAGCTTCTTTTAGCTCTATAACGCCCAACCAATAGTTCAGAAGTCTGTGCACCGAGCAACAATTGTTAAGTTTTAATACTTCCGGAATTCGGTGCTGAGAGAATGTTTATGTCAGAATAAGCACCATGCACGGAGTGCATTGTCATTTTTCTCTGAAAAGTGTATCAAAAGTACATTTCGTTTCAGAATTGTTAAGTACGACTTCTGCGATTTATACATTTTATCATCTGTATGACAACAACACGACTCTTCTAGCGTACCAAGGTAAAATCATTTCTCCGTTTCAAACTTCACGATGTCCTTTCTGAAAAATTGGTTGAAAATTCTAGGTTACATGGTATGACTGGCTGTCTGTTTTTCGCGGCGCAATCTACTTTGCATAGAGGAATTGAAGAACGAACAAAATTTACTTTTTTTATCACAGATTGATAATACTTTTCCTCTGAAAAACACCTTATTAAATACAGGTGTATATACTATATCCCAGTGACTTATCAACACTGTAGAATATTCCTTATACTAGGTTATAGGATTCTTAGAAATCAGGTAATGTACAACTTACTTATAAACACATCTACTGCGTGTGTCTTGTTCAATAAATTGAATTTTGATTGGTAAGCCGCCCTCCTACCCTCACCGTCAGTAAGCGTGGGAGTGGGGCCTTCTGACGGTGACCGCTATATATGTGTACTGTATGAATCCGAGACCTCAGGCTGTTCAACATACATGTATTTGTCGCTTTTGTTACGGGATTTTCCACAATTATAAATATGAATGAAGTTGTGATTTATCATTTATGTCGGTTTTTTGCCTTATCGTAAATCATACATTTTCTCCCGTGTTTCAATCCGTCTTCTGTCAAGCTGTCCGGGATCGGTTCTGTTTTGTTTGTGCTGTTTAGATTACGTTGCCAAAAGCTATTTAATCGAGATTGCGAACTAAAAAGACAGAGTTTGAGGCAGGAAATTGTTGCGTAATTTACACGAATTCTATGAAATCTATTCCACAGTACTGAATCGTCATTAGAGAAACAAAGATAAGAAATCTCACGATCTGACATCCATGCCAAGTGCAAATCTGCTCACATCCACATTCACTCCTTTTGTTTATAAATATCTGTTGTAAGCTGGAGTTCTCGTGTAATTCGTTCAATGCATATGGGCTATAATAATTTTTCAAACAATGTTCCTGATATTTAATTAGCTAATAGCTTCTAAGTGATGTAGTTCGTATCATTTACATTAAAACTACTGCTTAACGATATTTTGCGATCATCAACGTTTCAACTGAAATTAGCAATAAATATTATTATTCCGTTCCGTTCAATGAGATCTAATATGGCATATTGATGAAATTTGGCTTTGTTGAAACAATGTTCATTTAAGTTAAACATTACAATTTCCCTACTGTAATACCGAACAGAGCTTTGCACTATACAATACACTATTACCTACGCGGTACAGTCTTTATATCGCTGTATAATACTGCATGCAAACATGATACAATATTTGTATTAATAGCCATGTCACCATGCCCACGTGGTAATATTCATGCATAACCATACACAACCACATACTTATGGTCCATCTTTTGTTTTACTATACAGTATATGGTGGTATATAATACCACAATCACCTGACGTTTAATCAGCAGATCAGTCGCTCTCGAGCGCTCCTTCCGCAGAATTCTCTATCCTAAATAAATGCAAATTCAGGAAACGCTAGCGCGTGCTCTACCGAAAAAAATATACAACAGTTGTATTTTCTATTTTCTTAAGACGGGTTGTTTTTCTGCTTTAGAGGGGTAAACGCTACTGCTAAAATAACATGCAACTCTACAATACCCGGCATTGCACAGCAAATGGTTCGTGAAGGTGACGTCATTGGACATGCGCGGATTTAGAGGGAGGGGGGGGGGTTCGGATCCCCTTGAAAAACTAAAAATTTATTCAAATTCATAGTAGAATTCTCGAAAATAGGCCTCAAACCCCCTGGAAAACAAGATTAGCCCTTGGGCCCCACCCCCGGAAAATATTTCTGATTCGCGTATGTTGGACCTGATGACACTTGGTTCGAGTCCTTTCTGTGTTTATTTTAAAATCTTCGTTATCATTATAACCGTGGGCAAGTTACTTTACTCCGACTCAGGGTTACAGTGGATACCTGGCAAGAGACGTGCTGGTTATGGTACTGCAAAGGTTGAACCGAGTTAGTTATATAGATTAAACAAAGTGTTGGTAGTTTGTGTACTTGGTATTATATAGTGTAAAGAAAGCGAATTAACAGAGAGAAAATGCCAAGATTACATAAACTAAGTCTGAATGATCACTTCATACATCCACTTTATTTGTAAACAAAAAGCTAACACATTTATTTACAATTTCAAAACATTTCTTATAAAATTTCCGACAATTTATTAATGTTATAGTAGAACACTATATCAATATTTAGTTTAGCCAGACAATCTGGAAAATAAAAACGATCCTCTAAAAGGACAGAATAAAAAATAATACAGAAATCACAATACAAATATCCCTCCGGGCATAAAAAAAACCCCAAATATAATCAGATCTTCTGTAAATCTGTGTGATTGTGGAGAAATGAGGAATTATTTGTTCTCTGCAATTTCCTGCAGCAGTTTACAGAACGTTAAAGTCGAGGGCTCCACTCTCTACATCTGTCACAGTATTCCCGTACTGACGATTCCAGCGATGTCTGTTTACCTTCGACCACGTCAAATCAATCTAAGCAAAACTCGGCAGCCCGATTTTCTGCTGAACGATGTCAATAAGTGTTTGATGTATGCAGTTAAACAAATCACGTTCAATTCTCAATAGCATTGACAGATTCAAATTATCCAGCTCCTGTTTTCATAAAGTCATCATGCAATTATTTATCTATTTGTATGGCAACTCCTAAATTTGAGAGTAGCATTATCTTCCGTCCGCCAAGTTTGTCAGGAATTTTTTCGTGGTTTCGTACGCTAAAAACAGGGAGCCCGTGGCGGGGAAGGTACGCACTAATGTTGGACCGAGACCCTTATACAGCGCCTTTGGGCCTGAAAAACAAAAAAAAAGAATGATCTGAACACAAAGATTTAATCTGTGGATTTGTTGTTGGGACGTTGGCTGCAGGGATGGGGGGTTTGGTTGGGACGTGTTGGGGACTTGGGTACAGAACAATCCACAAATAATCTCCCAGCAACCAGTCTCAATCTCCGTCACGTACATCATAAATCTGCACTTGATAGCAGAACGATTTTCAAATTTAGTTACTCGTGTCCGACAGTACGCTTTTATAGTAAATCTTTTTGAAAATGGGATTTCCGTGCATTCTTCAGTTTGCAGTATCTTCGTAATAGTACACGAAGATAGCTGACTGATGCAGAATTTCAGAAATATTACAAAATCATGAAAAAATTGTACAAGTGCATATTAAAAAGTAGTAGCGAACGGATATGGTTTGCTAACCAGATACACTAGTGAACAAACTGTTTGCTGGGATATGCTTTACTTTACACGTTAACGAACAGATATTTATTAACACAACACGTCAATGGTAATTAAGTATTGATTACAAATCAATGCCAGTAACCGTTGAGAGAATGAGTAGAATTTGGACATTGACGTGTCACTGGATACGGGGTCCATAAAACGTTTTAAAGCGCTTCCATTTATCCTCAATGAAGCCCAATTCTGAACGAGATCTATCGCCTTTGGTGGAACTTAAGTCCCCAGAAGTACTCCCTTTCCGCAATTACCCAACCATTAGCCCCAATTTGTCAATGCACATTTTATGATCTACAAAACTTGGCATTATATTGTTTGATAGCACGTGCTCAAATATCAGAGACTTATTCAGGGTCAAACTAATGCCCTTGTTCGATGAAATAGATCCTGTTCCAAAAGAGTCTGACTATTGTCAACAACAAGCATCAGACTGAATGTGTCAAGCTTAGGGAAAGAACCATTCAGTAACATTAGCCATTAACGGGAAACAGGTTAACACATTCTTAGCTTACAAATGCAAAGCCTATTAAAGGACAGAGGAATAGGAGGGAGTTGTACTAATTTCAAAATCTTTTTTTTTAAGAAATTCAATGATTTTTAATCATTCTCCTACTTTAACACAGAAACAATCAAATCTTTATAATTTGCAAATACAATGTAAACTAGTTATGTATGAATGTATGTTTGTATGTATGTAAAATATCAACATATTTGTGTACATGTCAATGTGTGTACATGTAGATGTGTGAAAAAAATATGAAAACAGGTATATAATAAAATGTGTAGATATAAATGTATGTAGATGTAGATAAATGTAAATAGATATACATGTAATGAAGGTAAATGTAGGTATATGTAAACATGAAGAGATGTGTACCAGAGTATACATGTAGATGTCTGTACATGTAAATATAGAAACATAGAGACCAAAACATGATACATGTATATATGGGTACATTAAACATGTTTATATCTAAATAAGGGTTCACACATGTATACAATAAATGTAGATGTTTTGTTGGAGGTATCAATACATGTGTTTACATGTAGATATGTTAACCAAAAAAAGTCATTAAATGTAGAGGTGTTTATACAGAGACCTGTATGCATGTGCCCATGAAGATATAAGTACAGGTAGATGTGTGAACAGGACTGTGTGTACACATGAAGGTATGATAATCTGTAAATGAGAATGCTTGTAGATGTGCATACATGTGTAGGAGGAAAAGAGGAGTGAGCATAAACATACATTGAAAACACATGGCTGGACCGGGAATCGAACCCAGGACCCCCGCATCTCTAGTCAGGTGCTCTACCACTGAGCTACCCAGGCCGATATCCACGGTCCATATAGCCCCAACTACTACATTCCTCCCTCCTTAAATAGTCTTCGACCCCGAAGACACAAGACAAGTTCACCTTGTCAAGACTTATTATATTTATATTGCCTGATGCAATAGGAAAGGAGGAATGAGCATATACATACATTGAAAACATATGGCTGGACCGGGAATCGAATCCGGAACCCCTGTAACTCTAGACAGGAGCTCTACCACTGAGCTACCCAGGCCGATATCCACGGTCCATATAGTCCCAACAACTACATTCCTCCCTCCTTAAATGATCTTCGCCCTCGAAGATCACCCCAGGTTCTTCCCCTGGCAGGAGTTAATCTGTCAGTTCCAGGGGCAGGTCACGGTACCAAATGTAGTAGTTATCGATATCGGCCTGGGTAGCTCAGTGGTAGAGCACCTGACTAGAGATGCAGGGGTCCCGGGTTCGATTCCCGGTCCAGCCATGTGTTTTCAATGTATGTTTATGCTCATTCCTCCTTTCCTACTACACATGTATAAAAATTTACATTTAGATATGTGTTCTGAAGATGTACATATACATATACCTGTGTGTACATATAGAAATGTGTTTATGTGTATATGCAATGTTCTTACCTTCTGTTTTGAGGATTTTGTTGATTGTGGTCAGGAATCCCGGGGCTTTCTTTCCCACTGTGCTCTCCACCTGGATACGAGACTTGACCACATCCGTCGGGAAGATGGACGACCAGAGACACAGTCCCCCTACACCGCCCGCCACCATCGTCCGTGCAGCCCCTGAAATATCAACCAGAGACACTATACCATTCACTGAAATATCAACACAAACACCGCAGCAGTCCGTGTCAGACACTGCAGCAGTCTGTGTCACACTGACACTGTAGCAGTCCTTATCACATTGACACTGCAGCAGTCTGTGTCACACTGACACTGTAGCAGTCCTTATCACATTGACACTGCAGCAGTCTGTGTGACACAGACAGCGCAGCAGTCTGTGCCACACTGACCCTGCAGCAGTCTGTGTCACACTGACAGCGCAGCAGTCCTTGTCACACAGACAGCGCAGCAGTCCGTGTCACACTGACACAGCAGCAGTCTGTGCCACACTGACAATGCAGCAGTCTGTGTCACACAGACAGCGCAGCAGTCCGTGTCACACAGACACTGCAGCAGTCCGTGTCACACAGACACCGCAGCAGTCCGTGTCACACAGACACCGCAGCAGTCCGTATCACACAGACACTGCAGCAGTCCATGTCACAATGACAATGCAGCAGTCTGTCAGACTGGCGACCTTACTTCCAGTATACCATAACTGTCTGCTTACTGCTCAAGACATCTGGTTATATGGGTTACTGGTTTCTTTTTTATCAAAAAATGAAATATTCAGTTATATATGCTGTTAACATTCTTAAATCTTAATTCATAAGAGAGCCTGACCTATCTCATCTTTCGTCTTTCCTTCAGGGGTCAACATGTGGCGGGTGAACTCGTAACCCCCAAAGAAGAAGAAATACCCTGGCATTTCACGGGCCATTGTGGCTGTCAGCCCCTTGAACATCCCCCTTATACCCTCCACCTGAAGAACCTCCTTGGTTATGCCCCACGGTCCTCTGCAAAATACAAGCGCAACATTCAGTCGCTATAAAATTAGTCTACAATACTGACAAAAATGTAACATTTAGTTACTATTCATTGGGTGTCTACAAAATTATGACAAATGTACATTTGTAACAGTTCAGACGCTATTCATCATCTGATAATTTTTAACATCTTAGCTTACATAATTATACTTGCTTTCCTCAAACAGAAATACATGTAGTTGCAAAGTTTCAATGTTATCTTTCAAGATAATTCTAGATTGTACTTTGAAGTATTTAAAAAAACATCAGTAATGAATTTCTGTCTAAACAAATGACAAACCCAGAACAGTTTTTTTGATTATATATTGATTGTGAATACAATTATTCTCCCATTGATTGTAGGATGCTTTTAATAAAAGGCATTAGTGCACTTTTCCAATAGACTTAAGTTTTTGTTTATATTCTTGCTGCAAAATTTGATATTTTAGAGAGGATAACAATGAAAAACTCGAATGAAATACTTAGGTATGGGGACTAATTTTCCTGTAGTGAAGACATTAACTGTTTAGTGGTAATACAATTGATATGTACTCTTTCCTTGCCAACACTCTTACTGCAGTTGTCAGTTGTTAATGAATATGGTGGGTTTTTATTTTAATGTTTTGTGTGTTATTTTGGGGTAAGTGATGGCCAAGTTTGATCTCCATTGAGGTCTTGGCACACAGACAAGACAAAAAAAATATTCATC
The DNA here is from genome assembly GCA_020458035.1 of Magallana ariakensis. Lineage (NCBI taxonomy): Eukaryota > Metazoa > Mollusca > Bivalvia > Ostreida > Ostreidae > Magallana > Magallana ariakensis. The sequence goes on along the minus strand of CM035815.1, from coordinate 399,360 downwards.
TATGGACATGACAATTTACAATTACATTTTATTATCCAGGAAATAAAAATTAAAACAAAGGATGTGGGGATCCAATATTCTGAAATGCTACTAGTTCCTGTTGCTGTCATAGGTTTCCAGAATCGGATACCAACATCCATCAGGTTTCCAGAATCGGATGCCAACGGCCATCAGGTTTCCAGAATCAGATACCAACAGCCATCAGTTGATTCTTTGCCTCTAATACTCTTGTACGAAAACTTTAAAAAACTGTATATTTGTCATCCAGATGTCCTTTGATTCTAACATGGATTAAACATTAAGTTTACTTCCAGTCAATAACATTTCATTAGCTTATTATTCAGCTGAAATATCCATGATCATATATGATATGATACTTTACATTCCTAAAAGGCAACTGAAGGACAAAAGTTCTCTTCAATCATCAATAATGCATTCCTCCCCTGGTACACAAAAAACAGCAGCTATCTGATGGTTCCGGTCTCATCCCATCACCATCACAGCTCCAGTGACAGAGGGGACTTAGCTTGCCATGTGTGTGGGAGCTATCTACAGCAGGAGTTGAGCTGGGTGACATTCAGGTGCCACTGCCAGCTTTAATTTTTAATTTGATATTTACACTTATCTCCTGATGAAACTGTTATGTAAAATTTAATATAAAGGAAATGTTAGTTGTTTTTGTGCTTCAAAGTAATACTCATTGTCATATGCAGACGCCCACAGTTATAATAAAAAATCGCTTCAAAGAGAGAGATACCCCAAAATAAGTCAAAACACAGGTCTAAGTGCTCTAATAATGCACAAGAAGACCTCAATCTAGCAGGTGCCCCCAGCAAAAGCCAGATTGTACAAATACTGATCCTGAAATACAAAAAAAAATACCAGGACAAATTCATAGAAGTAGAGAATAGACAACAACACCCATTGTCATCCTCTGTTACTTCTGATCACTTGTAAATGGAACATCTTTAAACATAATTTACTCTTATGTTATTTAAATCCACCTGCAACCATTATCTCAAACAGCTAGATATTGCAAACTAAACTATCTTTTAAAATGGAATCCACACATCAGAGGTCTTTTACAACTAGTTGAACAAACAATACATGTACTGACAAAAATTAAGAGTTAATATTCTCGATCAAAGAACCAGCATTAATCCTTTTTGAAATTAGAATTTTCTTATGTCCAGCATCTTCTGTCTTGCATTACAAATGTGTTTTATCTTAGCTTATTAGAACAATCTATTGATTTCTTCTACACAGCTTTCCAAAACGCTTATACTGCAAAGAAAATGATAGTTATGATAATCACTAATTAGAAATCCAGAAGGATGATCACTTACAGTTTTAACCTTTCTAGTCCCCCTTCAAGCTTCCCTTGAGAGGCCATTTCTCTCATGGCTTGTAGTCGACATTTGACCAGCTCTGTGGGGGTAAGTGTAAATGCACAGAAGAAGGCCGCTCCGCTCCCTGAGAAGGCATTCTCCACAGGGCTGAGCTGGGAGACCTCAGCCCTACCCCTCAAGACCATGACTGCCTTCTGACAAAGGCCGTAGAACAGGAACAGGACCGAGTTCTCAGCGATGTTAGCCACCAGGGCGGGAACTGTGCCTGCGTACAGGCCCCGGGCGATCCCGTCCTGACGGTAGGTCTGTAGGAAGCAGTCCAGGGCATTCCTGTACAGCTGGGGGAAAGTCTGCATCTTGACTTTCACTGTGTCTAAAGACTGACCCACATACACAGAGGCAATGGCACCTGTGCAATAAAACAAAATGAATTTAAATGATTTTAGGAGAAATTATGTCCAAACAGTAATTTTTGGTGATTGAAAAGGCCATTTCATGAAAATATTTTTCAAATTTGGTCTATAGAATTTCCAACATGGGCCTTGGAACTGATAATGACTTAATCGTTTCAGGATAAAAGCAAGCACTTCATTTTAAATAGATTACAGGGGGAATCAAAATATATGAATTTGTTTTTTAAGTATTCACTGCTTCAGAGAAACCTTGCCCTTGAGCTTGTCACATCAAATAGCAAATACATGTATCTCAAACATTTATGTGCTTGATATAGATATCACTTCACCTCAAAACTAACGTTTTATAAGGTATGACATTGAAATGGAGACAAGATGGGAAGACTTAATAAAATATCTCCATATTATACATGACTTTATTTAACCACAAATAACCTAATATGTATTACCTGAATCTTATCACATACAATGCCTACATCTTAACTCATATAATACCAAAACATCATAAAACGTAAAATACATACATCTTAGTAAATACAGGTGTAAAATCTACATCTAATCTAATCTAATAACTAAGTACAATTTAACACATTTAATACCCAAATGTAAACTTGGATATTTGATTGTGGAGCCATGATAAACATATGGCAAGGTTAACCCTACTTTAGAATGACTTTTCATTTTGTTACTGACTATAAACAAGATTACACAACTTTGAAGAGATAATTGGACACCTTGTAATTTATCGAAATTAGGAGATTTTTGGCAGCCTTGGCCCCATTGAGAAGATTTGATCACATAAGCTGATGATGACTGCTGGAACTAGAACCAAGTTTCTACACGTAATTACACAGATAGAGAAGGTACTAGTACAAGAATGGCCAGCAAAAAATATGTAACATTTGCAAATTTGTGAGGGCTTTTGTTTGTTTCTTGGTTTTGTTTTAATTTCACTTCAGGCATTTGTACATTTAGAAATCGCCACAAAAAGTATAAAGTATATCTGATATCATAAAAATACATTCTGCATTCCATAAGATCAGGGTACAGATATATCATAATGACAATTTAATGATGACCTGCAAAATATGGGATGGATGGATACAGTATTTTGCATTGATAAAAATGTAAATTTGACAGTATCTAGCATCAACAACTAGGCAAACTTGACTTTGAGGTAGGATCATTTTTTCATAAAATTAACTGCTATCACTTTCACAACAACAGATACCCATCCAGCTAGCCGGGTAGGCAATGTAATTTCCGTTCATGATTTTTGTTTCACAAGCCTTTCCCAGATACACTGTACAGTTGCAAATCACCAATAGAACCACATCATTTCAACCTTTTATATATTGACAAAAATCTCTACATAATATGAACATATATATGCCCTCTTATATTTTAAAGAGAGATAGATGAATATGATGGGCAGTTACCAGCAACAATATATGGAGATGATGGGCAGTTAACAATAGATGGAGATGATGGGCAGTTAACAATACATAGAGATGATGGGCAGTTAACAATACATAAAGATGATGGGCAGTTAACAATAGATGGAGATGATGGACAGTTAACAATAGATGGAGATGATGGGCAGTTAACAACAGATGGAGGTGATGGGCAGTTAACAATAGAAGGGGATGATGGGCAGTTAACAATACATAGAGATGATGGGCAGTTAACAATAGATGGAGATGATGGGCAGTTAACAATAGAAGGAGATGATGGGCAGTTAACAACAGATGGAAGTGATGGGCAGTTAACAATAGATGGAGATGATGGGCAGTTAACAATATATGGAGATGATTGGCAGTTAACAATAGATGGAGATGATGGGCAGTTAACAATACATAGAGATGATGGGCAGTTAACAATAGATGGAGATGATGGGCAGCGAACAATAGATGGAGATGATGGAAAGCTTACAACAGATGGAGATGATGGGCAGTTAACAATAGATGGAGATGATGGGCAGCTAACAATAGATGGAGATGATGGGCAGCGAACAATAGATGGAGATGATGGGCAGCTAACAATAGATGGAGATGATGGAAAGCTAACAATAGATGGAGATGATGGGCAGTTAACAATAGAGATGATGGGCAGTTAACAATACATAGAGATGATCGGCAGTTAACAATAGATGGAGATGATGGGCAGTTAACAATAGATGGAGATGATGGGCAGTTCACAATACATAGAGATGATGGGCAGTTAACAATAGATGGAGATGATGGGCAGTTAACAATACATAGAGATGATGGGCAGTTAACAATAGATGGAGATGATGGGCAGTTAACAATAGAAGGAGATGATGGGCAGTTAACAACAGATAGAGGTGATGGGCAGTTAACAATAGATGGAGATGGGCAGTTAACAATAGATGGAGATGATGGGCAGCTAACAACAGATGGAGATGATGGGCAGATTCGCCCAATTAAAGTTTTTTGTTCTTAAATTTGATATGACATTTTGCAAAAATTCATGCAAACTTCTTATAAAATCATGAGTTTACTATATAGTTTATCAATATACTGTAGTAATTTATCATAACAAATTAAAATTTAATGTGAATAAGTTTATTTCTTCTTACATTTCTTACTTCGATCACTATGACTGAATCACCTTTCGATTATTACTGTACATGCTGTCATGCATTTTGATCGTGTGCTTACGATAAACAGGAAATCGATTTCGCGTGGAAAAAGTAAAATGAGAACTGTACAAAGGATTTACGGGGAAAAAATATCGTCCGGTAGAAATAAAAAATGATCTGTTTTTATAATAGAATAGTAAGAATACATGTACAAGTTTATTTTTCTGTAGATTCAAAATCAAACTCTGGATGAAATCTAAACCATGTGTCTCTGAAATCAGTCAGGGTAGGGCCATACACAGTTGAACTCTTGGCACGTGCGACTCATGACCGCAGGCTTCGATAAAATCAGAGGTTGACCTATGTGTTATATATACACAATAAAAAGTCACACAGAGGATTATGTACACATTGTTCAAGCCATACGGTACGATATATGATTAATAGTTAAAAAGTTAGACTGACCAAAAATCTTGAGGAATAATTACAATGATGTTAGATGGACTGTAACATTAGCGGGTGAAATGAAATCTCAGGTGAACTAATTCATATGTTACTTTAGACTCAATCAACAACAAAGACTCAAGGTTGCACGTGCTACCGTATTCATGCCTCCAGGCTAGGCTACTATCCCCCCGGTTAACACCAGTTTGTACACAATTGGCAGGGAAGTGATAAACAATGATTTTAAATTAATCCGGCCGTACTGAATTTAAAATTCAGAAAAATTTGATGCAAATTCAGACATTTTCTTACGATGTGTAAATTTAAGGAAAGCATTTTATTTCCCTTTTGTTTAAAACTGTAAAATAAGATAAAAGGCTTCTATGATAACGTTATTTGTTTAAACCATTTATTCATTCAAACTAGTGGAAATTTTTTCGACCAATTCTTCGAAGTCGACCTATTTATACTTTTTTTTTAATTTTGCAAAAACAGGCTCCTTCGCCCTATAAACAGGATCGACCTAATTTTCAAAAAATATGGTAAGTTTCATCTTTTCTGGCAAAATGGTTCTTGAGAAGATTTTAGAAAATTTCTCAAAATTTTCCAACAATTCCCAATTATCTCCCCTTGAAAAAGGGCATGGACCTTATTTTCACAACTTTGAATCCCCTTTGCCTTAGAGTGCTTTGAGCCAAGTTTTGTTGAAATTGGCCCAGAAGATGTTTAAAATGTAAAAGGTTTACGGACAGACAGACGGACAGATGTACAACAGACAAAATGTGATCAGAAAAGCTCACTTGAGCTTTCAGCTCAGGTGAGCTAAAATCAAACAAAATATTCTGAGCCTGAATCGTTTTTCTCCTTTTAAGCAGATTACGATCTGTCTATCAAATATGAAAGGTTCTTAATTTATTTTTCACACACTTATAAATAAAAATAATTTTCTATCAACTCTTACTTCCAGCACAATCAGCAAAAAGCAAACCAAAAAATTTATTAAAAGTGGTCTTTCCCATATTAGGTTATATGTAGTCAAGAATTTTCCATGTCATGCCCTAAAATTCTTTAGTGTTTTTAATAATCTCAAACCATAGTTGCTAGCACAGTAGTTGCTCTCTTAGGAACTAGTGACATATTGCTGTGAGTGAATTGCTGCAAGATCGTACATGTACTGTCTCTTTAATTACACTTCACTGAGTGTTTGTTGACCTATGTCCTACCGTTGATCCCTCCTATGAAGTCAATGGCTGCATCCACTGTGTGGGATCGCTTACTCTCCTCCACAGTTTCACCCTCATGATGATGGTGCTCCTCGTGTATCACGATCGGTAAAGTGGGCTGGTCCGCACTCATTGGAAATGGTTTTGTCTATGTCCTGTAAATCGAATATATAACAATCACATCTTAGTCTCATTTCAGAGTGAAACAACTCTGAATTGATAATACATGTGTAATACGAAAGGAGGAATGACTATATATAAATACAATGAAAACATTGGCTGGACTGGGAATCAAACCTGGGACCCCTGCAACTCTAGTCAGACACTCTACCATTGAGCTACCCAGGCCGATATTCAGTCCATATAGCACCACCTTCTACATTCGGAGCTCTACCACTGAGCTACTCGGGCCGATATCCACGGTCCATATAGCACCACCTACTACATTAGCTCTACCATTGAGCTACCCAGGCCGATATCCACGATCCATATAGCACCACCTACTAGACATGTATAACCATTTCTCTACGGATCCCTTGATATTGACTGGTGTCAGGGGAATCAAGCAATGTGTTTGCTTTTCTTTTAAAACGTGTTTCTCAGTCATGCATAATCATACAGTTATACTATTAAAGATAGAGAAATGACGGACCCTGCAAATGTAACCATCAGTCTATTATTGACAAGAATTAATTGACTATGCAATATTCAAAATCTTCCACTAAAAAATCAATACACTTCAATAATACATAAAGATGACATTAAAAAAAATAAAAAATAAACTGTTACTTCAAAACCAACCTGTTAATACGTCCCTTGTCTCTCGTCTGGGAATAATTTGTACAGCTGTTGTAATGTTTAGGGTCACTGACCGCGCTCAGGCCAACCAATCTAGAGCCAATAGGACCACTTCTTTCTCTCTTGTTCCAGATAAGGTCAATCAATCTAAAGCCAATAGGATCACTTCTTTCTTTCTCTAGTTCCAGATAGTTTTGGGGGTCGTCTAACAGTCATATCAAACCAGAAAACTCTAGTTTACCGGCATTCAATAACCTAGTTTTCACCGGAATTGGCGAGATTATCTTCCCGGAAGTGACACACCTCCGAAATCCACCAAGATGATTGGAAGAATAAAATACTTAAGGTGAAGGACGTTACTTAACATAAACAATACTCCACGTGGTTGTTGATAACATTTTATGTTACATGGGTTTTTTTTTTTTTTCAATGATCGTAATAAAAATTGCATTATTGCATACTTTATCTGATGTACATTATATATAATCGGAGTATATGTTGTTTTGTCTCTGTTTTTCTCTGTTCCCAAATGAATTTTTGTCATCTAGCAAGATGATATAATAAAGAAAAAAAAGACACAAAAAATAAACGATATTTGTACGGAGCAAAGACGTGCAGATTCTAAGTAATTTGATTTTTTTTTCACATGCAAGAAGGAGAGCTAGCCCCAGAAGTTAATTAATCCTCGCTGTGTCTAGAGTTATTGCATGAGACGACATTAATTCAACGTGAAGATTTGATTGGGAGGGTGGGATCGAGAGTGTACTTTACTTGGATTACCGGGTATCGACCTATCACCAAACGTCGCCTAGCAGTATTACAGGATTAAATCATCGTTACACACATTTCTTCCGCATTCTCGACAGCTCCAGTAACGATCTATCCAGTGTTTCCGCTCTCTAACCCGTATCGCCAACAGTAGGTTGTTTCTTTGCATGGTCATTAATTCGATACTGTGACATCTCTATTCAGAACCAATGGCCGAGAGAGAAATTCGCGAGAACAGTTTGAGCAAGTGGGTGGACGGGGATTTCCAGGGTATTCTTTTCTTATCGAAATAGAATCATCGGAAATCAATATAATTACCCATGATAATCTGGAGATGAATCGTTGTTTTTAACACTCGATCTGTATAGGGTTTTTTTCGGTGAAGTATTAAATCTGATTTACTTTGTTTTTCTTTTACTACAGTACATCTATATGTAGTGACAAGTCCATTAGTCGAGCACTCGAAATTACACGTACAACATCACCTTTTCTTCACAAACTTGAATCAATTAAGTCATATACTCCCTTAATTATTGTGCTGCTTTTATCATATCAGCGTCATCGTACGTACCATTATTATCTTCATCATATTATTATCACATTAATTCATCGGATATAAAGCTTAAATGCACATTTGTATCAATCGTTAATTAACGGCTACATGTTCTGATGAGTAAACTCATTCACAGAGAGAAGGATATAATTTACATGTAGTAATTCCCCTGATCTCATCAAATACGTTGATCATTATATCGCCATTTGTACCAATGTCTTAAAACATTTCATGCTTATTTAGTTGCTATTACATTTTATTTGGTATAATAAAATGTATTCAATAAACGCGCCACCGATGTCCGAGACGTCAGTCATCAGGACGGGCCCTTATCTACTTGCTTGTATATGATATTGGGCGTCATAATTGTTCACATACCAACTTGATGACAATTAAATTGTGTGAATACACTACGTACAATTTAAAACAATAAAATAATGATTAAAAGGTAAAGTTTATGAAAAAAATGCTTAGAAAATGCTTGTAAACGTGGAAATTTTGACGATGTGTTAATTTTGACTATGTTGGCGATTTTTATTTTCTCGTCAAAATTTCCACTCGCCAAACTTCACATCATATATATAGCGTATTAATACCAGAATTTTTTTCGTCAAAATTAAAACTCGCCAATTGTCTCTTACTAAAAAATCGTCAAATTTTGAACTCGTCAATATAACCACGTTTACAGTATATGGACGTTTTGAATTCTGAGTGATTTGAGCAGATCGTGTCTATTGAAAAGATCTATCACTGTCTTTGCAATTGCTTAGATTCCCTTAAATATTTTCCATTTAAAATGCAAAAGAATTTAACAGTTAATCCTAGATATATAGCCCTGATTATTTACAGAAGTATGTGATGTCCTCTGTCGTTTGACTGGCGCCATTTGAAATTCATCGGTTATTTATCTTGTTCCGGGGGGAGTTGAAAGAAATAGCAGTTTTGAGAATGGTCAACACCCATTAGTCCCATCCCTGTAATTTGTCTGAAACCTCAGCACACACCAGCCCGATACAGACATGCTGACCGGCAGCACGCAGGAATTCCTCTAGATGCCCCATCCCCGTGTTGGCATCAGGTTTTTTTATGAGATATAATAACACTAGATAGAGAACATACAAACATATTAAGATTATTTTGTCAATGGATCGGTCCTGATTCTGTATTATCACGGAAAATAGCGCACTATAAGGTCCCCCTGCGATAGTTTAATTACTTCCAACTGAAGTAGATCCTGATTCCGAGACTGATTTCCTATCTTACTCCGCTTATATCCTTGACCCCTGTAGCCAGTGTCTGCGTCAAAAGTAATTTATTTCTTTAAGGCTGGTTTGTTTTCCCCGCATTAGTTGAATTCTATGTGTCAATAATTGACCATCTACCATAATTTATAATATTATATAAATAGTGCCTGTTTGGGAGGGTTTTCGAGGGGTGTCAATTTCAACTGTTACCCTTCCAAACAGGCACTATCTATTTTATTATACAGAATGTCTTAATTTTTGAGAAAATTTACTGCGTTTATGTAGAAATGACGTGAATTTAACGGCGAACCGTACGCGCATAATTTACCCGCATGTAACAATTCGTTCTATTGGCCCGTTGCCAAGCGTGTTGCTAACGCTGGGGGTAAGAGAACGGATTGTCAACTGCGTCTAAACCAATCAGATTTCAGTATTTAACATGAAAGTATAATAAATATTTTTGTTTCACATTTTCCAAAATGAGAGTGGGCCAAGGGATGACTAAAGATATAAAAAAGAAAAATAATAATATACGGGTGTATACATATTTATTTGTGTTCTTATTATTTTTTGGCTGTGGTTGAGAAGACAAGTGTGTAGCAGTGTTCATACAATGTATGACTGCACACCTATTTAATAATTAAAATTGTCACGTTAAAAATATCACTCTCTGAATTCCATGGTCACGTCGCAAATTACTGCCAATATATTTCCTCCAATCTCAGTGAGATAATATGGGGAATATATGTATGCGGACATTGGAACGTGGCTGTAGACGATACACGTGGTCAGTCTCCAAATATGACGATATGCGCAGTTTGACATAGTAACTGACCAGTTTCATAACTTCTTCGAATTTTTCTAACATGGATTGTCTAATTCCTTCCTCCTAGCATTCCAATATACGCAAGCGCAATTGAAGTTTCATCCCAACTTAATTAGTCAGTCTGCGGGTTGACTAATCTGCTGAAAAGAAGCAAGAGGCCAATGGACCGCATCGCTCACCTGAACAATAGTTCTTGTATCTGTTTAAATATGGATCTTTTTAAAAGTATTAAAAAAAACTATCTTATATTCCATGATTTGACAATATATTAAACAACATATAAAAAGAAGCCTACTAATTGGACATCATATCTAAGATATATAAGATATCTATGATATCTTAAGATCTAAGATGCATTAACTGGCCAATCTTATTATCTTAGGTATCAACGTATTATAGATAACAACATTGTAAAATGAATTATACGTACATAATGTAATTATAAAAAGTGAAAGAAGGTCAATGTGACCTTGATATGAGGATATAAAGATAAGATGATGTTAATACATAGTTAAATCATGTAACTAAACGTAGCATTGTAGTTCTTGAGAAGAAGATTTTCAAAACATTTTCCTATAACCTTCGATGTTGAACTGTAAACCCATCTTGGGGACCCAGTATTGGTCTTGTGGTCACGGTTTTAAAGACTGAGAATCTACAAGTACACTATCTTAGAATGCTTGCATAATAATCTTGCGAATTGTATACAAAAATGTTATTATACCGGTATATTTGTATTTCGAAATTTGAACACCTATTGGGGTACCAGTATTGATTTTGGGGTCATGGTTTTAACAATTTAAAATCTACACTTTTTGAGGATGCTTGCATTATAATCTCACAAATTGAAGTATTGTAGTTCTTGTGAAGAATATTTTAAAACACTTTTCCCTATATATTTCTATGTTGAACTTTGAACTTTGGGGACCAGTATTGGTCCGGAGGTCAAGATTTTAACAATTTAGATACTTCACTTTATACACAGGCCATGGTGTTAATATTGGCATTTCTGGTGCAGCGGTTCTTGAGAAGATTTTTTAAGACACTCACCCTATTTTCACTGTTTCATGATTATCTCCCTTTTAAAAAGGGTTACGTCCTTTATGTTAACAGTTTAGAATCCCCTTCCCATCCCAGGAAAATATTTTGTACCAAGTTTGGTTAAATATGGCGCAGTGGTTCTAGAGTAGAAGTCAAAAATGGGAAAGGTTTATAGACGGACGAACAGATAGACAGACGGACGAACGACAGGCGATCAGAAAAGGTAACTTGAACTTTCGGTTCAGGTGAGCTAAAAGGGGGATACCAGTCCTTCATCACCCGGCCCCACCCATTCCCGGCCAACAGTTACATCAATGTTCACGTACATGCCCGCGTTTTAAACAGATACAGCACCTTTAACAATCTGATGTAAATATTGAGAATCCCGTTTCTTCACGTTCCTCAACTTGCCTGTGCTCATTCCTGAAAAAGCTGTCGTATTTATAATAACAAAAATAAAACTCCCAATGCCAGGCCCCGTAAGATAACAGTATCGATGTTATTAGCCATCTACCTACAAGTAAATAAAACGACGATCTAATAGTTGATGGTTTAGTTGATCATGGCAATGGTGTAACCAGCTAGCTGCCATAGTGCGTACGTTATACATTGACTGAATATATACATGTAGGACCAGTTCTATAAATGCCTCCTTTCCTGGTTTTACAATTAAACATAGCCTGATTTTTTTCTTATACAGATATTATGCAATCTGAACTATAGCTTTCTCTTCATATACTAGCAGTTTTCACTGAGAAACCGTCATGAAGTCGAGTTTTCGAGTGATAAAACAAATATTTCAATAAATGAAACAAACCCGACTGGCTTTTAATAATGCTCAATTTTACACTCCATGTGTTCTTAAAATAAAACATCACGTCGAATTGAAATTGGTGGTTTCAAATTAAACATCGGAAATATATTACCTGAATATTCACCCCAAAATGTCAGAAGCTTCATTTGCATTCATCTGTTATCACCTATCACCACCTTTTAATCTAGGATCTTAATTCCGAAAAAGTCCGTGAGTCTTAATTTGTCTGTGACATTTGAATGGCTTCCGAGGTGTGGGGCCCGTATTTGGGGTTTCTCTAATTACTGGACGTTTATCTGGACTGATGCACGCATAAGGGGGGGGGGGGGTGCACTATGGAACTCCATAGCTGCCTTATTCACGAGAAAATGGTGCTTTATAATATTACGTTTTGGGTTTTTTATGTGAAGATGGTTCTTTATTATATGAAGATGGCGCTTTTTCATTTGAATATAGTGCATTATTATATGAAGATGGTGTTTTTTATGTGATGGTGCTTTTTTATGCGAAGGTGCCTTTTTAATGATAATGGTGCTTTTTATGTGATGCTGCTTTTTTATGTGATGCTGCTTTTTTTTATATATAAGAAGGTGATTTTTATGTGATGGTGCTTTTTTATGTGAAGGTGGTCACTTGGAACTCATCCCATTTTTGAAGACTAAGCTTAACATTTATTATCTCGAAATTTTGAAAGTAATAGAAAACATTAATGTAACTAAAATCCATTTATTCATATAATAAAGCACCATCTTCACTTAAAAAGCACCATCTTCAAATAACAAAACACCATCTTTTCATTAAATAGCCACATAAGGCAGCTATGGCATTCAAAATGCACTCTTTTCAGAAACATGCAATGTTGATATCTATATTCTATCCTAGTTATATGCTAATGCTTCGAATTCTTTATTTAATATATGAAGAAAATTTAAAAGCATATCATCGTCCGGAATATTTCATTCTGTCGTCTCCATTCTGTTGATAGCTTAGAAATAGAATCGAGTGACAAAATTTAGGCGAATTTTTTCAAAAGCGTTTGTAATTGTTTCCTAGTCGAAATTAAAAAAATTGATAACACACTTGTTGTAACGTAATTGACTTCAAATTATAATATGCAATTGCACGCAAATTTTTATCTATATAAATAAAGAAAGGTATTTTTAAAAATGTTATCATTAAAAAGTATGCCAAGTATGCAAGTATGCTTTAAACACATTTTTCATTTTTTCCCTATGAAGTATGGGTGATGAACCTTTCAAAATTTCCAATGGCAATCTACTAGTATTGTTTGCTATGACATCTTTGGAACCCTTCCACATGACCACCCCGGGAAATTTCTTATTTTTTGCAGATAAGCTATACAATGACGATTCTGCTTTTTACAAAATAAATCCAAACCGGCGTTATGCTATTTTGTTGTACAAATGTGTATTGTTTTGCTTGACATTGAACACGCAGGAAGAAATTCGTTTCTTATCCTCGGGAATTCCGATGCTGACCTTCATTTAAGGACTGTCTAATACTTTGTCGTCTGTTCAATGTCAAAACTTATAACTTTTTATTAAAATAATCATATGATTAACATAATACATAGCCATTCCAGAACCTCTTTAGAGGGCCAATTAACTGGCGTGTACACAGACTGCCGATTTCCGATTGTCGTAAACTTCTAGCATGTCAATCATTTGGGACACGAACAGCCTAAATCTGGAGACTTAAACAATCATTTTGTCATAGAAGGGTTGTAGATGCTGAAATGTTCAGACAAATGACCCAAACTCGATAACTACTGACCCCCGGGGAGGATTGAGTTAATGGTCACCCAGTGCCGCGTGGGGGTCCCGTGGTACAAAACAAACAATCACGGAAGTGTGGCGCCTTTATCTGAAGTTTATACGAGCAATGTTTAGACCATGGACTTCAACATCTAGATTATCAAAAAATTAATTTTGAACTCGATATCAATTCGCACCACCTCTGCAAGCTTTGCACTACCATAATGAACTATGAAACAACTAAAGCTATTTTCATTTTAGTGTGAATAATCTAATACTGCAATAAAATGGAAATTCGATATTTTTTTTTCATTACCAGTTATAGTATGCAGTATCATAATCTTCTGAAACAACTCATGCTATAAGTATGACGTTTTACAAAACTATACACCTACATGAGGATAGGAACCAACTCGAGTATCAATTATTAAATAGCACCTTTTTCTCAGTATGTGCCTGATTGGGTACATCCAGAAAAGGGGACAAATCACCTGAAAAGACTAAAAGAGCAGCTGATATCCTATAGGACTATATGAAATACATCTCGAGAGTCTGACATCCTACATGTATAAGACTAAAAAATACCAAAGGAAAAACTGACCTTATAGAGATTATTCAGAAAGACAAAAAATGGTTTACAACCTATTTTACAGTGAGAAAATGTTAAAACGACTGGCATCTTGTATGACAGTCTATATGACAGTGAGATACAAAACAAACGGCTAACATCCTATATGGCATTCCATATGACAGTGAGATAATGTAAGAACGGCCGACATTCTATATGACATCCTATATGGTATTCTATATGACATCCTATATGGTATTCTATAGAACAGTGAGTGAATGTTAGAACGATTGACATTCCGTTTTATATAAGACAGCGATATACAGACCAAGCGGCAGACATCACTATAATTGTAATATAAAGCATGGCTGACTTTATTCTGTATTTCTGTGAAAACGTTTGACACCCTGTTGTGAACAAATAATAAATCGCATACTTTCTTTAACTGCAACCTACCCAATACATATAATAAATTATATTATGATACTTAATAATACTTAAAAATACTTGATTAATGATACATGTTTATATGTATTATACATGTAATATCGTCAAATTTTGCACGGAAAACAGATACAGAACGACGGCCGACGGCCGACGGCCGACACCCCTTAGACATCCAGCAGAACTTAGATATGCTGTAACAATTGCTTACATCCTCAAGAAAACGGCTTGAATGGCAGACACCCAGATTAGAGTATGAAGGCGTCACCCGCACTAACTTTTCCATTGTTTACAGCTTCCTATGTCATTGAACAACTGATGTTAAAAATCGGGCGTAACTGACTTTTGAAGGAACATTTACATCAAGTAGAACAAAATTTCAAGTCATTTGAATAATGCTGTTATTATTATGCATATATTAATAAATATCATGTATCATAGATATTTACATTTTTATAATTAAAACATACGCATACGGTGAAAAATCAATTACTACGGAATGACTGTGTCATATTTTCCCGATCCCCAAGTGACATCACAGTTGGCACAAATGTTGTACTATAAGTTTAGAATCTTAGAATATATTAATTAAACTTATCTATTAATCTATTATATAGATAAGTTTATATTGATACGTTTTGGATGTTGTTTCTTATGTATAACAAATGGTCTTACAGCCAAGGTAACACATATTAAAATGGAAGAGTTCAGCCCATGACATTCTGAAAACTGTAAACCTTGTTATTTTAAGCGTTCGATAAATTTCTGCGAAATTTGCGAGCAACCCTTTCTCGTGAATATTTCAGGATGTATAAGATTATTTATAAAATACTTGTTCTCTGACAAACCGGCCATTTCGAGCGGTGTCTGTGATCATAGTTAACTTTACACAAGTAATAGCTTTCCAAAAAGCTTGCCTGACTAAACATATTTATTTTATTGCAAGAACTTGGTTCTATGAATTTTAATCTGTCTTTGATTTGTAGTTCGTTCTTCTCGCAGTCTTCCAAATGCGCGTCTCTAAAGTTGGACTGTTTCAAATTATCTTTACTAAGGGGGGGGGTTTACTTTAAATGAATTTTACATATTATTTATTTTAAACCTAAAATATTTTGCGTACATGTAATTTTCTCTTAAAACTTTATTTGCCGCCAACAAAATAAAAATATAGCAATTAAAACTTAATTACGAACACAATACAATTGTTAGAATAATGCTTAGCTTCCCATCATGGATTATTTCACTGTAGTGGCGCGTAAAATTATGGACTGCTCCTAAGATTTTGACAATATGGCGCAGAGTAGAATTAATCCTGTGCCTCCTTTTATGCAGATTGGAATTGCCCACCGAGTTGGGTGCATTCCATAATACCCGTATCTGTGGAGTCAATAAAACTCTTTTTGGCATTTGTTTAGTAACAACTTTTACTTGTTATATATTAATTTTACTTTAGCTTAGCAAGAATCAATCGATAACTATACACTTACTATTTACATTGAGTAAAACACGGAAGTTACACCCCTTTTACAATGAATGCAATCCCTCAAAGCACAGTCAACGACCATGCCCGCTTCTTTTCTCTAATGAATATTAAGCTAACGTAACAATACTTAGTAAATACTTTAATACAAACTGGCAATTTTGTTTAGAAATGATAACCGAACACAATTATAGTTTACATTCTACCGTGTAATATTATAATCATTAGGTACAACTTGTAAAAAATTGCGATCCCCCCCCCCCATTCACCGTTTATAAATGTAGGGGCCTTTCTATTGGATTGCACACGTGTACAGTGAACTTGCTCAATGCTGCTTTTGACATCCAATACAACAATTTTGTTTTTCTTTTAAACAAAAAAAAATATCAACCGATGCATGTTTAATGTGCCGGCCTTTAATTGCCTCGTTAGGTAATAACTTGTTGTGATGACACCCCCTCCCCTTCACATTAAGTATGACAAAGTTAGCTTTTAAAAAGCTAAGAAAGTCAGCCAGCGGAATTTTACTTTTAGGGCAAAAGTGAATACACATTCTTTTAAAATACTAGGTAAATAGTTTCCAGAACAATATAATAATATGCGGGTGCACATTTAGTTTGCAGCCTTATTTTTATGGCTGTACATGTAGGTGACGAGATATGCGTGTAGCGTTGTACATGCAATGTATGACTGCACATCTACTTAATACTTATAGTTGTAATTTTGTTGACATAGCTCTCTGATTTTTATGGTTTGGTGGCAAACTACTTCCAATATTTACTTTTCAATCTCACTAAGAGAGTTGGGAAGATATACGCGGACTCCGGACTGTGGCTGCAGACGATTCCCAATGACAGTCTTCCAATACATTGATGCGCAGTTTGACCTAGAAACTGACCGGTTTCATAACGTCTTCGAATATTTCTAACACGAACTGTCTAATTTCTTCCCAGAATTCCAATTTACGCAAGCGCAATTGAAGTTTCATCCTAACTTAATATAGTCTAACCGAATTACACACGTGCACAGTGAACCTCTTTTTTGCTTTAAACACTTGCTCACTATTGCTTAATTGTTACATCCATTATAACGTTTTCGTTAATTGCGAATTTGAAGGTCGTCACATTATTAATATGCATTGATAAATCTTTTTTCAATGAAAAATGATATTGCTAGCTTCCATTGTTGACTGCACTGTTTCGGATGTTGTAACTTTTAAACCTTAGATATGCCTGACGTCATGACGTCAGGCAATAAAGGACAGCCACTTAAGATGTCCACGAAGTCCACGACCTATTGGTAACCTATTAGCGACCTGTCATAGCGACCTATTAGCACTGTCTCCACTGTGATACGTCAGAGTCCATATTAAAAGTTAGCCTCAATACACAAAAATGTCAAAAAAATTCAAAGATTGAATATTACGGATGTGAGATTTTTAACAAATTGATAGTTTTCAAATTTCCTTTTTTTTGACAGTGATAAGATCCTGCCTGGCATTTAAATAAGGATAATCAGTCCAAGTGAATCAGCGGCCTCTAAAGTAATGATACATCGGGGGATAAAAAATGACGAGCTAAGCCACTCTCTTAATTTGTGTCAACATGTTATAGTGACCTTTTCAAACTGGATTAAACTCTATCATTACCGTGTTTGTCTACTTTTTTTTATGAAGGTTTAGATGCTCTGTTGTGATGGCACCAGAATGTTGTATCCACCGTTAAGAAGACACTCTCTTGCATTGACATTAGAATGTTGTAGCCACCTTTATAACCCAGAAGCGCCCCCCCCCCCACCTCCTGCATATTATGGCCGTCAACAGCAGACAGGTTGACTTCCTGTTGAGATGATGGTTTGGTGTAAATAGCTGACTGGACCCTTGGAGAATCAGTGATGCAGGGGAGGAGCTTATCTGACATTGCTATTTCATTACCAAACACACAGTTTACGCGTCCTGTATCTTAATAAATAGGTCCATGAAGAAACATGTACCAAAAATCTAGAGTCCTCTTAACTAAAGTGTAAAACGCTTAAGTGTGACGATAACCAACACGCATCCATTCAGAAATATATCAAAGCAAAACGAACACTAAAGAAAGACTGTCCACTATTAATCTCAAGACATTCCATGCAGGGTCATATTGAACAGTTACTCACGTAACTCTAATTATGATGTTGAAATAAACCCGGTACCTAACCAGTTTCTTTCATTTGAAACTTTTGGGATCAAAATCTAAAATTAAGAATTAAGTATATAGAGGTCCAAAACCAGAGAAATAAATACCCCGCCAACCCTTTGTAAAAGATTGTCCATTTTTCAACAGATTGAGAAACATTTTTAACAAAGAAGGTAGCGATAATTCACATCCAATAACGTTTCATACATGTAGATAAGATTTGAAGTGTGGATTCATGGAAAAAAGTTTTGACAAACAAAATGAATGGATGGATGGACGAATGGATGGATGGATGGATGGATGGATACTTTTAAGATGTTTTACTGTCTGTTGCGGAACATATAGGACTGTTTCCAATTTCATCGAGTGCAAGGTAAAGCAAGAAGAAAGAAATACAATGATAAATGCACTACAATCGTCATGTTGTTGACAATGATTTGCTGATCACTGATTCATACAGACGGCAATCACATGACTTGTTTTAACGAATGGCAGAGTGTCAATCTATTGTTTTAGGCAAAACAAAGATACATGATTTGGTCTCAACAATATTCGTTGAATACCTATTTTCGTGGAATGTATTGGGTTGACCCACGAAATTAAATATTCTTTGAAGTGCAATTTCTAATAATAACATATCGTATTGATTTCTAATAATAACATATCGTATTGATTTCTAATAATAACATATCGTATTGATTTCTAATAATAACATATCGTATCGATTTCCAATAATAACATATCGTATCGATTTCTAATAATAACATATCGTATCGATTTCTAATAATAACATATCGTATCGATTTCTAATAATAACATATCGTATTGATTTCTAATAATGACATATCGTATCGATAGAACCATTGATCAAGAATTACTGTATCCTACGTAAACTATGATTTTCACAATATCCACGAATAATTATAATCAAACCGTCGTACATATTATTCTTATACATAAATTTCGTGGTTGATCATATATCTGATTAACATTTTCAAGTTGTCAGTTCAGCTTTTGCAGATATATTTTTCCTATATGACTTTAAGGTCTTGAACAAAACAATTTTGCTCAAAAGCCGAAAAAAAAGATAGAAGAAATCTATAACGTTCATGACAACATACAGATGACAGACCAGGTACTATTTGAATGAATTTTGAATTAAAGAGACTCAGTGCACTTTGTTAAGGGTTAGAGTAAGAGCTCTTTAACTAAAGAGCAATCCAAAACCAATCGACCGAATTTTAAGAAAGAAGTCAACGTTATTTTTTTTTCCAACTAACACTTCAGATTACTCGAAAAATTTGCAGGCAATTATGCGCAATTATATTGTAATTAGTTAATTATAGAGCTGACACGTGACAAGGTGCGGGGTTTCTATGAAGAAACTTTAATGGTTCATGACTTCAGATCACAGGCTTAATTCAGTTTGATTCTTCTTTATCCCCATCATTGTACATTAATCTGTCAACAACAGGCCGTCATCTTTCTAATGAGTGATATTAGCGCACCTATATTTAATATTGATGTTCGATTATTTCTCTGACATGTACAGTTTGACTGCAGTGATATCACACACAAACCTGGAATCCGGGCGTCCTGGCAGGGCTGATATCAGTCATTGCAGTGCATAGGAAACACGAGAAATGATGTGCAGTTTCTTTTTTCGGCCAATTAATTAACTAACGACCGCTAGGATTGTACTCTAAGATGGTAATTAGATAGATAAGCGCGAAAACACTCATTCACGTAGAGCAAGCCAACCAAACCGCATTTGGCACCAATTTGTAGGCTAAAAAGAAACTACATGTAGCTATTGCACGGGCTCAGTTCAGGGCAAAAGCCTTCTCCCGATAAAAGGTCATTTACCTGAAAACTGAATTGGTGTTGGAAAGTTCCTATCACAATAGTTAGTGTTTATTCATTTATTTTATTTCCACAAAAATTAATCCCCTTCTTTAATTTGTACATGTACAAAGAAAATAATTCATTCTCATCAAAATGTCATTTTTAGTTGAAAACTCATCAGATGAGGCAGTTAAGCATCTACAATCCACAATAAGTAAGCTTTGAGTACAAAACTTATACTAAAAATTATTGTTCATATCAAAACAAATGGGGAATAATACCCTGGTAAATAGAAATTAGTTTTGTCTCTGGCAATTTTTTTTTTATGAGTCGCGTTTCTTCACGCGATTAATGGTGATTAGTGTACATTGTCTTTGTGGTTGAAGTATTGATAAAGGTTCGAGTATCTTTATCACTGTCATAAATTTCGAATAAACAAAACTACCAATCTCTGTATTCCTATCATAAAACATAAATGCTTACTTCATTTCATTTAGCAGAGTTGGTGAATGCTCTATTTCACTGCGTCTTTAAAACCATCATAAACTAGCTATATATATATATATATATATATTCTTAGATTATTTTTGGTATATATTTATCAGTAACCATGCTCATTTGCGTGCACTTTAAAAATAAAAATAATCAATTTATTTGAAAAGTTATCTCTTTTAAAATACATGATTTTTAAAGAATGCTTAAATTCTAGTTTTTATCAAAATCCTGAGTTGTGTCATCTCCTTTTCTAATTTGTTATTCTTTGATCCGAGGGAGCCATGGCACTATAGTGTAGGATGAGGAGGCTTACAGGTATGGCTAATATCAGCAGAGAGCGGCTGGCACGGTATTTACCGAATTGTAAATAGTAAGAACCTAGATCTCCATTGAATGTAACTTAACGAGAACAATAGTGAGTATGACTTAAGCTTGCTTTCATTAGTAGTGCAATACTTAGTCAACATAAGCGGTAAAATTACTCTGCGATAAAAAGCGCCGGTGATCATCCTACCCTATCCATGGACC
Source organism: Magallana ariakensis (assembly GCA_020458035.1). NCBI lineage: Eukaryota > Metazoa > Mollusca > Bivalvia > Ostreida > Ostreidae > Magallana > Magallana ariakensis. The sequence continues at coordinate 377,973 of CM035815.1, read as the reverse complement.
GTGGAATGAATATTGTATTGTGAAAACCATTCATACGAATTCTCCTGAATCGCCACTTCACCCAATCAAAGCTCTCTCCAAAGAATTATCGCGATAAATCCAAATACTCCAATGGTCTGATTGAGGAAATCAATTCTATCACTTTGAAAAATATCCTCCAATGTTGGAATATGTAGCAGATAATATCAAGGAGGACTGCATAATTTGACGATGGTCTGGGAAGCTGTAATATTTGGAACTCCATTCTAAGGGGGCATGGCGGGATGGGTTTTCCAATAGATGACGCAGGATCGTTGCAGTATATATAAGCAATGGTACAGCTTACCAATGGCCACATCTGGATGTTGGAATTATTAAAAGCAATTACCTAACTCAAATACAAGTAAGTTTCTATAAACATGTATAACTATGCACTAAATCTTGATGACGGAGTACTTTTTATAATTCCCTTGTCTTAAGTAATCAATTTTTAATTTAATTTTTTATTTTATTCAGTTTTGATTTCATTTCAGAATTTAATATTTGAGTTTTTCGGCTTCTTCATTTATTTGCTGTCTTCATATGTGCAATGAAGGATGCACTTTTCTATTTTTTTAATAATCTGTGTAAAATATATTCAAATATATGAGCAAACATTTTAATCAAAATTGATTATGTTTTATTTTTTTCATTTACGTGTAGATCTATATTTTGTTTATCCAAGACTTTTTAGTTGATTTTTTTATTACTTAAAGGAACTTGAATTTCTCAAAAAGATAAATCTGATTTTCAAATAAATTAAAGTTTAAAAGGGCAGTTTTGATTATAGTTTGGCTTATGTTTATACTTGATTTTGCGATATACAGTAGCAGTTTTTGTCGGTTAAGTTTTATTGTTAGTGTTGATTGTGGCATATTGAGTAGTGATATGAACATTCGGCACTGCTTGTTTGAGGGTTTTCTGTGATGAGGTACTTTCAACCTAAACACTTCCCGGATTAACCTTCATCATAGCATTAAGTGCATTTCAAATACATCCTAGATTTTTTATCGTGTTGGTAATTCTTTCTTATCAAGTGCTCATTTGATTCCTTTCCTTGACCCAGATTCTGTTTGTCTCCCACACATCACTCAAACATGTATACAGCATAGATCCGACGCGTCCATTCAGCTGTTGCTCTAAACCATCTTTACAAATAGTTCCTTGAAGAGACAATGCGCATTAACAAGAGCTATTGCTACAGGCAGATTATATCCACATTCTATGGATGTGCAAAAAAAGTAACATGATCATAATCTGAAGTTCGCAGCAAAGTTAAAACGTTGTCTTTTTAAATAAAGATGAATTGAAATTTAAATAGTACCTTATTATTTTAAAAAATTAAATATCGAGTTATTTCTGTTATCAAGTGATTTGACATCAAGTCCCTATAGAGATTCTACCAATTACCGTAAATATCGCCATATTAATAGCCTTTTCAATTAGTGCTCACCACGGAGTGGTATGAAACATACCGGATTTTGTATTAGTATTAACGACAAGAAATCGGAACCTGTTGCGTTTGTATTGGTATTTTTCTGAATTATGTCCATAGGTGAGAAGATGATATAGTCTCCGATGACCGCCCACAACATGTGGTAACAACTCGTAGTCTAAAGACAACTTGCTACCACGCGGAATCAAATTAAGAATAAAATAATGGGCCCTCGACAAAAAATTTACTAATAAAGGGCAGTTTGAATTAACACCCGATTAGAAAGACCAAGTGTGTAGAGAGTTTATCACATCAATTACAGGTTTGTTTTTTTTCGATTAACGAGCTTTAAATCATTTCTTTATAAGCGCTGTATCGATGTTCAATTCTTGTTTTTTGGGGGTTTTTTTTAAAACTTTTTTGGTTGAGTGAAGTTTCAACATAGCATAATCATTATTCATTTGATGCAAGAACAGTACGAGAGGTATTGTTGTTCTAGGCTGTTATTAAAAACTTTGATTGACTTTAATTTTTCTTAGTTTGTTTTAGATATCAGGCTAAGGATCATTGCATTATACGTGTAAATGTTTCACCGTGACACATGCCACATGAATTATGGCCAAGGTCTTTACCGTGTGTTCTTCAGCGGATATTCACATTCATGTTCCGGATTTACTAGGAAATAAGTTCAGTGTTTGATACACTCTTTGTTAAATAAACCACACTCCGACAGCTTTATCTCTTTAATGATTATTATTGACATCCTTCAATAGGTATTGCATTTATCAACAATAAATATTTATTTTTATCAAATTCAAAACGCTACAAATGGTTTTCATCACGAGTCGTTTTCTAAATAATTTACAATTCCAATACACTGTGCTGGAAAAGCAAATTTGCTTTTTTCTCAGTAATGGGGATCAACGAAATGGTTTTCATCAATAATAGAAGTCAATGAAGAGGCCCGGAAGATAAAACTAATCTCTTAATAGGTTAGAAAGGAAAGAGGGACAAGGGCTGCGTATGTAATGGCCGGCGTCTTTCATTCACAGATTGTTTTCTCCGCTCTTTATAGTTATGATCACAATTATGACGTCATCAATAGTCTCGGTAATTCGAGAATTGCATTCATAAAGATTGCAGCTCGTGAATGGATAGTATATTTGTGTTGCGTGACTATTGCTTTACTCCAGCGGGACTTTTATTTACGTCAAATACTGTCAAGCTTGCTTCTGCTAAATTAGCTATAATTGAATTGACCACAAATGTCTTGTGGGACAAAAATATGTTTTTCTAAAAAAAATTTTTTTTTTCTTTTTGACACGCCATTTCGCAAAGTCCCAATGGACTTACAATATTTGATCATTTCCAAACATGTTTTATAACAGATGACAGTAATTTGATTGAATTGATTGTGATATCAAGTTATATTAACGACAGAAATGTGAACCATTATTCATTCAGTTATAAATTTTAGACGATGAAATATTAGTTCTCGGAATAGATTCCTTTAACAAGAACTGATGTGGTTGTTTTATGTTAGTGAGCCTGCTTTCTCCAATACAGGAAATTGGCTTCATTTCTATTGATTCTTTGTCATACATTTCGACATCGCTAAATGTCAATTTTGAATGGCGATTTCATCTATGAAGCCATTAATTAATTGTCACTTTCACTGCCACGGGGAAGATAATCCAATTTATCAAGAAATATAACCTATTGACTTAGTACCTGGGTCTGAATTTGGTCAATAACTCTACTAATTTTTCAATTCTCTCAGTAAAATTGATGCATTATTCATCAGATATCTGCAATGCCTTTTGATGAAGCCGAGCTTTATCAATTTGTCTATTATCTTTTTCAGAATGAAATCCGTAGTACCCGTTCTTTTAATTCTTGCCACTTCCGAAGCCATTTATGGTGAGTTGATATCCAAAGAAAAGGCAACACCGCGTAAGTACGCATTTTCCGGATATCCTGTTGTTGCGCACGCATCCGTTTTTATGTCTATCACCCTGTTTTGGTAGTTGGGTAGATGGTCTCCTTGTTATCCATCAGAAAATGATGTATTACCTGGATAAATGTCTCTTGACATTAAAAAACTGATCAAAAATGTTTATTGAAAAAAATGTTTTTGAAACGAAAGGAGAGGATAACAAAGAGGCCATACGTTGCATAGAAATTTGTCAACAGGACTTAGGGAATGCGTATTTTAATCAGTTTAAGAGGCTGATAAGAATAATTACTGAATAAACATATAACAGTCATATATGTGAAATGAAGTTCCATTCTATGAGTTCGAATCATATAATACAGGATGTGTTAGACCAGCTGTACGTTAATGAGTATTGTCCTAGCTATAGATCCCTCGGTAGACTGTAGATTGTGTGTTGTTTTTGTGAGTGCTTTGTGGTTTGTATCTGTGTTATTGATCACAATTATATAAATAACAGAGACTCGTAAAATTCAGCATACAACAATAAACATTTTCATTTATACAGAGGATAAATCAAATTAGAATTAACCTCTTATTCTCAATGAATAATCCTCTTCACAATTTCTTTTTTAATTTCAAGACTTAAAGACTTGTCCCCAATCGGTTGTTGTAATGTTCTCTGGAAGCACCTTTCGTTATTGAAAAACACTTTAAGTTTTATTTTTAATGCTAAAGACAACCTTTCTTATATTTTAAAGACAATTCGTAAAAATTGCATTTTTAATTCAATATGGACAGATTAAGACCTATAGCGTTTGACGTTAATTTGTCTTAATGTGATGGTCCCACCGGCCGTTCCTGTTGTGCCCTTTTTGTTGTGCCTTGTGTGGTGACCTCTCTGTTGCTCTGTTCCAGGGAGGTGTCCGTTCTCGCCGTCTGTGTTCGGGAAGTGGGCGGTATCAGACGCTTACGGTAATGACATGAACACGGAGATTACCATTAACTATTACTATGTGTTGGTACGATCCCCAGGAGTGGAACGAATTTTCTTCTGTAAAGAAATGGACTATTATGAGACAGTGTTGCTTATGTAAGTTGTTTATTCAGAGCTGTTACCCAAAACAGAAATTATCATTCATATTTTCATATGCTCGAATTTCCTTCCTATTTACGTAATTAAGACTGGTATGTCGTCTTGTTTTAGATTTCTTCCAATAAGTATGTGTTAACGAAAACAGAATAAACAAATTAGAGATTCATAGAAACAATAATTGCGGGTAGTTAGGCGTAAATTTCTACTCTAAAAGAGAAATTTGCAAGTGTAAAAGGGCGAAAATTACACGGGGCGAAAATAACCCTATATACAGTATTCTTGAATTTTTAGAGTACCGTATTCTGAAAGACGTGATAATCTTTCCGTGATCACAACTCCCATCCACCCCCCCCCAAATAAAAATGAACAAACGAATTTTTTCATACCAAAAACTACCACACAAAAACTTTCCAGTGTCAGATTTTATACCGGGATAGGTGGAAAGGGGTGGGGGCTCTTTGTTCAATTGTTTGGTTTACTCAAGCGTTGTCTTTCAAATTGGATATATGGAATTACACAAAGTATCATATATAATTGGCAATGTATTATATAAAATACTTGGGTATATCGCAGGTCAGTAAGTCAGAAACATCTTTTGATCAATGCAGACACTGGAATATCACCCACCAATGAAATGTTTATCTAGCTAAACTAGAACTTGTCAGATACCCTTAACTTCGGGTTTTAGACTTTAATATAGATACTGGTACATCACTGTCTATGTGTAGGGTCGCGGTAACTTGAAGCCAGTCTCTAGAACTTTTAATTGAAATCTGTTGTTTCTCTCGCTTTTGGTGCAGATATTGCCTCCATATTCTCAAGGTGTTTAGTGATTTTCTATTTCTCACTTTTCTTACAGTACTCCAGAAAAGGATGAGATTCTGTGCTTACAGTTTCCGTTTGTTGACGAGAATCCCATGCTTGTCGTCAGATTGAGTCGTAAGTGATAGCTTTTAATAGCATTCAGTGTGTCTACACAGACCACCATTACACATCACGAACATACATAGTCAAAATACGCGGTTTTATGAAACTGCAACACAAACCGTATGCTCTTTTTTTAAAAATCCACGTTATCATAACACTTTCATCATTATATGTCCATATATAATACCAATCCTTTGCAACGATTTTGGAGCTGTCGAATCCCCAGACATCGTTATAATCTAAATCAATTTAACTTGACAATCTAATACTGGAGGACAGATACATGATGCCTCTACAGAGGTTCCATCATTATATTGCCTAATGAATGAACTGATGAACGGCGGGACAGTTAACACCAAGTGCGACCACATAAACGGTCAATTATAAGACAAGATGGAGAGCTTTAATAACGGGATTTTATTATTAAATCTGTACATTCCCAAGTCATCTATGTCCTGATTAACACCGAAATACATACATCAATAGCACGATGACAGAGATGTTGAGGACGTTCATATACACCATATATCAATACTTAATACTCAAAGCGCTAAAAACAGAATATTCCTATTAAACAATCAAAATATATTTGTACCACAAATTGATGCTGAAAATTATTCTGACACTGTTTCAGCAGTCACTTTCAATCAGAGGTTGATAGAGATGTTAGCTATGGCAAAAACACAGCATCGGGAACAAAGTTCTCATGTTGTCAATTTTGTGTTGACTGTCACCGTTCTAAATTTTGTTTTTACTGACACCCAGTAAATTTAAAATTTACATCATGACAAAAAAAATTAACCGAGTAAAGAATAAAGAGAATTGTTAAGAGATAAAATGAACTTTTGAATTAAAATTGTTTAATCTGATCATTGCATGTGTTTTTACAGCTACAATGATCAACCACTGGAGGTTTTTTGAGCCGACCCGGAACCCCTACCGTTCCCCCACCATCGGAAACACGTGTAACCGATACAGTGATGGCGACGCCGTGTTTCTCAACAGAATGTAATAACTTTGTTTACATTATACATATTGTATATAATAAAGATATTTATTTTTGTTATAAGTAAATGTGTTTCTTGTTCTTTTTATACAATATAATTGGTATATTATATACATCAGCAATAATTGTTTTTTGGAATTGTTCACTTTACTCGTGATAATTGGTTTTCATTTACCCACACACATTTAAAACATCCATAAATAACTGAATGCAATTTACACAGCAAAGATTATAGAAGATCAAATATGAGTAATGTTCGTAAACAAGCACGTTTTTCTATTATAAAATGCATGTGAAAAAAGCATTAAAAACCCACAATGTTTTTAGCATAACATATTTCTATAATTAAATATTCTTTATTTCTGATAACTAATGTTTGATAAGTGAATTATTCTGTTATCAAACAGTCGTTTACTGAGTCAAAAGTATTTGAATTAAAACATCATTGCTTGAAAATTTATGTTGCTTATTTTATGATAAAGTACGACCAATTTAAAGGTATATAAAATGACTAATTTCTCATCTTCAACAATCAAAATCTTTCAAGGAAATACAATTAATAATGATAAAATGTATTTAGACTTGAAACTTAAAACTCAATAAAGCTGTCACGTCTTCCTCGTCTTAAGTTGAGACTTGTAAAAGAAAACATTTAGTTTGAAAACAAAAGGGAACGTTAAACTTGCAGTTCACTTTCGAACGATGACCACCGGAAGCGGAAGTTGTTGGTCTTAAGTTTAGATCTAAATGTCTTGCTTGGTTACCCTAAATCGTAGATTCTACTTGATAAAATCATCTCTGAAAGAGTCAATTTATAAAGTGATTACCTTTTATTAAACATGATTTACATCTTAATATGCTGTTTGTGAAATGTTCGTTAAGGGGGAAGTCCGGCCATCTTGTACGTATCAAAATTGTAAGCATTTCTTGAACTGACTTGTTTATGTCAAGGACTGACCAAACTGTTTTCAAACGGCAAAAAAGCAATTAATGAGATTTCACAGGTTGTTTTGTAAGCAAATTGCGCACCTAAGAACTGAACAATGCATTAAATTCTTGAATCACTTATAACAGCTGTAGAAATGCGAAGCTGCAGACTTAAATTGAAGTCTTAAAAATCTCAAATAATACGATGAAAGGTCATTGGTGTCCACCCTACAAACATTTGTTGAGAAAAAGGTTTAACCTTGCACATTTAAGTTAAAGCTTTGTCTCCAAATGAAGTACCCTATTCCTATCAGTCGAAATGGGATCTATTTTTAGACTAAGAACATTTTCGTCTATACTTAGACCTTTTATGTCTATGGAGGCACATATACGTTATATTTTTATAGAAAAATGTATGTCAATTCAAAATAATGTATGGGAAATGTAACAGACATCTCTATACCAGTCCCAAATTTCTTTATCAGTTTTTTATGTATAAACTAAAGAATATTATTTTTAGAAGTGCGGGGACAAAAAAAAAATCATTGTCTTAAACCAAAAATAAACATGTGTATATTTTTCTAATAAAAATATAACTTTAATGTACCTCCATAGACAAAGGCAAATATATCTCCTGCTAATTGATATTCTCGAACACCCATTTTAAGAATAGAGTACCATTTTTGCGACAACGCTTCAACTTTAATGTGCAAGGTTCAACTGTTTTCTCAAAATATGATTGCAGAATGGACATCAATGACCCCCTTTTTATAGCTTTCAAGAGTTTTATATCTTCAATTTAAGCCTGCAGCTGCGCAGTTCTAAGTGATTAAACAAGGCATTGTTCTGCACTTGTGTGCACAATTTGCATACAAAACAACATGAAAAACCTTATATTTATTGCTTTTGTATCTTTTGAAAACAGTTTCGGTCAGTTTTTGGCATGAACAAGTCAGTTAAAGAAATGTATACATTTTTGGTCCACATATGTACAAGTTAGCCGGACACCTCCTTAAGTCATTGATATTGTATTTGTCATATTCCTAAAAGGTCATATATTGTTGGAATAGTGATACATTTCTGAATCTAAATCTAATGGGAGAACTATGGTTTTTAAAAGCCATGTGTAAAGCCAATGGCTACCATTCTGTGATTGACAGAAACATCGTAAGTCGGAAGGGGTTCGGGGCTTTTACGTTTCTTATGGAATGTTTGCTATTGAAGTACACGTTTAATGGGATTTGCTTCTTTTTAATGAGGACACCAAAACTAACATGCTTTTAAAAACGCATTTATAACATGCTTGTCGTTTAACAAATCATACATTGATCAAGGATTTACTTCCCACATGGGGAATAACACCATTGTCTTATAGATGTTCCCAAGTTCCCATCTCTTTTATCCAAAACTTTGAAACTGTTAAAACTATGGTTGATAAACAAAAATAAGTTGCTTAAAAATCCGTGTAGTATATTTGTGGCTTCATTTATATAATTAGTTGAAGCATACAAATGGCCCTCTAGGTACTGGTCTGATGGTGTTATTTGTCTTGTAGTAGATTGGATGTCATAATCTGTTTTATACAAGAATATATTATAATATTAAATTGAGCGTTTGTTTTCCACTAATGTGTGAATCTCCAGAAAAATTTAGGATCAATCACAGAATTGGTAAAAATTTGGCAATCTAATAAGGTATTATTTTAACTATATTTCTTTTTAATCCAGTGTTAGATGGAGTAAGTAATATATAATTCAACGTACAGTATATGCCATATAGTCAGCTTAACGGTTGTTGAATACTTTTCAGCTAGATACGTATAGAGTCAATTGAATACTACGGTAAAAGTGGGTTAGTAGATTAATACGATTTTTCTCGAGGGAAGAATCCTTAAATATTGACACGGCTCTATATTAAATCAGCTTTCGTAAAAAATTCATTACTTCACAGAACGTTATTATATACATATTTATCATGTTAAATGTCTGGGTGACAACTAAACTATGTTGTACGCCCCCTTCAATTGTTCTGTTTATCTCTTTGTACCGATATAATTCGAGTGACCAATACAGCCTTTAGCCAACGAAAGTCAATTTAGGAAGTGACGACATTGCCATGATTGAAATAAGAGACAACTTAATTACATGCAATTCACTAAGAAGGTCGTGACAAGTTACTTGTACATGTGCTCTTTTTAACAGTTATCTGGAACTGGGGCCTTGAGCTATGTAATCAGTCTGCAATGTATTTGCGGTTGAACACTTAAAGTGCGTGAAGGAGTAATAAAATGGTACGTACAATTTTCACAAACATTAGAAGAAATATCTTTGTGGCATTCAAAGGGTAGCCTTATATCAAGAGATCCTAAATGCTATGAGCATCACTACAGCCTTTTTTATCGATGACGTCACATACCTAATTCAATGGTCATAATAAAAGCGGTTATTTTTGTATTATATTAAGGTGGTATGGGACACCTCCATATTGTGATGTACTTCCTATCAAAATAAAGTATAAAATCAAGTGTAACTTTAAGAATTCTTTCTTTCTTGTTCTCCAACAACTGTTACCTAGCAGCGTAGCGCAATAGGTTAGAGCGTCAACTACGAACCTGTAAGTCACGAGTTTGAATCAACGTGCGGCTTTTACAATAATTGTTATTTTCAAACTTTTCAAATTTTTTTGGGTCAAATATGAAAATTCTAGACCGGTGAAAGTCTTTGGATTATATTCTAATTTTATCCACCTTAATATCGACGTGGTTTTCGTACTTTGATAGCTGTATATTGACTAGTCTCCAGTGAGGCTTCTTTGGATACAGTATTTGTTCATTTTTAAGAATCTTACTTTTGTACTGGTCTTGGTATAGTATACATGAATGAGTATTTATCTAACATGTTCTACATTATGTGGTTTTAGATATATCTACAGCATTCCATTTTATGTTACTTAATGGTAAAAATGTAATCAGCTACCTATGAACTGGTTAAGAGTAACTAGCTTTACCTAACAATATGAACCGAAGAAGGACTGGTGCTACATGTTTGCCATGGAACCAAATAATTTGAATCTGAATTTAAATCCATTACGTGGGTGTAATACTTTAAAAGTCTAATTTCTCTTGAATTTGGCAAACGTTATTTCTTGTGCAAAACATTTATCATTGAAATTCAATATTGAGGAAAATTTCGCTTTCCTTTACAATAGCAAAAATAGTTTCATTAGAAAACATGCACATTTATAACGATAGTTTAAACTTTAGAATTAATTTATTTTGTATAAATTTACCTGTGATAATTATCCACCGAAAGCTTTGGTATTTTGCTACAGGTTATAGATGAAAAAAATGACAATAACAAACCGTCAACCATCTCAAAAATCCATAAAACAAAATACAAATTATCTTCTATATCTTCTACAGGATGTAACAGGGCAAACATTATATTTCAATAATTGCCATTATGATGCATGTTTTATACACATTTTGATACATATACCTAACACAGGGTACAAAATGCATACGGTATCTGATAGTAGAAGACAATTAGATTCTTGACACACTCTCCGCTAACCGATCAGGCACGGAGGCTTTGTCTACAGACGTTGAAGATTAAAAGTAGTTAAAGTGAGTATCGCAGATTTCAGGCAAGTTGTGATGAATGTTCATGTGTATTGTGAGGACACGCCATGTTCAACACGCTAGGCACCAGCTCTTAAACAGTACAATACAAAGCGTGATATCACCAAAACAATGACACAATCAGTTTGACACTTCATGGGTTTGTGGTTAAAATGGGTTTAGCATAACTTACCAGAAAGATATTTTCTACTACTAGAGCTTTGCAAAGATTGCCAAAAACATAAAAAAAAATCCACATGAGTTTGGCATAATGAAGCATTTTCATTAGTGATTATTCTGCGTGAGTAACAATTAAGTTATCTAGTCAAACAAGTTATGTTGAATTCTGTTCTAGTTTTAAGATCAGATCATAGAGACTTCACACAATGAAACGGAAGACAATATTTGAGATGTCTTATGTTTGGGGACTTGTGATGTTATCACGGATAAGTGCAGCCACCATACATTATGATTACACGTTAAGGGGGATGTGCGGCCATCTTTTACATTTAAGCATAAGAATGTTAACATTTCTTGAACTGGCTTGTTTCTGTCCGAAACTGACCAAATCTGTTGCCAAAAGATATAAAAGCAATAAATGTGAGAATCTACTATTTGTGTTGTATGCAAATTATGTATACAAGAACAGGACAATGCCTTTTTAATCACTTAAAACAGCTGTCGAACTGCGCAGCTACAGACTAATTTTGAAAATTTAAAAACCTGAAAAATATAAAGGGGGTTCATTTGTGTTCTCTCTACAACCATTTGTTGAGAAAAAAGGTTGAAGTTTACACATAAATGCAGAAACTTTGTCTCATAATAGGGTACTCTATTTTTATCGGTCGGCATGGTATCTATTTTTAGAACAAGAAAGTTCCAGACTATACTTAGAACTCCCGTGTCTATAGAGGCATATTGAGGTTATATTTTAATCGATAAAAATAAATGTCAATTCAAAACAATATTGACTGAATGTGACAGACATCTCTATACCAGTTCCAATTGTTTTGTTTTAGTTCTATGAGTATAAATTAAATTAAATTCTTTTTAGAAGTAGGATAGGGGTCCAAAATATTAATTGCCTTAAAGAAAAAATATACATATATTTTTCAATGAAATTATAACTCTAATGTACCTCCATAGACACAGACAAAGATGGCTTTTAAGACTCATTTTAAGAATTGGGTACCCTCTTTTGAGACAAAGTTACAACTTAATTAAGCAAGCTTTGGCCTTTTTCTCAACAAATGGTTGTAGAGTAGACACTAATGACCTCCTTTCATATTTTTTCATATTTTAAAATCTTTAATTCAAGTCTGTAGCTGTGCAGTTCAAAGTGATTTAAAAATGCACTGTTCTGCTCTTATATGCGTAATTTGCATACAAAACAACATGTTAAACGGCATATCTATTGCTTTTGTATCTTTTGAGAACAGGTTTAGTAAGATTTGGACAGAAAGAAGCCAGTTCAAGAAATGTTTACATTTTCTTCTCAAATGTAAAAGATGGCCGCACATCCCCCTTAAACCTGGACGAAGTAGTCGTACGTACATTTTACGTACATAAATAGTACATATAAGCAAACATCAAAACAGTACAAACTCTAAAATTATTTTGTATTGTAAGCAGATTCTTTTTTCAAAAAATAATGATAAATAATTCACTTTATTCTTTGAATATATGCGAGGAATTGAGTGCAGTAAAATGAACGATATGATATATTATAGCGTTCAAACACATATTCTGAACTTTTGAAAGTATTTACAGCTGATGGTGATGCCTCTTCTCCGTCATCATCAAAGACAGTGATAGACCTTTACAAATTACACAACAAACTGGTTAGAGCGTTAGTCAGCCAAACACAGAACGCCACTGTCTATTCACAGGCCAAGATCAACCGCCTGTATGTATGTGGGAGTGACAAATGTGAGATTATTAATTGGATGCATGACTATCGATTCTGACAAAATGCTTCAGGCACTCGGAAACTCCCGGGGGTGGGGAGCGACCAACATCTTACATATTTATATTGCTTATCGCCAAGGAGGTTCTAAATTCTTTAAATGTCGCAATAAAAATAGCTGAACCTTTACAATGGTAGTGCAGATTGTTTCCAAGCCAAACGTACCGAGTATTGGCCGATACCTGGAATCTTCGCGTTCTATGAAACATTTGAGGTTTGGTGGCACTTTGAACCTTCAATTATATGATTAATTTTGCTGCCAGAAACAAACCTTTTTATTGACAACCTTTTAAAATTCTGAATTAATTTGACATTTATACACTTTCATCTAGGTGATTCTTGTTGCAGTTTAAATATTTATTGCAAAGCACCAATAGAATTCATTTAATAATTTTTATGCATGGAACATTAAATTGAGGTTACTTTTATTTAACAAATACCCTACATGACGTATCTACTAATGTATGTACATAGATGTAGTTGCATACATTCTTCTACCCTGTTTATGAGATTCTTGCTTTTTAAACAGTGGCTAACTTCTTTGGAAGATGATTTCGATGTTTTAATCTAGAATGTATAAATCTCGTTTTATATTTGTCGCTGATTAGAAAATACCACGTCTAAAACTACATGAATTTTGACAAATGCTAGAAACCGTTTAATTTTTTTAATTCCACACTATAAAAAGAAGCTTTCCTGTATATATTCCTTGTACAGTAATCCGCTTTAGACAGAGCATCACAGTTTTAGGGTGTGGTTGTTCTTCTATTTCCATCGAAAATGTAATGTATATACTGATGGACAGACAGACGGACGGATGCCGGATATTGACATTTTCCCGACTTTGACATTTACCTCGATTATGTCATGCCCAATTGTGACAAGGAGCACACGGCGGGTGCGACCGGTCAGCAGAGGATGCTCACTCCTCCTAGGCACCTGATCCTACCTCCATCTTTTTGGAGGTCAGTGTTGCTCTGCTTTGAATTTGTATTTCGTTTTGTGGATTTTTGAGATTGTTATTGTCATCTTTTTTCCCAGAAAATCTTACCGGAGCCTACACACAGGAATAGCTAAAGCTGCTAAAAAATATGTTTTGGTTCAAACTTGACTGAAGATGGAAATATTTGTAAAGTACATTGGAGAAAAGGCTGAATCTGAAAATCTACGTAAAACTTATATTTTATATGTACTTTTTGATGATGCGTGAACATTAGAATATAGTTAAGATGTTTAAAGACAAAAATCAAATTATACATACAGGAAACGATAAAGATTTTACATGCTCACATCAATCCTTGAGGAAAAGAGAGCATGCATACAACTGTTTCTTTAGTGTGTCTATTATTAACGGATCATATTTTAACCTTGAATTGTAGATCTGGGTTAGCCATCATCACCAAGACAGATCTGCATGTTGTTGGTTTTGAGGTTTATATTTTCCAGTTTGATAACTTGTTATTAGTGAGATAAGATCGCGACTTACTATCCTCGGTATCACACTGGCTACATGGAGAGGCATTAGTCAATTCTTTATTTAGACTACCCACGATGATATGGTCTTTATTCTATTAATATCTAATAAATGCGAAGAATTAGCGATTTCTATCGTGCCCTATTCTTTGGCATGTTCTAGATCGTATCCGCCTACTAAGCAGGTAGCCTTTCTTTTAAGTTCTCGGTTACTATAGAGCCAAAGATGAAAAGAATTACAAAATTGCAAAGTTTATGTTTTAATGGCCCCCAGCTGTTAAGCTGCTAACAGGCGTTGGGCCAATTATTACCTGTCATCATAAACAACAGCTAGTCAGAGCATCGTTTAACATTGATAACTTATATCTTCTCATCGGTTTATGCAATAAATCTTACGTAATATAATTCGTTTTACAGAAACCATGTCAGATGCTGTTCCCAAAAAATGGTAAAATACAAAAATCATAATATTTTAACACGTCACAATAACATACTGTCCTTCTAAATTTTGGTATATATATATGTTCCATTGTTTTTTTCAGTGTGTTTTATTTTATGCTCAAATTATGACAAATCTTGTTTATTGCGCTTGTTTCAATTCTGTTTATCAAGTAAGCTTCAAACACACATGGACTGGCAATATTTTACAGTAAAATTAACATACAAACACAACAACAAATACAACCAGGGAGAAAACGAGTTAAACAGTCAGGAGTGACATGGGGCAAAACAAAACTATTAAACTCTTTCGCGCGATTTATAAAAGCATAAAACGTACAACCCAGAAGTTATTGCTTCCACTAGAATCTGTGTCAAGGTTGAGATTGCCAAGGTCGACTATTTTTCGTTTAAGTGGGCTTTTTTTACATTTGGTATCAGGATAAGAGATAACCTAAGGATTAAGTTGTCATTATGGCAAAAGAAAATCAAACTAATTTCTCTTCGTTTGTTTCTTCTGAACTTTTAGACAGTAATTAACCTGAACGTTTCTCTCTAGCAAAAATCTGTGATTAATTAATTGGCATGTTGAAAATTTTACTTTAGGTGGAGGATGATTTAACAATCTTTGTCATTTTTAAAACTTAATGTGGTTGAACGGTAGACAGTTTAAATACCAAAATGGTATTGAGTTCATTGTCTACCACAAGATAATTGTTCGAACACCAGTTTTAAATAGAGTTTATCAGATGACTGTTTATAGAAGCATATTATTGAAATCGTTTTATTAATGTTGAGTAACATAAAGTCGACGTCACAGATAAACCCATGTTTGTGAACCCTATACAAACACAGAGTTTGATTACTGAGATTGAATTAAGTGACAAAAAGTAATTTATAAAGCGTTTACGATTTCATGATTTCGACAACAATGCAATGATAAACCAGTTCGCATTACTCTTTTATTGTAAATGTTATGCAACCGGAAAAAAAACATTCACAACAAGATTAAACATTGATAATAAGACAAACTCTCAGCCCTCATGGCTGGATGTGCAAGATTCAGGGCTGACATTGAATGAAATGTTGCGTTTTTTTCTCAGATCAAGAGACAACCACTGAGTCTGTTCTACGAATGATTGATTGCTGTATGTTTATACAACTACTGAGTCTGTTCTACGATTGATTGCTGTATGTTTATACAACCACTGAGTCTGTTCTACGATTGATTGATGTATATTTATACAACCACTGAGTCCGTTTTACGATTGAGTGATTGCTGTATGTTTATACAACCACTGAGTCTGTTCTACGATTGATTGGTGTATGTTTATACAAACACTGAGTCTGTTCTACGATTGATTGATTTATATTTATACAATCACTGAGTCTGTTCTACGATTGATTGATTTATATTTATACAATCACTGAGTCTGTTCTACGTTTGATTGATTGCTGTTTGTTTATACAACCACAGTCTGTTCTACGATTGAGTAATTGGTGTATGTTTATACCATCACTGAGTCTGTTCTACGATTGAGTAATTGGTGTATGTTTATACCATCACTGAGTCTGTTCTACGATTGAGTGATTGCTGTATGTTTATACAACCACTGAGTCTGTTCTACGATTGAGTGATTGCTGT
This sequence comes from Magallana ariakensis, assembly GCA_020458035.1. Classification (NCBI taxonomy): domain Eukaryota; kingdom Metazoa; phylum Mollusca; class Bivalvia; order Ostreida; family Ostreidae; genus Magallana; species Magallana ariakensis. The sequence continues at coordinate 361,490 of CM035815.1, read as the reverse complement.
ATGTTTATACAACCACTAAGTCTGTTCTACGATTGAGTGATTGCTGTATGTTTATACAACCACTGAGCCTGTTCTACGATTGAGTGATTGCTGTATGTTTATACAACCACTGAGTCTGTTCTACGATTGAGTAATTGCTGTATGTTTATACAATCACCGAGTCTGTTCTACGATTGAGTAATTGCTGTATGTTTATACAACAACTGAGTCTGTTCTACGATTGAGTGAATGCTGTATGTTTATTTAACCACTGAGTCTGTTCTACAGTTCTTCAATTTGAAAAGAATATTGGATATATCTGGCTTAAACTGATTTTTTTGGTAGAATATGTAAACAATTCATTTGGGCTTGCCTGTATAAGGTTTATTTCTCTTAAGTTAAAATGTGTGATATATTTAGAACATATATTGTGATTGAAATTGTGAATGAAATTGAATATAACTTAAGATGAGAATTTTAAGAATGTGAAATTATTTTTTCCCCAGCGGTAGCTAACATCGAATAACTAATCCTTTGACGTATGTTGTGTGTTTCCTGTCCCCTAGAACTGCTTCTAACATAAGTAAAGCATTGCTTCCGGTGATGCGCATAGTGCAAAAATAATCATTACTACTCTTCTTTCCGGTTTTATAGCATAATAACCCCTGTAAAATGGTTGTCCTTCAGGCATTTTCTACATATTTAGATTTTACCTTGCGTTAAATGTAAACAAGGAAACTTTATGTAAATGCCAACCATTATCAAACTAATACCCTGGAATGGTGTATTACATTAGTTATAAATATACATATTAAAAGAAAAACTAGGCTATTTAAAGGATACATGTAATTAAAATTTCATTAATTTTTTTAATGACTTCCTTTGCTAACATCTCATATTAATCAATTTCAGAAAAACCTTGAGTTAACAATTTAATGAAATAAATAAATATTGGATTTTCTTTGACCATATTTTGATGTTTGGCATCTCCGTGACAGGAAGTGATAAACGTTACTTAAATAATTGGGACAATAGGATTTAGCAAATCGGATTTTGCATCTCGCGGAATTAATTTATGTACACCAAAGTATAGAAAGAGGCATCCAGAGCCCATTCTAAGTATTGCAACAATTGTTTGAGCTTTGATAACCAAATGAAAAATAAATTCAAAGTTTGATACAGTGAGCAATATGAACACACGAGGCCGGATGTCGATTTCTATCAAATATTTGAGCTTGCTTATCAGTAAAGCGTAAACATCACCTAAATATCGTTCAACCGAATTCTGCTCATGTCAATATTGGCCAATTGAGAGATACTGTAGCGTTAACGGCGGATAGATCAGTAATACAACCTCCGACATTGGGGAAATAATTGTCGAGGCATTGTATTTTGTGGACCTCCACATCATAAGCTGTCCTGGAGGTTGTTTTGTTGCTGTACATTGCTGTATATTGCCAATCCCTGTATGCCATTGAGTTTAAGAGGTCCGGTCCTGTTGAATGGTTAAGCAATATACCAGGATTATTTCTCACCTTTTCTTTTAAAGTATTAGTAGTGATATGACATTTTTGCAATGATGGTGATATACAGGTTGGGTGAACAGTACCATGCGTTATTATCATTAATTGACCTTTCATGTACAAAATAACGACATTAATCATACACAGATCAAACCAAACAGGGAACAGGCACTAAACAGAACAACTTCTCTCCGTGTCATCCTACTGACTGACAGAAGGGGTGATATTATGTGAACTGAAGTACGTGTACTAAAAATATACCCAAGGTTAAAGTTTCTGGCCGACAAAGTCAGCAACACTAAGTCTTCGTTCCGTGCAAACATCGGTGACACTTTTCTGGGTACTTTTTTGTCGCTATTTCTGTTTTTCGTTTGACGGCCGTGTACTGCGATCAGATCGGCGACGACAGGATAGCAACTTTGAAAGCACAAATCTAAACACTGGGATGTAGAACAGGCACTGCTTTAATTAAAACAAAACTTTGCCAACATCTGGCATGAGCAAAGCAAAAAAAGATGTGTGCTGCTTGTACTTCTAAAAGACAAAAATATCCTGAAAGATTTTTTTACCGTATAATCAAATGTCGGGATTGAGTTTCAATTTAACGAGAAGTGAGGGTAATTCTGTCCCTCGAATTACGTACAATCTGATTTTACTTAATTAGTGACGTATATATGATCAAGTAAAATAACGATGCTTCGTTTAGGTGAAATTTTTGTTTATGATTGCAGATTGATTAACAGCAGTTTTGTTCGATGTGCTTCTTATAGTTATAGATTCCAATTACAAAAAATATTGTTGCTATTTCCATTTCGGAGACTTTCAACATTTTGTATTTATTATAGAAAGGGATGAAATAAAATAGATTTTCAAAACTGATACATGTACATTGACTTGAGTATTAGTAATATAAAAATAAAAGTACTTTTCGCAGATTGTATATATTTTCACACATTAAAACTAACTTTAATTTCAGAAGGCGAATACAATAAATCAAATTCTTTTTATCAGATGTGCACACGCTGGATTTACAGGAGTGTTAAACTTGATAACAGGATAAAAATATGTTTAATAGTAAATGAAACGTCTAAACGTTAATTTTAGTATTGACTGTGTTTTTATAAAGTCAGGTTTGACGATCTTTTTATGATACTTTTTTACTATTATGTTTTCGTAAATAAAGTGATATTCATCTTCTTTCTGGAAAAGTTGGCTCCTGTAGGATGATACTGCTCAACAGAATCTGAAATACCAATTTAAGTGGGCCTCATGTATTACATAGACGATTTATTGATAGTAAACAGCGCATTACAGAATTACAGAAGCCATTGGTGGAGATAATAGGAAAAAATAACGAGATGATCTGTCAACGAGGAATAACAAACAAATACTGATAAAATGAAGTCAAGGGCAAGAGGCTTGTCGATAGGTCTCCCAGTGTCGAGGAACATTACCAAGAACTGACGTAAAGGTACTCGTTAAATTGGTCATGATTGTATGATCTTCACTGAACATAACCCGTCAACAACGAAGCCAAGGCAAAGATTTGAAATAATATATATAAATTCATCTGATATGAAATACGGGTAAACGATGCGTACAAACGATTAATCGCGTTGGTATGTGTTATTGGTGTGTTATTGTTGTGTTATTGGTGTGTTATTAGTGTGTTATTGTTGTGATATTGCTGTGTTATTGTTGTTTTATTGTTGTGTTATTGCTGTGTATTTGCTGTGTTATTGCTGTGTTATTGTTGTGTTATTGTTGTTTTATTGTTGTGTTATTGCTGTGTATATGCTGTGTTATTGTTGTGTTATTGCTGTGCTATTGTTGTGTTAGTGTTGTGTTATTGCTGTGTTTTTGTTCGCTTGTTTGCTAGTTCCTGAACTGTCTTATATTTGTTATAGCACCTACACTCTAGTATTTCCACAAGTTTTTTTTTTTGGATACCTAGACTATTGTTTTTTAAATCTATTTATTCTGGTGCGATTTGTTATTTTTTTTTTTTTTACAAATGTTGCCGTCAATAGGTGTATATTTTCATTTATATTTTAAAATCTAATCCTCATAATCTAATTAAAAATATACAAGGAGAGGAGGTTACAATTTATCTCTATCAACGAACAGAACAATGAATAATATAATGTAATGCCTTTGTTTGAATTGAATGTTTATCTTAGCATAAATTCGAAAAAGTATGTAGTGCAGTTTTCGTATAGGTTTTAGGGGAAAAAAGCTGGAAAATGAGTCTACTGACATGTCTCCCAGTCTGCCTAACCCTGATTGACTAATACGTTACTAACTTGTTAGCAAACAAATTAAGAGATCAACAGATCAACTTTTATATTGCAATTGATACTCATTCTACAATTATTTTTGTAGATAATATATCTAAATAGTTGATAGATAATATATCTAAATAGTTGCAAAAGGTATTTCGAACAATCAAAAGTAGAACCAAGCATTAATACCCATCTCTCAGGCTGTCTGAGTCATACAACAGTAGTGTTACGAACATCATTATCACAATTTTAGTCACGAATAAAGTTGTTTTGGTGTATTTTTAATTTTCCGTAAAATGTAAACACTTCATCCGTTCAATGTGTAATAGAGCAGATTACAATTGTTATTAGGCCAAAAACAAATCATAAAAACATGTGAACGATGAGACAAAAAGAATCCAAACGCAACAAGGGCATGTGTTGCCGCCTGGGTTCAATTGGTTGATGACGACATATATACTCAGATAATGTTTAGTATGACGTCACTAGAGTACGGACGCTCTCTCTGAAGTTGTTTTCATTTTGAGAAACGACATGTGTGTTCCTTATTCACACTTTAAGTGTGCTTTAGAGTAAAAAAGGCATAACCTTAGAAAATGAAGTTCGCTTAGTAAGTTGTACATATGGATTCAAGCAAATGTTTTGGCCTATCAAATGGTGATGTTTGGAAAAGCTAATCATTCGTCTGTTTTTCGGCAAGCGTCGCCGACGTATATTTATGCAATTTGATTACAAACATTGATTCTAGAGCAATTTCATTAATCTTGGTTTAGTAAGAGTTGCAAAATAAAAACAAAAACAACAATGACCTCTCTCTCTCTCTCTCTCTCTCTCTCTCTCTCTCTCTCTCTGAGGTTGAGCTGGTACATATAAATGTTACGCTCCAGCGAACAATAATAGTACCAATGAAACCAATCCATCTAAACGGAGATCAAATTAATCATCGTGTTTCCTTTACCTTTGTTAAATGATGTATGATCTGTACATAAAGCAGTAGATGAAAGTCCTGAACAAGATATGGTGGCTTTTTATCTATGTTCAAGGATTTTCTGCAAGTGTTCTACTTAGTTACCACATTGAGGCGTTGGCAGTACAAATCCAGTTTGTTTTCATAAAAGAGCAATGGTGAAACAATTAATCTTGGTTGTTTTGCTACAAAAACAAATTAATACGGTCATTTGAAAAAAAAAAAAAAAAAAAAAAAAAAATATATATATATATATATATATATATATATATATATATATATATATATATATATATATATATATATATATATCTCTGAAAATACAGCTAATTAAAAAAAATACAGAATACTAAAAGAAAAATCATGATAATGGCTTTTCTCGACGAATAATTTCAACTCTTTACCTGTACAACTACGTCCGCCGGTCAACGAATGCATGGCTTTTGAAGCGCTGAGCTTGAGGTCGACAATAAATGCAGTCGCTTATTTCTACATGTATTTGGTTAACAACTTAACATAAATTATCCTATGTGCAGGTCTGTAGACTCCGGTTTAAAAAAATATCTTTACTGGCCTCAGACTTTCTTCGGAACATGCTACCGACCTGAAAAATCAAGTATGTTAAATTTACATCGAGATCAAAAGTCGCCATTTTTATAAGTAAACAAACTGCACCACTTTACGGGGCTGGCGATGATGTTTAAAAGACTATCGGGGCAAGTAAAGAGACGATATTAGTAGTAAGCTGCATAAAGAATTTAATGATACTAATTGTTTTCACAGAGTTTGCAAATAAATAAGGTTAATCAGTCCAAAACTAGCGCACTTTTATGTGCGCAATTAATACACATTTTTTTCAATGGGTGGCACTGTAGCTCCCAGGTCGTCCATCCGAATTTTTTCAGACCGGGAGCTACAGACCTTCAGCTAAGATTATTCCATAAACAAACATTAACATTACAGTATTTAGAAATTAGGCATCAAGGAATCACAGTTGGACTGCATTATCCATAAGCAAAGAAGTTTTCAAAATGCGACAATACGTTCAATCTGCAGTATTCCGTTAGCGAACACATGGAACATTTACGAGAGAAATTTACGTGTTGTCTATGATGAAATTGATTTAATTTTAAATTCTACTTCGTCTTGATTCTTTGACAACTGATATTTACAAAGCAAATGAATGTTGTACTCTGACTCCTAGCTTTAGATGTTCCGGACCCTGGCCCTTAAGGCTGTCCTTTTCTATCTTTCCATTACTTCACGTACGTCTCGGCTTATTGAGTCATTGGTCGTTTCTTGAGAAAACTGGATGGTTAACAAAATAACCATCAGATCTGTTTTAATTTTTTAGAAATGATTTTTTAAGACATAAACTATTATTTAGTAAAAAAAAATTCCATATATTTTTCTACATTGATATATAGAGCTCTTCTTCTTAAGGAGATCAATATAGTCCAAAAATGGCCACAATCAGCCAGCCCTCAAAGTGGCCACAATCAGCCAGCCCTCAAAGTGGCCACAATCAGCCAGCCCTCAAAGTGGCCACAATCAGCCAGCCCTCAAAGTGGCCACAATCAGCCAGCCCTCAAAGTGGCCACAATCAGCCAGCCCTCAAAGTGGCCACAATCAGCCAGCCCTCAAAGTGGCCACAATCAGCCAGCCCTCAAAGTGGCCACAATCAGCCAGCCCTCAAAGTGGCCACAATCAGCCAGCCCTCAAAGTGGCCACAATCAGCCAGCCCTCAAAGTGGCCACAATCAGCCAGCCCTCAAAGTGGCCACAATCAGCCAGCCCTCTTACGGTGATCGAGCACAACAACATGAAAATCTATAAATGAGCTCAGCTGTTTCTGTGAAATTTAAAATGTAGGTACATCAATTCTGGCTTCTAAGGTTATTCTCATTTAATGAGTCTTCGGTGTCTGTTTCATGATCATATGGTTCCATTCTTTGTTAATATATTGAAATATAAGTAATAATACATAAGCTGTTTAATCAAACGTTATTTCACAGTTTTTTTTTACTTATTTGCGCAACAGATAGTATACGGTATATTAATACAGGCAATCAATTGATTTTGTAACAAACAAGATCTGATAAAAATCGCAGACAAGCCGAAAACATCCAGATAAGTTTTGTATGACGACAACAGAGAAATCAGATTTTTCATCTCAGCTAACAACTCTCGACTGCTAAAGCTCGGGGCTACAGTTCTAACTTAATCAGCGGAGCTCCTGAACAAATCCCGCCTCCTGATAGTCTTTTATCTCTAATACCTGGACAATACAGGATCAAAATCATACCAAAGATAGGCTTTTAAATATAAACTTGCCTAAGGCGGGGAAATACAGTATATGGGGATCGAGATACAATCGAGTGGAGAGGAAGGGCACAATGTCATCGCTCCCAGGTGTTTTAGATACCGGACTTACACGGAACGGTGGGCAAAAGCTAGGCAACTGTTGTGTGTTATCAGTTCTTTCTGAAACGTATTTAGTTCTTTAACGATTTAATTCTTCAGTATTATATTGACTGAGAAAATATCCCTGGGGCTGGAGGTGGACATTTCTCATTTTGAATACAGTAAAACACGCCTATATCGAACACGCTTATCATGAATGGACGCTTATAGTGAAGTTATTTTCACTTCTACGAGGATTTTAAAAATATTTTGTGAAGCTAACAGATATAACGAATTACGTTTATAACGATGCATGCAAAATCGGCCGTTCCTGACACTTCGTCCTTAGCATGTTTTACTGTATCAGTTTACGACGGGAGAAGGGGGAGTAAGTAACTGCCGCAGAAATGCATTGTAATATTTATTCAGATGCAATGTGATATTTAATTTACATATATATCTTAAATTTCAACCTTTTATATACCTTGAAACAAATTTATTCAAGGGGTATATATTCATCAAAAAGGACGAACACATTTTTATCCAATCGATTGTGTGTCTTCGACTAGAAAAAAAGCCATCAATGCCTGAAGCATGATATGTGATGATACAAAAAGGGGACCATCTATTACAGAACTATTTCATCATTGATCAATGTTATTTTTTCATGTTGATTTAACGAGACATCAACATTTAGGACCTTGGAATCAACATTTATCTCCACAGCACCAACATCTAGAACCATGGAACCAACATCTTGGACCACGGGCACCAACATCAAGGACCACGGCATCAACATCTAGGACCACGGCGCCAACATCTAGGAAAACGACACCAACATCTAGGAAACGACATCAACACCTAGGACCACAACCATTAACATCTATGAACACGGCATCAACAAATAGGATCCCGCCACCAACATCTAGGACAATCATATATACACATCAAGAACCACGACATCAACATCAGGGACTACAGCATCAACATCAAGGACCACGACATCAACATCTATCACCACAGCATCACGACCACGGCATCAAACATATTACCACGGCATCAACACCTAACACACCGGTAGTGCCGTGGTCCTAGATGTTGAAGTTGTTTTTCTAGATGTTGGTGCTTTGGTCCTTAGTGTTGATGCCCTAGTCCTTGATGTTGATGTCGTGGTCCTAGATGTTGATGTCGTGGTCCTAGATGTTGGTGGCGTGGTCCTAGATGTTGGTGCTTTGGTCCTAGATGTTGATGCCGTGTTCCTAGATGTTGATGCCGTGTTCCTAGATGTTTATGTTTTGGTCTTAGGTGTTGATGCCGTGGTCCTAGGTGTTGAACCTAGGGTGATAGGTGTTGATGTCGTGGTCCTTGATGTTGATGCTACGGTACTAGATGTTGGTGTAATGGTCCTAGGTGTTGGGGCCGAAGTCCTAGATGTTGGTGTATATAGCTTAATGGCATCACGGTGCGTCATATTGACGGGATAGAAATAGCTAAATGACATCACGGTGCGTCTTATTGACGGGATAGAAATAGCTTAATGACATCACGGTGCGTCTTATTGACGGGATAGAAATAGCTTAATGACATCACGGTGCGTCATATTGACGGGATAGAAATAGCTAAATGACATCACGGTGCGTCATATTGACGGGATAGAAATAGCTAGATGACATCACGGTGCGTCTTATTGACGGGATAGAAATAGCATAATGACATCACGGTGAGTCTTATTGACGGGATAGAAATAGCTTAATGACATCACGGTGCGTCTTATTGACGGGATAGAAATAGCTTAATGACATCACGGTGCGTCTTATTGACGGGATAGAAATAGCTTAATGACATCACGGTGCGTCTTATTGACGGGATAGAAATAGCTTGGTCCTAGATGTTGATGTCGTGGTCCTAGATGTTGATGTCGTGGTCCTAGATGATGGTGGCGTGGTCCTAGATGTTGGTGCTTTGGTCCTAGATGTTGATGCCGTGTTCCTAAATGTTGATGCCGTGTTCCTAGATGTTTATGTTTTGGTTTTAGGGATATAAATAGCTTAATGACATCACGGTGCGTCTTATTGACGGGATAGAAATAGCTAAATGACATCACAGTGCGTCTTATTGACGGGATAGAAATAGCTGAATGACATCACGGTGCGTCTTATTGACGGGATAGAAATAGTTTAATGACATCACGGTGCGTCATATTGACGGGATAGAAATAGCTAAATGACATCACGGTGCGTCTTATTGACGGGATAGAAATAGCTTAATGACATCACGGTGCGTCTTATTGACGGGATAGAAATAGCTTAATGACATCACGGTGCGTCATATTGACGGGATAGAAATAGCTAGATGACATCACGGTGCGTCTTATTGACGGGATAGAAATAGCTTAATAACATCACGGTGAGTCTTATTGACGGGATAGAAATAGCTAAATGACATCACGGTGCGTCATATTGACGGGATAGAAATAGCTTAATGACATCACGGTGCGTCTTATTGACGGGATAGAAATAGCTTAATGACATCACGGTGCGTCTTATTTACTGGATAGAAATAGCTTAATGACATCACGGTGCGTCATATTGACGGGATAGAAATAGCTAAATGACATCACGTTGAGTCTTATTGACGGGATAGAAATAGCTTAATGACATCACGGTGCGTCTTATTGACGGGATAGAAATAGCTAAATGACATCACGGTGCGTCTTATTGACGGGATAGAAATAGCTTAATGACATCACGGTGCGTCTTATTGACGGGATAGAAATAGCTTAATGACATCACGGTGCGTCATATTGACGGGATAGAAATAGCTAAATGACATCACGGTGCGTCATATTGACGGGATAGAAATAGCTAGATGACATCACGGTGCGTCTTATTGACGGGATAGAAATAGCTTAATGACATCACGGTGCGTCATATTGACGGGATAGAAATAGCTGAATACCACCACATCTACACAACCATTTAACATTATACTAAGCATTTGCCTTCTCTGACCTGGTGAAGTTCTATATTTATGTTGTAAACATAAAAAAGGTGAACAGATCATATGATAAGCAGAAGTGAATGGTGCATTCGCGTGCAGCAAAGTCAATTAACATTTGAATGTTTAGGCCTGGGTCTGTGAATGAAATGAAAGTAAACAGAAAAATGAATACTACCCGGACGTCGTTTGTGCGATTCCTGCAATTATTTACCATCAATTTCATTACCTGTCATAAAATTATCTCTTCCTCTGTATATAAAGGCTTGGCTTCTCTCAGACAATATTTAAAGGTGACAACTTGCTAATTAAATATGGGCGAGCGCTGATTTTTAGAGATAAATTTACGATAGATTAAATGAATGATGTATTTGGTCACAAGGACAAACTGATTATGGTTGTATGTTAACATCTTCTGTCACGAACCGAATCCAATATAGCTGAGTTTACGATAAAAGTACATGAAAAAAGCCGCTTCACTGGGATATACCTGTAATCGAATACTACTAAGACTTTCATTATAAGTTTGGACTAAAAAATAAACTAGATGAGAATTCTAATTAAAAGTTTTATATCATTAGAGTGCACGTAAAATAAAAATTACAAATGAATGATTTTTTTTAATGTAAAATATATATCTGGAATCAAAAAATGGTAAAACTGAACTATTGAGTCATGACTTGTCAAATAGAAATTAATTTTGCGATTCTGAATTTTTTCGTTTATATTTGAATTATTCTTAATCAGTTCTTTCCGCTTAACATGACTTATATTACAGTTGAACGTGTTAGAATTAGGATGTGGCGGTGTCATGTGACTTACGATTTGACATCTTCCAAAGACCCACATATTACAAGTTTTATGAATTAATATAGGATTCCATTTCATTTTTTTAATCAATCTATCCATGCTAAATTGATATCCTAGGAAATAAAAGCATAAGTACTAGATCTGTAAATATATTTAAGACAGTATTTACATTCCCATGCGATTGCGTGGCTATGGAACGAAAGAGAAACTCAATATTTATATGTTGGCCCAACGCATACTTCTATTTTTCTCTTTTTAATATGATTTTTATACTTTTGAACACCGTAATTTTTCAAAAGTTCATCTTTTCATATGATATATAAAATATGTGGAAATCGTGTAAAAATCCAATATTTGGTAAATCATCGCTTTATGCGTCACCATGTCTCTTCTCGTCTCGTTTGATCTGATTATCCGCGCCTGGCAACTCGACGTGATCCGGTCCTTTGGATCAAGTTACTGTTACAATAAAATACAATATATTTGTTAGTGATATGTTTCTGTTTTATTGTGCGTTTTTATTGTGCGTTTTCAAGCTAAAAAAAATGCATAAGATATATATGTATATTAGAAAACTTTTGGTCCACTTATATCAGATTTCAGAAGAATTTATTAATTTCTCTTACGAGATTATATATTTATATACATAAAACACTATATGTGGAATTCTGGATGATCCTAAGCTATTGTTTTATACCTAAATACATTGACACTTGTTTCTGTAATGAAAGTTCAAATCAAAGTATAAAAATATTATAGGGTAAATTCTGTTACAGAAACAAGTGACTTGCCTATGTAGTAAAATCTTTAAAAAAAAAATTAACAATAGTACACTTTCTGTTTCTTTCAAAAGTGGATTTTTCCTCAAAAACTGTTTTGAAAATCTTTTTCTGTTATCTTGTACTATACACATGTAATGATAGTTGTAATAAGTATAATGTCTGAGGAAAGGAACAGTGAAATTGAAAACAATACTTCCTCCCCCCCCCCACCACCCCACGGATTAGGATTTTCAAGATTGCGAATACCCTTATACCCTTTTATTTTTTACTTGCCAAGATTTACTTACTGAGTCTGCCCCCCACACCCACACCCACTTTCAAAAACCACGTGCCTGCATCTTCAAAATAATTACATCGTTGACCAAAAATTGTTTTATATTGTATTAGGCCTAGTTGATTGTCTTCTCTAGTAGATGGACGAGTCGTGAATTTTTGCGTGCCACTCTGTCTCTTTCTCTCTCTTAATTAAAACAATGTAAAATTAGTGCTTTGTTGACCAATAAAAGTAAACCTTTAAAGTAAAGTATTTAAAGTATTGCTTTAAGACTATGTATGAAAAGGAACATGCAAAAAAGCAAAATATAAAACAGTACTATTCCATACATCATTGTATCAGTAATGGTTGAAATTCATTTACTAATGCAATAAACATTATATCATTTACGATCAACGACCTACTTTTTGCGTGTTTCTCTTATATCATTAGTATATGTAAATTTTTACCTTTAATGATATAATTTTGAAATTAAATCATTAATGGACGGTCAAGTAGTTAGTTAATGATATAATCATATTAGTGACAGGAGTCTGATTATGCTATATTCATATACTTCAAATTGATTTAAAAATTATAAGAGAATTGAATGTACAATTTTGGATATATTCAATCAAAGTTTAATGTCGTCTTTTACAAGTTCGACAAAGAGTTTCCTGTATCAGCATTTGATAGACAATTTCTGTTTACAAGCTTATCTTAAAAGACAGATTAACTACAATGGCAAAAAAGTATAGCAAAATTTAGAACTTCTCACTTTTTCAGCATTGAAAAAGGCAGACATAATATGATAAGAACTCAGAGGTTTTGTAATATGTGTAAAAAGAAAAACGATATATATAAAGTATGATTTCCATTTGATTTGAAATGTCCATTTTATGAGGAATTAAGAAAGAAATATATTTAGCGTTTTTACGATGTAAAACCTAATGTGTACAAACTAGCTAAGTTTCGTAGTGTAAATAACAAGAGGCCAATAGGCCTTGACGGTCACCTGAGTAGCATAACCCATACACAAACTTGTCAAGGAGTCTCATATATGCATTTAATTAAGTTTTATTCTGGAATAGAAAAATTTTTAATTTGTAATGACGACCACCGCCCTGCCTGAAATCTTTCAAAAAGGACTATTAAACCTATAATTTTAGCGAAAAACTTAAAAGATCATAAAAGAGTGCATGACCTGATATTGAAAAGGTGCAAGACTCTGATAGAAAATAATTTAATAATAATAACAAGGTGGCTATTATTCATGTTTTATCTAAAACAACCTCCCATCCCCCATCCCCCCGGGGCAGACAGAAACTCTCCCTGTGGGCATTTAAACAAACGAAAAAAACCCCAGCTTTATCGATAAAATCCATCATGAGTTACTCACTTCTCCTGTTCCAGTTTTTGTATATTCAACATTCGTTGAGAATCACCATCTGGCATATATACCAAAATCATTTTACCTTTATATCAGTGATTTTAGTTATCCAATTATTACTTTACTATTAACAAGTCCATTTGTTTATTTTGAAAGTTCAAAAACTATTTTTGTTTCAAATGATAAAAAGCCTTGCATAACTCTTTTGATCATACAACTTCTTTATAATTACATTATATTCAATGATTAATTACTAAATATGAACAAGCAAAGGAAGATAACTCCATTCTGAAGAAGCAAGGGAAAACAAGATGTAATTATAATCGGGCGATTATAAAGTCTCCCAAACGAACGAGGCTATCATATAGAGTAGTGATGACCCACAAAGGGGTCCTTTACTGTATATCAGGTGAACTAACATGACCCAAGGAACAAGAATATATATGGTTTAGGGGTGGGGATATTAACCGTTTTCAAGATATTCGGGCACAACCTGTTTGAGGGGGGTCAGGACCACCCCCAGGGCCCATGACCTACATACCATATGATGCCCCTTGACACAAGGAACATGAATATTTATGGTTTAGGGGTGGGGATCTCAACCGTTTTCAAGTTATTTGTGCACTTCCTGTTTGAGGGGGGTCAGGACCATCCCCGGGGCCCATGACCTACATACCATTTGATGCCCCTTGACACAAGGAACAAGAATATATATGGTTTAAGGGTGGGGTTCTTAATCATTTTCAAGATATTTGGGCCCTTCCTGCTTGAGGGGGGTCAGGACCACCCCCAGGGTCCATGACCTACATACCATTTGATGGCCCTTAACACAAGGAACAAGAATATATATGGTCTAGGGGTGGGGATCTCAACCGTTTTCAAGATATGTGGGCCCTTCCTGTTTGAGGGGGGTCAGGACCACCCCCAGGGCCCATGACCTACATACCATTTGATGGCTCTTAACACAAGGACATCATATCCATGCCTTTAGTTTTTCACAAATATATACAGAAGTAGAGAAGAAGATTTAATACATTTCTATATGGCCATATTGGCCCCACCCTAGTGCCTAAACACCTGTCCCAGGGGTCATAAATTTCACAATTTAGGTAGAAGACTTCATGTACATCATATACAGGCCATTAGTTTTTCACAAATATATATGGGAGTAGAGAAGAAGATTTTCTAAAATTTAATACATTTTTACTATATGACCATTTTGGCCCCACCCTTGAGCCAGAACCCCTGACCCAGGGACCATAAATTTCAAAATTCTGGTAGAGGGCTTCATGGACATCATATCCATGCATTTAGTTTTTAACAAATATCTATGGGAGTAGAGAAGAAGATTTTCTAAAATTTAATACATTTTTACTATATGACAATATTTGCCCCACCCTAGAGCCTGAACCCCTGACACAGGGGCCATGAATTTCACAATTTTGGTAGAGGGCTTCATGGACATCATATCCATGCATTTAGTTTTTAACAAATATCTATGGGAGTAGAGAAGAAGATTTTCTAAGATTTAATACATTTTTACTATATGGCCATATTGGCCCCACCCTAGGGCCTGAACCCCTGACCCAGGGGCCATAAATTTCACAATTTTGGTAGAGGGCTTCATGGACATTATATCCATGCATTTAGTTTTTAACAAATATCTATGGGAGTAGAGAAGAAGATTTTCTAAGATTTAATACATTTTTACTATATGACCATATAGGCCCCACCCTAGAGCCTGAACCCCTGACCCAGGGGCCATGAATTTCACAATTTTGGTAGAGGGCTTCATGGACATCATAACCATGCAATCAGTTTTTTCCTCACATGTGTGGGAGTAGAGAAGAAGATTTTTGAAAATTTGGCTGTTTCTTGCATATTTGGCCCCACCTGTGGCACCCTGGGGGTGGTAGAGCCACCAATTTCACAATTTACATTCCTCTTACCATAGAGATGCTTCACACCAAAAATGGGAACAATTGGCCTTGTAGTTTTTAAGAAGAAGTTAAAAATGTAAATTGTTAACGCACGACGCACGACGCACGACGACGGACGAAAACAGATAGCAATAGGTCACCTGAGTTTACTCAGGTGACCTAATAAAAAGGGCGCCTGTAAAGTGCGAAACGAAATCGAAACGAAACGAAACGAAACGAAACCAATCGAAACGAAACGAAACCAAACGAAACGAAACCAAAAATCGAAACGAAACGAAACGAAAAAAACCAACGAAACGGAATTAAACAAAATGTTTTGTTGATTTGTTTGGTATATTTAAGGAATAAAGAATCATTCTTTGAGTATTATGAGGCGATAATTTTGGTCGGGGCGTGATCAAATCGAATAAAGCCCGAAGAGTTTATGATAGATTTAAACGCGCCCCGACCGAAATTATCACCTCATAATATTCAAAGAATGATTCCTTATTACTTATATTTACATAATTTTAAGCCACCGCACGATTGATTATTAAAAAATAAAAATAGGCAAAGCCCGCTGGTGCCTCAATTTGGCGTCATTTGAAGTTATGGGTTATCCATAGGAAATATAAAAATGAAACGAATATGTGCAATACAATGTGCGTGTGTGTGTGCGAAAAAGAGGAAGAGAAAGAGGTGATTGTGTTGAGGTAGTATGCATGTATAATAGCGCTTTATTCAATAAAGTAAATTTTGTTAAAATACAGCGTCCAAATTCATCCTACATATCTTGAAACAATTCTTATTGTATTGTTAGCAACTGGTCACCATCTAGTATGCTCTAAATCGTTGGTTATGATGATCGTATGAAAGTTCTAATGGCTACAAATTTAAGATCCGATAAACTAATCAATTACAGATTATAGAAATTCAATTTCTTCTAACTTTCACAGTGTTAAAATTCCGTGAGTCAACTTATCAGTAACGCCACGTAAACTTGAATTTAATATTGCCTTCTTTAAAGAAAAACCCATGTGATCGGATATTGTCTTATTGTAGGCCTATATACACACTTTACAATATTTCAAATGCATTTTGTTTTTACACTAAATAATTATATTACATTTTCCAGTGTCTTGCCTGTGAAAATACTACGTATCGATTTTGTACAATATAACCCATAACTTCAAATGACGCCAAATTGAGGCACCATGCAGCGGGCTTTGCCTATTTATATTTTTTAATAATCAATCGTGCGGTGGCTTAAAATAATATAAATATAAGTAATAAGGAATCATTCTTTGAATATTATGAGGTGATAATTTCGGTCGGGGCGTGATCAAATCTATCATAAACTCTTCGGGCTTTATTCGATTTGATCACGCCCCGACCAAAATTATCGCCTCATAATACTCAAAGAATGATTCCTTATTCCTTAAATATACCAAACAAATCAACAAAACATTTTGTTTAATTCCAATTCGTTGGTTTTTTTTTTCGTTTCGTTGGTTTCGTTTCGTTTCGATTTTTGGTTTCGATTGGTTTCGTTTCGTTTCGATTGGTTTCGTTTCGTTTCGATTGGTTTCGTTTCGATTTCGTTTCGCACTTTACAGGCGCCCTAATAAAAGGAAATCAATAATTCTCAAGTGTAAAATGAAGAAGTACACCATTGTAATATTTTGTAAAACATTCATTGTTATTTTGTTCATCTTCTTGATCCGTCCACTCACCAATGGTGCCTAATTTATAAACATTTTATATAATGTTATATATTCTGATAAGTTGTATAACTTATAGAAATAAATAGGATGGCTTGTCCAAAACTTGTTTGAATCAAAGCTATTTCATAATAATTGTATCATTATTGGTTGAAGTCCATCCACTAATGCAATATAAAATCTATCATTAATGGTCACCGATGGACTCATTTTGCGATTTTATTTCCTATCATTGGTTGGTGTGAATTTTGACCTTAATGAAATAATATTTAAAATCGTATCAATAATAAGTGGATACATAGCACGTTATGATAAAATTAAATCATTAGTGGTCAGGATTCTAACCACTAATGCAACTTTATAACATTAGAGGATAATAATATTGAACCATAACTGATAACCACGTGGACTTCAACCATAAATGAAAAACAATAATGTATGATAAACAGCAGGTTTTTTTGCATGCTTCTTTGTCTACTGTTACAAAAATAGTTGAAATATATCATTCAATTGGTTTCAACTTTATTTTCCAATTCTTTTATAATTATAATGTATATCTAATAGGCATATGCTTATACGAAACACTTCTTTTGAGCAATGCACTGAGGATACATTCTAAAAAGTTTATGCCCCATGTCAAGAGACAAAAGTGTTTAAAAAGGATTAGTTTCATGTATTTTAAAAATTAAAACGACAATGTCTTAACTGTAAATAATTAGCTCGTTCTGGATACCTCAGTTTTAGATATTCGAGGCAAAATAATATATATTAATTTAAATAAAAGGAAATGCGACAAAACGAGCTAAACCTGAATATGAAGTGACATACGAACTTGATCAAAATATCCAACTACTATCTTTAAAGAGATTTGTCTCTGATTTTAAACATTTTCGTTCACCTCTAGTAAAACATTCTGCACCATATATAATTTTTATCATTTATATTCTGCAATGCCGATCTATTTTTATTCAATTAATCTTTTATTGTAGCTGCGTATGCAGACTTGCAAGAAATCTTTATTCTAGTAAGATAAAACCTCAGGAAGTGGAAAAGTAAAGTAGAAACCTAATGAATAATCTATCCGATAATCCTTTTATCCGATAATCCTTTTAGCCAAAGGAGTAATAGACCGAGGGCAGAAAAAATGCAAAGGATCAGATGTATACCGGTATAACAAAGTAAATTTTGACCTAAATGGGAGATCGATTTCCCGGAAAAAATCATTGCGCTTGTAATTCTTAAAACAGCCTTCAAAGATGGCTAAAACATCCTTTTTGCAGTAAAACGGTCTATTTCTGCATGAATTATATCATTAGTGGAGAATGTATCATTATGGACGGCCAAGTAGTTAGTCAATGATACAATTATATCATTAGCGTCAGGATTCTGACCACTAATGCAATGTTATATCATTAGTAAATAGGGTATCATTAGAGGTTGCTACAATGCATTTCTGTGGTTCATTGCCCAGTTCATGTCTATGAACATCATGACCTCTAAGGAGCCACGTCTATCAACAACAAAATAATAAAACAAATCTGTCCTAATTTTCTCAATATTTTATTATTTTTTTAAATTGGTATTTTTAACATTTTATCATCATAAAAATACTTCGTCTGTACATATGCCTCCTTAATTATATTTGCACAGACCTTGTCAACAACAGAAAAAACCATTATGCTGCCAAGTTTTGTTAAAATTAATCAGTACTTCAATGTCTACAACGGTACTAAGAAACATAACTCTGCATGATATCTCTTCACTGTTGCCAACATTGAAATAACATCATAATATATTAACACCCTAGCACAGTAAAACATCGGTTAATTAATTTACTGACATATGATATGAACATGTGAAAGCTCATGACTGGTGCTGGTTAACAATCTCAGTATCTCCATAATATCTCATATCACTGCCCAAACAAAGCAGTTTGTATTTTCTGTTTTCCCTAGATACAATTATATATTATTGCCCAACATTAACCATGTCTCCAACACTCTCCAAGCTAGTGCTACCCACCCCCTCTATTTTAACTTTTTTCTTAAGTAAAAACCTTTTCATTCCTTCTTAATCAAAACCAAATGCAGATCTTTCCTACAATTGCAATTCAATGTCCCCTTTCCATACAGGTAACCTATTGTTCAATATGAGCAACAATTACCTGCCATTGATTTGGACCCCTCCCTCCCTAACACCCTGTATATCCTAGCTGTATACCCTATCTGTTCACCTATTACACCCCCATCAAACTTTCCTATTGAGAGGTCAACCAGACCAATGTCACAGCTATATTCACACAGTTTAAAATATTTCAGTAAAAATATCACATTAACTGGGTTGGTGCTAATTGCTTAAAAAATTCTCCTTATTAACCCTTTCTAAATATCATTTCTAATTTGAGACAAAGTTTCAATGTTCATGGGTTTTTGTTATATCTTATTCAAAAATCATAATTTTTTTTCGTATCTTTTGACTCAAAATTTTGTTAACATAAACATTCATCTTTACATTTTTGAACACAAAAACATGCCCCAGTAATTACAATAAGATATTTGCAATCAAATACAAAATTCTATTGCACAAATGCAAAAACTAAACAAAATTTTAACCAACAGTTGACATTAACATGGGCTAGATATGTGAATAAAGCTGTCAATTAAAATGAGCAGGTTATCAAAAACACATCAGACAGGCTGCATTTCACACTCCTTTAGGAGTGACCTCCCCTCCACAATAAGGAGATAAGCCACGCCCCTCCCCCACCAGAAGCAAGCCTACAGTGCTGCCCTAACTGCCAAAATGCCCAATTGTCATCACAAATATATCAGGATATTAATGGCAAATATCTGTCAACAATAAAAATGCATTAAATACAAATAAATACACAAAATAGTTCATGTTCTTCGAATGTCCTTCAATTGTGACGATACAAATTAAATGTATCAAGTTCATTTCTTACAATTTAAAAATAAATTAGCATTTGCTCTGACTTGATTCCTTTCCAGCACAGATTCCATTAGGAATTATTTTCCAGCACTGATTCATGAGGAATATCTTTCTAGCACAGATTCCATTAGGAATTTCTTTCCAGCACTGATCCCATTAAAGGAATTTCTTTCCAGAGCTGCTGCCTAGTGATTTACAAGCACTTGAATGTGAGAAGAGAACATTAAAATACTTGGTAACATGGCTACAGTACACAACAAACTCAGAACATTTGGGCATTCAAAGCGAGATCTCATGTCAATATATTGCAACTTACACAAATATAAAAATTTTGATCAGATTAATATCATGTCCTTTCATTAAGGAATGAGTGTCACTTTGGTTCAATACTGACCAGCACATTTTGCACAAAAACATAAGATTTAAAGGGTCATGAGATTAGCAACAGTAAACTTGTAATTTAACACAGATCATTTCTTCCCTGTGGCTACGTAAATGTGGAGTGACTCTGACTGGATGATAGCAGCTCACTGAAAGCTCGTTCGAAGTTCTGCTTGAGTTCAGCGTAGGACACGACCAACACGCTCTGTTCATCACGAGAAGTCAGACAAATCCTCTCAGGGGATCCAGAGTCCAGCTGGAAATTAAAACAAGATGATCATGGACATTTCTATTTGCATTGGATGTCTTCAAGGATAGACCAAAAAAGGTCAAGATTTCATAAACACTAAAAATTTTCTGTAGTACCACTTTCCTGTCAATATACATGTATCAACCTTAGCTTTTAATAATTGTTTAAAAGAAGGAATTAATCGATTTGAGCTTTTACATGACAAGAAAATCTAAGTACATGTACTTGTTTTCAACAACAGTACTTGAGTCACCTTATTGAGGCACTGAACAATGTGGGCCATGTCTATCCATGGAGCACCTGTCTGATCCACCTGGTGAAACAGGTAATCCCTGAACAGCTTCAGCATGTAGCGGTCACCTGTCTCTGACCACTGCATGTCAAGGTTAAATCTGAAAAATGTCACATCAAGTCAAGGTTGTATCAGAAAAGTAAGTCACAGTATGGCAAGATTATTTCAGTCTGAAAAGTAAATGTCATATGAAGTCAAGTTTATATTTGAAATACCAATGTCACATCATGTCATGGTTATATATGATAATTAATGCCAATGTCACATTATCTGAAAACTCAGTATCACATCATGTCAAGATTAATCAATTCCTGATGTCAAAACAGAACATCATTCCAGTTCTTCTCAAAATATAAAGTTTCCAATCTTCCCTTCACATCTTTTTATTAAAAATAGCCATTTAAAATAACCAATCTTTAAATCTGTTGGTCTTTGTAGGGTCCGAGATTTGACAATAATTAACATGAGTTTTTAACTGTGATGAAGCTGATATTTCGACTGATATAAATATAAAATTGAACTGTGATAAGCGTAAGTTTTGGTTGTGAATGGCATTAGTTTTGACTAACTCAACCTGAGCAATTGACAGTGATACACTTAAGTTTTGAAGGCACAGTGTACAAGGCTCAAGTTTTGATGATACTCTTGAGTTTTGCTGCGACATCCTACCATCAACTATAGTCACTACTTACTCTGGTCTCTCGTTGATAGTTCCCAGTTTTGCTAAAAGTCGAAACAAGCGTCCATTCTCCACTTCCTAAAGGATCAGCAAAGACCAACAAATTAACAACCACCCAACAGAGATCTCATTAATTTCTTAATCAAATATGGATCATTATATTCCAGATCTTGCCTATGTTAATTATCTATAATAATTCTGCACCAAGTACAAAAGTGTTCTTACCTTTGTCAGTTCATTTTCAATGACATCACTCCTGAGTTGAGCTGAGTCCAGCTGAGTATAAAAACGAGCTCCTATCATTGGCATGATGTCATTAATGCTCCGAGGCCGAGTCTGATTGGTTAACAAGTATCTACAAGTGTTTGATATAATGATTAGTTAACAAGTATCTACAAGTGTTTGATATAATGATTAGTTAACAAGTATCTACAAGTGTTTAACATCTAATAGCACAGTTGAGACATCTAATATCTCAGTAATTGACACAGTTGATTTATCTTGTATCTCAATGATCAAAACACTTGACTTTATCTAATATCTTGGTAATTTGGAGAGCAGACTTACAGGAAAAAGTTCTTCAGATCAGCTGAGTAGTTCCTGGCGATGAGTTCCATCGAGTTCTGGAAGTTGTCTCGCTTGATGGCCATCACAGTATTACAGGCCAGTGCTAACACCACCTTACCCAGGTACACCAAGTCTTCTTGCTGGAGAGGCAAAACAAAGAGCTCAAATACTGAGCCTAGATATGACTACTCAAATACTGAGCCTAGATATGACCAAGTACTTCAACTTGTTAGTGTAACTGTATCTCACTAAACCTTATAGTGTTTATTTGTTAGTGTACTTGTATCTTGCTAAACCCTATAGTATTTACTTGTTAATGTACTTTGATCTCGCTTTACCACTTGTTAGTGCACTTGTATCTCACTGTACCTGATAGTGTTGAATAGCAGCAAGTGGGTTTCCCTGACTGTCAAATGTCAACACATCCAGTATACCCACACAGTTCAACCTTATCCTGTAGAAAGAGAAGCTATAATGTAATATACAAACTTCACCGAGTATGATACATACAGTTCCTGCAACATAATTTTTTACAATCCTATTGTGTATCAATCCTATCGTATTGTGCATGTATACTGCTCTATCTTGCGTTAATCCTATATTATCTTGCGTTAATCCTATCAGGTTTATCGTTCAATTTTAACAGTTTTCCGTTTATCCTATAGTATAACTAATTTCATGCCTTTTCATAAACAAGTAATTTATTTCAAAGTTACAAGTCGTTCAGTGCGCTGTATACAAAAATTTATCGAACAAGTAATTTACAACTTATCCAGCATTCTATCATACTAATTTCCAAATTCTTTAGACCAAATTTAAACAAGATATTACATGTAAATCATATCTGTAAGCAGTGGAAACGAAAGATTAATGTAAACAAACAAAGTTCTTAGGAACAAGGTAACATATTTGTATGTGTTCTTTATCAAATTCTAACATTATCAGGTTAATTCCGAAGATTGTATAACATGATTATATGTTATCATGAACATCGTTTATCCTTTCTTATTGTGTATCAATCCTATCGTATCGTGCTATTATATTGTTTTATTGTGCGTTAATCCTATCCTATCGTACATGAATTCTATCTTTTATCTCGTAAAGAATAACTTTGCGGGTACTGTATATATATACATGTAAAATTTGTCAAATTAATGATTTTATATGCTATTCTTTCCAACCATTGTATACACACATCTATAAAAAATTATTATATCATTTAATTATTGAACATTTCAAAATTAAACATCCTTTTCATGCAGCCTTAGGAAAATGAACTAAATAGTTTTCACATAAGAATTTACTCTGTATAAAATCAGATCAATCTGTAGAGATGATTGTCTGAATCTCCTTTCTTTATTATGATAATAAATGTTCTGTTTAATCCAATTTGACCTTGATTTGCTGTAGATTAATATTTTGCTGGGGTCCATCGTTCTAAAGGCCAGACCTGCAGCGTGAATGGCACGCAAGGCGGAGCTAAGCTGGACTACGTACGCCCAAATCATACTCTCAGGGAGTAGTCCGGCATGTTGTCTCGGTCCATTCAGACCTGCAAGAAAAAGAGTTAATCATCTCCATCACAGTGTACTAAAAAGATGTAAGATCTTAGCCTTCAAACCGTTCCACAATAACAACAGGTCTCCAAATCAGAGCATTTCATCAAATCCAGAATCAAATGCAAAAACTAACAGTGCCTACTCTTTTTCAATGTAATACACAGTTCTGTACCTTTGTTACTAGAGTTGTAGGACCTGGATGAACTGCCGCCCTCCATGTTAAAGGAGTTGGTATAGCCATTCATCCCTCCAGGTCCACTGAAATGCTTCAACAAAACTGTCTCTGCTCCCGGGAAAAAGTCGTACACAAATACTATAGCTGCAGAGAGTAAAACAAACAGGTATTCATAATACTTGTATTGCAAGAAGTGTGTGGATTGTTAAGGTAGATTACAGTTGTCATACTACAGTCAGAAGTTAAGGTAGCTTACAGTTTTTGTACTGCAGTCAGAAGTTAAAGTAGATAACAGTTGTCATACTATGGTCAAAAGTTAATGTAGCTTACAGTTCTTGTACTACAGTCAGAAGTTAAGGTAAATTACAGTTGTCATACTACAGTCAGAAATAACGGTAGATTACAGTTGTAATACTACAGTCAGAAGTTAAGTTAGATTACAGTTGTCATACTACTGTCAGAAGTTAAGGTAGCTTACAGTTTTTGTACTACAGTCAGAAGTTAAAGTAGATAACAGTTGTCATACTCAAGGAGAAGTTAAGGTAGCTTACAGTTGTCATACTACAGGGAGAAGTTAAGGTAGCTTACAGTTGTCATACTACAGGGAGAAGTTAAGGTAGTGAACAGTTGTTATACAACAGTCAGATGTTAAGGTTGCTTACAGTTGTCATACTACGGGTAGATAAGGTTGCTTACAGTTGTCATACTACAGGGAGAAGTTAAGGTAATTTACAGTAGCCATACTACAGGGAGAAGTTAAGGTAGCTTACAGTTGTCTCCAAAGGCTTTTGTTGTAAAGACCTCCCTCAGCTGGACTATGTTAGGGTGGTACATCTTCTTCCACATGTCAATGATGCTCATACACTTTGTGTTGGACAACCGAAAACCTAAGTCACAAAACCAGTGTGTATTTATAAGTATTAAAACATGTTTAATCAATGCCATTTTTTATTTATCAAATGCTGCTTTATCATTCTTATTATCCATGTTTAATCAATAATAAATTATCATTTGCACTTTTTTCCAAAAATGTAAAACCTTAATTTAAATGTACATTAAGCTATAACTAGAACAGTTGGACTTCAAGCTACCCCTAAGATATCTGAGGGACAGCCTGCGATTCTTTACCGTGAACCCTGCGTAAGCAGTAGGTGAGGCCGTCCTTAGTGTTGACAGCCTTGTAACATGTGGTGGGGTACCCAAACGTGTTGGATTTCTGCATCGGGTTAGCCAGCGGGGGCTCCAGGGGAAACAGATTGTGGTAGTTGTCCACTTCTGGAGGAATATCTGAAGTCAGCAGCAATAGGAAATTGTTATAACAGCTCTAACTTTAGGAATATCTGGAGGAAGTCAGCAGCAATAGGAAATTGTTATAACAGCTCTAACTTTATTACCAAAATGTTATAACCTAACACAGATTCTAGGGATTGGATAGAGGTTTAACTCTACTTCAAAAATAATTTTAAGAGCAGAGTCTTATCTCATTCAATCACTATCTTAAACCATTTTACTACCTGTGGTTTGAGTTGTGTCTAGTTGTGCCATAGTTAAAGCATGCCTGTTTAAGATGTCCTGTCAAAGAGATCAGAATAACATCAGCCTCCTGTTTACACAATATATATCTGTATCTATTACATACATACAATCATGCAATATATCCTTGGTTTGTCCAGTAACTCTACATGTCAAGAACAAATTGAAATATCTAAATACAGTATTCAAAATGGTTTCAGAACTTTAAGACTCACCATTTTAAGTTCATCAGGCATATAGAATTGTGGCATGTTCTTTTTGACAGTTAAATGAGCAATGTGGGGTGGCAGACTGGGAAACATGGAGAAGTTTGGCAGTTGCTGCAAGATACGTTAGCATTGCACTTCATTTTCTTAATAGTTCACAATAAATTCAATTAAGGCAGAAAAATTTCCTTCAGAGGTTACTAACATTGACTAGACAAATAGCAGTACTCACAGTGGCCTCATGCTGGGGATTGAAGTCATCAGGGGAGTAAAAGTAGGTGGTGCCACCGACATTCTCCTAAAGCCAAACAGAAATAAAGTCAGTCCAACATTTACATCTATTACATTGTTATCTTCATTGTTTGAATGCCAATTGCTATTTTGTATGGCTTTCTTTAAGTTAAAAAAAAATAATCTTTTCTTGAAATATTTTAAGCTTATAATTCAACTTTATGGAAGAACAAGTTCCAATTTTTTTCATTACAATTATTCATCAGAACATATCAAAAACATTTGCTGTTAAATTATTATACAAAAATTTGATATCAAACCAATAAGAGATAGCTGACACCAAATTGTTGTGATCTTTACATGTGTATTATGGAACTAATTTTACTGTAGTAGTAACGCGGCATTTTATTGGATAGAAAAAATTAGTTAGATTTTTATAACCTGGTTTGCACGTCCGAATGCACCAACGTGTGCTAATCAGCTTAACCTTACATTTGAATTTTGAACAGATTAATATCATTTTTAATAGTAAAATGCACTTAATTTTTACAGCAAACAGAAAATTAAATTATAAGGAATGAACTCAACATCTACCTAAGTTATACTCGTATAACCTGGGTTTGAGCAATTTATGTTTTTTTATAATCTGCTTTGCGGATTATAAAGCATAAACTGCCCCAACCATGTTATACTTATATAACTTGGTTAGACATTGAGTTCATTTCTTAAGAACTGATAGGCAGTTAACTCTGACATTCAATACCTGAATGGTGGTGTTGTTTGATTTCTTGGGGGTGGTGGTTTGCTTGAGGGGGGCAATGGGCGAGGCTGTCCGTCGCATCATCAGGGGCGAGTTGGATGGAGACAGATGAGGACTGTGACTTGGACTGGTTGTGGCAAGGCTGACGCCACCTGGAAAAGACCACAGACCAATGTCATAAATAGCACAGCAAGGCCCTAACAGCACAACAAACTGTGGACATGGAACAGCTCAAACACAACACTACAAACTGCTTACGTATCTTGTAGAAACAAATATGACAACACATACACATCACAGAAAACTGTCTGGTAATCACTGGACATTAATATCTGGACACAAAATACTAAATGTCTCAATGAATAATTTGTTTGGCATTAGGGATAAGGGTATAACTACTGAGGCACAAGATTAAGGATTTAAATATCAAAAGTAGGGTGTCATTCAATTTACTGGTAGGCACTTGACAAGGGATCAAAGAAATTACTGGTGGACTTCCTGAAAGATTTATTGGTAGATGCACTGGTAAGTGGACTTACTTGTAGATTTACTAGTGGATCTACTGATGGACTTCCTGGTGGACTTTCAGATGGACTTGCTGGTTGAAATACTGATAGACTTACTAGTAGACTACTGTAGGAGTTACTGGTTGACTAACTGGTGGACTTACTGGTTGGCTAACTGATGGACTTATTGGTTCACTAACTGTAGGAGTTACTGGTTCACTAACTAGTGAACTCATTGGTTCACTAACTGATGGACTTAATGATTACCTAACTGTATGACTTATTGTTGACTAACTGATGGACCTACTAGTTAACTAACTGGTGGACTTATTGATTAACTAACTAACTGTATGACTTGCTGGTTGGCTAACTGTAGGACTTACTGGTTGACTAACTGGTGGACTTATTGGTTAACTAACTGGTGGAGTACTGGTTGGCTAACTGATGGACTTATTGGTTAACTAACTGGTGGACTTGTTGGTTAACTACACTGTAACTGTATGACTTACTGTTGAATAACTGGTGGACTTAATGGCAGACTTATTGGTGGACTTTCTGTTGGACTTAATAGTTAACTTACTGGTAGGCACTAGATGTGGTGGAGGAGTGTTTGACATCATCATACTGTTTGGTGGTACCCCAGCTACCACGCTGTGGTTTTCAGGCTGCCCAGACATCATCATTGGGGGAGGTGGGGGTGGCCCATTAGAATGAGGGGGGATGTATCCGTTCCCATTGATGGTGGAGAAATTTGGAGAACTGGCACTGTGACTGAGACTGGAGGACTTTGGGATGAACTCATTGGCAATAGGGTTTGGTCCCTGACAAGATAAAAGCTCAAAGTTAACAAGTTTAAGTGTGCATTGAATTTAGGGAGATGTGTTGATATATATATTTTATCTTCAAAACTGTGTACTGAGATTTCTTAAAATATAGACAACTGCTGAAAAAAAATATATAGAAATAAGTTGCACAAAAAATGTATATTATGACTTCTTAATGTATCAAATGAACATTTTCCCACAAAAGAATGTTCCATTGCAGAGCTGTCACATTTCCCAAAGTCAAAAAGCTCTTTGCATGATGCCAACAAATTGAAATCATCTTCTCATTAATCGCCTTTCTGATATGCATCAACATGATCAAATAAAATTTCAGGAAATCAAACAAAACAGATACCTTTGTGGTGTTTGGAATCTGCAGATTTAAAGCTGCGAAGTCTGAAGCTAATCCATGATCCATCCTTGGATTATCTGACCTAAAGTTGTCCATCCTCATAGGTCCCCCCGGGGGACAGTCAATTCTCCCCTCCCCTGCGGCCAGGTCCATGCGGGGATTGTTAGGACCAAAGTTTGGTCCGGGACCAGAGGGGCCAATCATCCCCCTGCCAGGCCGGCCAATAGGAGGCCTCTGTTTAAATTATTAATCATTGTAAGGTCTCTGTTAATATTTCAAACCACTGTGAGATCTCTTTGTTAATGCTTTAAATTATTGTTAGGCCACTGTTATTATTTCAAATCATTAATACCTCTATTAATATCTTATATCATTGTATGACTAATGTTAATGAAAGTTCAAATCAGTGTAAGGTCTCTGTTAGTGTAAGACCTCTGTTATTACTTCAAATAACTGTAAGACCTACAATATGTTCAGCAGTCCAAACAATCATCAATATTGGAATACAAGTTTGCTTAAAGCTTCAATATCCCATTACAAAAGCAATACTGAGCTTAGTTTTACAATAGAACTTATGACTTGCAACCATCTTTGATAAATATGGTTTTGTATAAATTTTGGTTATCAAATGGGTATCATTCCATGAGACTGTAAAATTTATGATTTTATTGTTACAGTAATTGTAACACACAACCCCAGTTTCGTATCAGCAAATGAAACTATGAAGTAATTTTAAATTCCTTCATCTAGTACTAAGAGATATTATGATGGCAAGACTTAAAAACCACTCTAGTAGTTTCATTGAATGAAAAACACATGTTCCTAAGCATTGCAATAATTATTTATTTTTAATATGAAGAATTTGAATCCATATATAAATGAGAGCAATTGTTGAATTAAATAAATAATAATAATTAAATGTTTTCAAGAGATATTTTTAATGTTCTGTTTCAATAATTGATCACCTGACAATTTGAAACAGAAGTATGTTTTTGGAAAAAATAAAAAACTGTAACTGGCTCAAACTTTATTGAAAAATTTCTTTAAGGAAAACAGTTTAATTTAAGAATTTTAATCTGTTGTCATTAACAAAAAACTTACAGAAAAGGGGTTAAACTCTGGCACAGTCGTTTCTCCCCCAAATGTAGCATTGAAGTACTGGTCTCCATTGTTTCCTAAGGAATCTGGTAACCCTGAAACACCATTAAATAGAGCTGTATATTCTGGATTAAATCTCACATACAAAACCTTAGAAAGAACACAAGGTTTTAACCTGTTGCTTCTTTCTCTAATCCAATCCTTTTCATAAATAGCAGCAAGTCATAAGCCATTACAGAGATGGTGTTATCTAAGTTGACCTAGTTCTGCTTGTTGTTAAAAGTTCAGACTATCAGCTACATGGACTTTGATAAGGTAAACTTAAATGGGATGTAAAACTATGCTTTAGTAAGTTTCTGATTATTTCTTTTGGTTTCTTATAGAATAAGTAACTAAAATGTCAAATACCAAATATGGTAGAAAACAGGTCATTAATGCTCACTACTGCACTGATAAATACAGCACCAATGCTTATCTTTGATAATTAAAGTACCCGATATAATTGCATGTTACTGATGTTAGTATGATTTCATCTTTCAGTACAGAAAATAAGCTTTAAAATTAAATTTGAATTTTATCTTTATAGAGCTATACAACTGTCTAATAAACAATTTTTCTTGCATCTCATAGTAGCCCTGCATCAAATATAACTAATGGATCAATAAAACAATAGATAAATTGTTTTAGAAAGCTTTATCAAAAAAGAAAAAAGGTCCATTAAAGAACCATTATTTTTAAAGACATCTAGCTGAATATTTTGGAATACTATATATTACTGTATACAGCAAAAAATCCATCAACTTGATAACAATAACCAGATTATTAACACCATATAATCTAGAGTTATGATTACCACGTCAACAACAATCAGACATATTTCCTTACTGGAATACTGGAGGACAAGATAGCTAAACAGAAAATGAAGTCTGTATCCCTGCATTTCATGTATATAGAAATTAAAACTGCTGTTTTTTCCCAATGCAATATTAAACAAATGAAATTTAACATTTGCACATCTTTTTTTTGGGGGGGGGGGGGGGTTGGGGGGGGTGATTTTATATGCATCTCAAATTTAGGTTTGAGTTTTCCTGATGCCATACTGTAAGAACACATGTAACATTTCAATATATTTTACAGTACCGATCAGACCCAACCTAACAGAAACTAAACCCCAACTAAACCCTGGGTTTACTTTCTGGGTTTACTCCGGGTTTACTAGAGTGGACCCAGAGTAAACCCAAAGTAAACCCAAAGTGGACACAGAGAGTAAACCCCGATCAGAAGTATACCCCTGAAACAGACGCTAACTGTGTATTCGGAATATACAAAGGGAAGGAATTACAGGCAGTAGGATGGTAAGATAAAAGACGGGTCTGCTTCACACTTCAGTGCTTACTGTTGACCCCAAAAGCAATTCCCGGGTAAACCCAAAGTAAAACCAGAGTAAACCCAAAATAAACCCCGAGTGGACCCAAATTTTCTAAAAGTAAACCCAGAGTAAACCCCAAGTAAACCCCAAAAGTAAACCTGGGGTTTAGTTGGGGTTTACTCTGGTGTTAGGTTGGGTCTGATCGGTACTGTATGTACCTGCAGGTCTGTAGCTCCCGGTCTAAAAAAATTCAGATGGATGACCTGGAGCTTCATTGCCTCCCATAGTAAAATACTGCAATTTATGACACACAAGAAATTGCGCTAGTTTTGAACTAATTAACCTTATTTATAAACAGTATCTGTGGAATATGTACATGTACACATAGCTCCCAGGTCGTCCATCTGATATTTTTCAGACCGAGAGCTATAGGCCTGCTGCTATATTTTATGATCCTTGGCCAAGTTCACTCAATGATTTAAAAAAAAAACTTTGATTATCTTTAGAAAAAATAAAAAAAATGTCAATAATGTCATCATTTTTTAAATTAAAGAACCCCTGCAAAGTAGAATTAAGACAAAAGCCGAGATACTTATAAAGGGTCCCTTATAAATAGCAAACACTCAGAATTATTTGACAAGTTGTTCACAAAAAGAAATCTTAATTTTTGGTCCCTAAAACTATCAAGTTCATAGAATTTAACAAGATGTACTATGTACATTCCATTAACCAAAATTTACATATGGTGCATGCTAAACCAATACTGTATAATATCTGTTCATTTATGCTGTGCAATGAATTCACAAATAAAATATTAGGATTGATAAGATACAATAGAAAATAAAATAAAATGAAATTTTGGTAATTACACCTAGCGTAGGTGTAGTACGACAAAATATTAAGCAATCCGTTGTTTGACCTAGTTAGGAAAAACATTGTTTACACGCGATTAGCCTCTAATTCTTCGAGTCATATGGACATTCAAAACATATGTACAATGATCACAACAAGAAATGTGTAACTAGAGAAATTTCACACCATGATTTTCTGAAGAATGCATCGGTCCGTTTGAAAACGGTTTTTGAAATCCCATTCCTGGGTTCTGGTGGAGAAACTGACACTCATCCCCGTAAACACAGTTCCCAGTATTCACGAAGAAACGGCACAGAGCCGGCTTTCTTCCGGCTGGATTTGAAGATGTCATGTCAAGTCTTAAACAACTACCTGCTGATCGCGCTCATCATGACTAGATCTTTAGATTTACAAATGAACAATTTTCACCAAATGTTTCGAGTTCTTTAATTTTGCTTCATTGCGCATGATCACGGTGGAACTCTGGGGTGATCTTTGTTACAAAAACGCTTGAAAAGTCTAATGTGCGAAACTGTGAACAGACCTGAATTACCATTTTGAACATCGAACGCTATCTATATATGAGACAACTGACACATTCTTGTAATTGCATTGCATTTTACTAAATTTCTTCTATACCATGACTGTTACTTGAACTTTTTATACGCTAGTGATCGGAGGGAGGGGGGGGGGGATATAGGGACCCCTAGGCCAAATAACTTACCTGAATACCATTGTTTTAATTGTGTCATTCTATATTTTTTTTATTAATAGCTCTATATTCAGCAGGAGGAAGGTTTAACACGAACATTAATTTGAAGTAAAGGAATCTACACTAAATATGTTTATTATAATGCCTCCGTGCAATAAAAAAATGTAATTATTTAGAGGTTTTTACAGATGTTTCCATATTTTAACAATCAAACAAAATCAACCCCCCCCCCCCAAAAAAAAAAAAAAAACCAAAAAACCAACAAACAAACAAAACACCATAAAAACGGAAGTTGATTAAGGAGTAGACGCATATTCAGATAATTAATTACTTCAGAACATTAACACAATTTTTAGCTGCAAGTTTTTAGCTCATATATACATGTAATCTAAAAAAAATTCGGACATGCAGCTATACACAACAAAATAGGACTCAATGAAAATTAAATCTTTCAAAGTTAATTGTTACTTTGTCAGGTCTGAAAGTGCTAACTAAATACATGTACCATATTTCAATAGAATTATATATCTGACAAAAACAGTGGCGTCGGAAGCGAATTCAAATTGGGGGGGGGGGGGCTACATTTATAAGCTGAATCTTGACAAGCAAAACAAAAGAAGTTTTGTTCATGAGTAACTACGCACAAAATAAGTTCCGGTTCCGACGCCTATGAAAAATATAGGTTCGTTTTGAGATTCTAATTTTAATGATTTGCTGTCAAAGTTGGTCAACTCTGCTTACGATATGGATAAAAGCGATTAATTAAACTAATTAATATTTCGTACTTTTATTTATTACATGTACAAGAACATGAAGTTACTAAATTGTTTTCATCCTGTTTTCCGTCTGAAGTAAATTAATTTAAGTTCATAATTAATTCTTTATTCACATTAGGCTTTACAGCCCGGCCATCAGTATTCCTATTTATACAATACATATTTCATATAAATAAGCAAATAGATCAGGAGAATAGACAATATATCCATTTCGTGACCGTACTGTTACTGAAAATATAGGCGGGGCCTGTTATTTTATCTGAAGTAACCAGGGTCCGTCGAGGTGCCGCAGTAATTGCTATTCACAATGCAACACACAGAACGTAGAAAATATACTAATTGGGCATAAATCCATCGTTTAAACATCCGATAAAACATTAAGATGTTTAGCACCTTAATTTTCCCCATCATTTTGCCTAAACCCGTGTTTGAGCGGAAAGTACCTGTTACTAAAAATAGTAGATACAGGTACCTGTTGCAAAATGATTTTCGAAACACAGGTACTGATTTTATAATGTCTGCAACCACTGATTTGTCAAAAATTCAGGAAATCTGCATCGAGAAATGAAATTATGCATGTAGAACTCTGTGTATAAAACTGTTGATATTCTGAAACGCCGTGATAACTTCCATCAAAATTAAATGAATGTACAATGTAAATGTAAATAAAGTACATGTATAGTGTTAGTGAAAAGGTCTGTTTATATTGGGTGTGCTTTTACTCAGAATTAAACAAGAGTTTTTGAAGAAAAAAAAATCCACCAGATTAGATGCATGTAATTTTAACTCTTTATTCATATCATGCTTTAAGTGAAAAGAAAAACAATATTTACTACTTGGTGGAATCGATCCAGCAAGAGCAAAATCAAAAAGACCTACGAGTTAAACCACTATGCTACGCATCTAACACTTCCATATTCATATGTGGCAATATTCATGACAGTATTAGAAAAGTCACTCATTGAAATATTTGTCTAATTTTCAGTACGAAGACAACGTCACATGTAAACCAATATTAATTTAATGTAAACATGTAGTACAATACCAGTAGAACATAATTTTAGTCGGATTATTTGGTTTAAAGTGGTTCAAATAGTCGAATATCTAACTTTTTATTACATATAACTATTTTCCTATATATCCCTTGCAAAACCAGAATATTTTAATGACGTCGTGTAAGGCAATTAAGACTTTTTAAACGTAATTTTGTAATTTGCGTTCATTTGAACATACTTTAACTAAATATTGTATAATATTGAAAATGCCTGATCTTTGCAAAAGCGGTATATTTTAAGCGAAATCGTATACTAAGTGAGCTTTTCTTGATTCATTTGAGGAAAAATTACGATTTTTATCTTTTGGCAAAATTTTTCTTATGTTTTGGGCGGAAACAAGCCAGTCCAAAAAATGTCTAAATTCTTATCCTCAAATGTACAAATGTACAAATGTACAAATGTACAAGTAATGGCCACACATTTCCCTTAATTTGACGGCAGGTTACACCGGCCACCGCATTAGCGGGTTATGTATAATTTTTTTTTTGCAATGGTCGCTACCTTCATAATTTACCTGCACGAATCATTAAAGAAAACATCTTACTGTTTATATTTACATCTTTCTTTAACAGATTAATAAATTGATTGTAAATAATTATTTATGTACATCAGTACGTTTAAACTACGTTAGCTTAAAACAAGAGGCCCATGGGCCACATCGCTCACCTGAACAAGACATAATAAAATCAGCTTTATGAAGTTATATCCAAAATGTCGGGACAATAAATGAGTAAAATAGATCCAGTATTAAATTTTTTTTTCCAGATGTTCTTATGTTCCAGATGTTGATAACCTCTTGTAACTGGATGATTTCATAGTTATATCACATATTGAGCATTGCCATTCTAAAAAAGATGTTAACATTTGTTTATATAAAAATAAACTTACATGTACTTCAGACTTTGAACCCCTTAGGATATCAAGTACATTAATTAAATTACAAATTATCTTATAATGTCTGAAATTTGTATAAAGATAACTTATATATATTGCTAATAATGACAGTTGGGTAGTTTTATTTTATTTGTTGATGCTATGTACATAGCATAGCGATACTTCAACCCAAAACTGACTGTACTGGCAAGTTCAAACTGTAATAGAGTGTATAAAGACATAAATAAAAGATTGCAATTTAGTTCTGTAAAGTTTTATATAATTATATATGGAAATCACAAAAGATTTCACGTGATCACAACATGTTAGCTCCCACGGTATGAACTTTTTTGGCTGCAGCATATCAATATTTTTGTTCAAATTGACAAATACATGTACATGTATTTAGGTGGAGAAACCTTAACTTGAATTAACAAGCTGCCTGCTGTTCTCTAAGACTATTTTAATTACAGCTTTTGACAAAGTTCCTGGTTGTTTTGTATAGCTGTCTATGCTGTTGTTATTATCGACCGCAAGGACAGCGGTGTCTCTGAGTGTGGCATTATTGCCGTCACAGTTCCAACCAGGGCGGGTAGTTTTTTAAGCCCCCCCCCCCCACCCCAGCCCCACATCTAACAAATTTTCTGGAATTTCCATATAGGGTTTGTAGCGTTTACCCACGGGCACCTGGTTTTGTCATACAGTAACATAAAAAATTAGATATGGGTTACCCCATATCCATTATATACTTGAATTTTTACTGTGCTCAGCTAAGCTCTAAGTTAATGTGTTAAAAGACACAGCTAGGTGTGTTTATGGTTCTTCATGTCCATAGCAAATTTTGCGTCACTAGCAAACAGTGCACACACACATGTGCTTGCAAGACTATGAAACTTTGCATGGATGGCAGAAATACCATACAAAGGTATTTTTAGCCAGAATGATAATCGGAAATTCTTATACAGAATCAAAGTACTGAAGTACTGACGGAGTTGATTTTATCGATTATTATTTATTTTAGAATCCACGATTTGTTATTTAGCATGACAAGTAATTTCTTATCTCTATTTAAATTACGCACATTTTTATAATATGAATTCTCGGACTTTTCCGACAAGAATTTCAAGAAAACCCCATATGAATCATGTTGTGTAATATTTAAAGATATAATTAATTCCATCAAACTATGTATCATCAGTATTCGAAATATTTCTAAAAATTGTACACATGTCTGGATTCAGGCAATATTGAACTCTAGTACCGTTCAACCAGACTCTCGGCTGTCTCCGTTAATCTCCGACTACCAAGAGAGACTCTCTGCTTGTCGGAGATTTACGGAGACAGCCGAGCGTCTGGTTGAACGCTCTGGCGTAGGAATACATACGACTACAAAAAATATCTAAATTGTTCGTACTATTTAAAATCTGAGTATTTCCAAGGTATTTATAATACGTTTTCTTGAAAAACAATGGTTCAGCATACATTTCACCGCATTTATCTATTATTTCAAGAACTAACTCTTGTCAGCGGTGATGATTTGTGCTTAGGTCCAAACACTGTTTCACTTTCGGTTTGCCAGAGTAACTGCATAGGAGAGTTGATTAAAAATCAACTCCCAAAAATGTATCATTGACACTCTATAATTCCATAGTTGAAGAGCTTTCATCATAATACAAGAACACAGAGTCCGCAACTTTAACTAAATAGGAATGAACGATTTTAAAATATTGTAAAATTCTTAAAAGTTGTTTAAAAAATTGTAACTTCATCTTAAAAAAAAAAACATCTTCAGATATATTTTTTTGGTTTCAAAAATATAAATTTTCATGTCTAATTATCACTAGAAATTTAATTTTATTAGCTCTTTCAGTTAGGTTTCTTCTCTCGTCATCATTCTGATGACATCTGCTGAACCTTAACATACTATCTATTTATATTTGCTACTTCACCATGAATAATAAGTAACAACATTTTTATTTACATTTCATAGATTACTTTCTTTCACATAGTTTACATTCGTAGAAATAAAAAAAAAACATTGCTCGACACGGACAGTATAATAAAGTGATTTTTTTCTGCATTTTCTCAGACTTGTTATGCGGCTAAAGCAAATTTCATCGTGGATACTTTTTTACGCTATTGTACATGCAATATCTTATCAAAGTTGGACGATATCAAATGAAAAAACAACGTAACCATGTTACAAACGTTTGTAGTGTCATGATATCATGTTGTGTCCAAAATACCCCAATAATTAAATAAAATGTCAAATGGACCGACTCGATCAGTAATTACATATGGAGTGATGATGGACATGTGCTTGAGCAAGATATCACTCTCTGACCAGTTTCAGTGAGATTTCTGTCTGGTGACGTGAGCGTCTATCCTGGGTTCTCTTTGTCACGAGGAATTTGGCTCCAGCAGGGTACACTCTCTCCCTCTCCATATACCGTGCATACCTCTCTATGTTTCTGGGCTGCCACGGACACTCTGATGAGTTATCAATTTTAAACAGGACATTTTCGTCACCGCTGGTTGTCAAGCGTGTTGGAAAATTGAGTGCTTTTTCGACTTCCACGGAAGAAGAAACAAAGGACATCCAAGCGAACTTTGTTCCTACCTGATACTGGTCGAGATCCTCGGGAGAGACACGCATTTTGCGGAAGGTAACGCGCCGCTCCCTGTGAAGCTGGTCCCAGAAGAGAAGCAAAAGCTGGTACATCAGAATGTAAGGGCCCAGGGCCAAGTCGTCTGCTGTAGGTCGGTAGTCCGCCTGGTGCTGACGACGGAGAGCCGTATTTAGATGATCATATAAATAACTGTCCTCGAAAGTGTATGCGTTGATGATCGCTCCATAGAATGATTCCTTATTCTGACAAGCCAGGATATTTTCATACGTATGCTGGCAGACGACATACGCTGCTTCCGCCACTTTGTCTCGCACTGCCGTCCAACGCCCTGGAACGGCATCGACGTTCTCCCAAACGTCATACAACAATTCCTCTAGAGTTGCACTCTCGGAGTTTGGTGGGATAAAGGTAGTTTCATATGATGCAAGAGTAAGTGTCAGCAAATAAAGATTGCAATCTTCTCCCTCTGTTAAAAGCATGTAGAATGTCAACAGTGTTTGCGGCATACGTTCATATATTGGTCTGGCTGTTTGCCAATCTGAGAGAAGTTCAAGAATTTCAGTTCGCTCGAAGTCCTCCGCAATATCCGTCGCTGTTTTTCTTCCAAATGGACCCTTTTCATTCGTACCATCTTTGGCTTTAATGCTGATGTCACAAGTGCTGAATTTCAAGAGTTTTTTGACGACAGGGTAATTGTTCCAATAGACAGCTTGATGCAGTACGCCCCAGCGACGATACTCCGAGATGCAATTCAAGATTAATGGTTGACGGGGTTCAGAAGGCTTGCCCAAGATTTCCCAGACTACATCCCACTTTCCATGTTTGGCAGAAGTCAAAAGGGTCCTGATCTCCTCAGCGATTGCGTGAACGTCTCTGACAGACGACATGTCTTTGATTTTGTGTTGACTTCGAGATTAAAGTTTGTCTCTCTCTTAAGACTCTTTCAGTTGATTATTAATCGGAAACTTAAAGTCGGTCAGAAATGAAAGAAAAACTTGGTTTACCCTCAACTATTTTTAAAGCGAAGTAGGCTGTGTGTTTGGTAAATTATCTATCAATCTTTAAATGCATATGGTCCGGCAACCATGTTGGGAATTACACGTGACTATAAATATACATGTAGTCAAAGAACACTCAACAATATCACCGTATACACAATCCCTAACGCTGGAGAAATGACAAAATGTATTGCTACTGGGCAGACCGTACGGGGGCTAAATTTCTACACTTCTGAGACGGAAAAGATAGACCACGGTTTTTGTACTCATTCATACAAGTATTTCCAAAATTTATATACTGCACTACCGCATGGAAGACAGCGATGCTTAAATGTCCATCTGTAGTAGGAAACTGTTTGAGATTTGCCAGACACATATGAATATTAAGTGTTCCTTTTCGTCCCGGCTTATGAAATAAACCACGTCCATGAAAACTAAAAAATGGCTCATGTCTTACAAAGAAGATGGGGGAATATGATGGTGCAAATGCCAGTTAGGGTGTATTATTAGATATAGGGTATTTATTTTTATTATGAGAAAAATATATAACGTCAGGTGCCTGTGGTTAGCTTAATTGTAAAATACAACTTCAAATTTAGTTTTTTTTTCCGTCAAATCTATTTTTAGTAAAGCACAATTTCTAACAAATGCAAACTTTTGTCACGAATTAACGGACCTTTATTATATATTACTTTCCTAAGCGTTCAAATATTGGAAACAAAAGTAATATTTCTAACATAGTGTGGGTCATTTGTTCAAGTTTATTGAAATTGGTTCGTTTTCATTATTATACCTCATTAGACTTATAATAATATGG
This sequence comes from Magallana ariakensis, assembly GCA_020458035.1. Lineage (NCBI taxonomy): Eukaryota > Metazoa > Mollusca > Bivalvia > Ostreida > Ostreidae > Magallana > Magallana ariakensis. The sequence goes on along the minus strand of CM035815.1, from coordinate 322,021 downwards.
AGCACCGATCGACTCTATGAAATAAAAGTAGTAACATTGTATATAAAAATGACATATATTGAAAATCTTCGTACGCATACCAAGTATTGAATGTAAGTTTAAGGGTTTCACATCGATATGATTAAAATACATAGTTTGGAACAATGTTTTGAAAGAAATATCCGATTTGTTGATATTTTCGTTAAATGCATAATCTTAAATATTTATCAATCATACTATAGGCATTTTACACGTCTTATTCCCCCATCTTAACAGTTAACTATAGTTTACGAACCGTAAATTATACTTGATGATTCGTAAACTGTATAGTTTTCTCATCTGTAAAACCATATTTAACGGTTGTAAACTATAGGTCATCTTGATACTTTAATTCAAATGTTAATTATAGATATAGTTAAGAGTGTTGATAATCAGAGTTTCACAAGTCATGAAACAATATTTATCAGATAAACTATGTTTTGCGATCGCAAATGGTTGTTCTTAGTATAAATTATGGTTAACACTTTTGAAACAAAGTTGATCATGTTAACTATGGTTTACAGATGTGAAATATAGATTTACAGCATTAACTATAATTTTTTCCTGTAAACTAGTTTGCAACCAATAATCCTAGTTTATCAACTGTGAAGAAACTATGTGTATGTTTCTCATTTTTGTATATTTGGTGTTGGGTTATATTGATTCATATAAAGAGGAGTGGGAATATGACTGATAATGTTTGATATTAACCTACATGTATCTAGAATTCAACACAATAATAACAGAATTACAAAAATTTATTCAGATCTATAGAGTGTACAACCTTTATAGTATAGACATTGTATAGACATTGGACGGAGTTGTGTTTGTAATGTCTCTTAACATCAGGTAAAATCATATCACAGAAACAATTAGTTCAGTAAACAAAGGGGGGATGATCCGTGGTACCAGTAACAGAGGGACAAGCATTCCTCAGGGACCACTGTTCTAAGATGCTCTCCTCTACTCGATGGTGCCCTCCTCTGGGTGGAGGTATTTGTTGATGTCCGTCACTTTCTGCAGGTTTTCCTTGATAATCTTTTCAGAACACATTGGACAATTTTCCTCAGTTTCAAGCAACCTAAATAAAGCAAGAATTATCATGAAATCAACCTGTAAATAATATTTTTAAAACTGTTTTTAGTATGTTGTTAAGATTTCTTATTTCTAAATTGGCACAGACAGAGTAATTGTCCAGTTAATGTAAGAAAAAAACTGTAAACTAAAGTGTAAGACACAGTTTGTAATTAATTGACAGATGTATTCTAAACATTAAATAAAACAAAGGAAAACTGAATTTTTGTTTGCATTTTATGCAGGTAAAAAAAGGACTACAAATATTTGTTCTTCAGTTCTTCATTGTCATCAATTTTTTTTCTAAGGAAAACTGGCATGACATTGTATTGTCCATTGAAAAAGAACTAATGAATTATATAATATGATTTCGCTTATATACATGCAATTATTCACAAAAGAACTGAAAACTCAATATGAACACTTTTCTGCTATACAATTTTCTCCAAGTTTAAGAAATGTGTATAGATGGACCTTAACCTTCAATATATCTTACCTCCTGCTAATTTGGCTTACAGCACTCACATGAAGACCATATATATTCCATACACTATCAGTACAAAATATACCTCCCCTCAAGCATTGACATCATTCTTAGAGTATTATGATGTCAGGTTTTGAGCCCAATTTGAAAATTGTAACATTGTGATAAATTGATCCTTTTTTTGTTTTATTTGATATTTGCCATTTATAAAAAGGCAGTCGGTAAGATAAATTTGTTACATGTTTTGTTGTTGACCTAATATGGTTTTATACATGGTCAGTAAATTCCATAAGCTCCACCTGCCCCATATGTAATTTACTGACCAACGTTAAACCATATCAGGTCAAACCATTTAACTAATAATGCTATTCTTACAAATGGGAACTTGAAAGTCTTAATTTGATAAAGACATCAACTATTTTGTCAGCACATTGACAAGTTTTCAAACTCACAATAATACAAACATATTCATGCAATTTAGAACTTACTTAATGAACTCAGAGAAAATTGCAGGAAAGTCGCACTTAGGGCAGGCAGTCAAGTCATCATTCACGATGTGACGACCCTACAGAAATGTAAAAGAGAAAACTCCATTAATACACAAACCTATGACGACCCAACAGAAATGTAAAAGAGAAAACTCCATTAATACACAATCTTGTTAAAAGAAGGAGGCATTGATTAGATCTTTTCAAAAGACAAACTATTATAATTGTAGAGGCATGGATAAGGTGAAAGTCTGTGATAAAACTGGTGGGTAAACCTTTACCTAAATATTACAGAAGCTATGGAAAGATAGCTAAGGTTTTAATCTTTACTTGAACACCTCATAATTACAATACAGTGGGGTGAATTTTGACTTGAGCACTTTACCGTCGAATTACACAGAGGTATTTTTTTATGTGAACGCTTTACTGTGTTAATACAGTTGGGTTTATCTTTATTTAAGGTTCTCCGATCCTCAGCCTCAAAGTATTTTTTTCTTCATAAAAATGTTATTAAAATTTATAATTGAAATAAAATAAAAAGAAATTTTTTAATGGTGTCCATGCATTTTACGAAGTTATTGCAATTTTGGCCACGATGGATATAATGGAATATACAAGTTGAGATCAAATTAAAAAAAAGCCCGGTTGTAACGGTGCATCGGTGGCTCGAACTCCTTGACCTTTATGTAGAAGATCTCTGTGGAGCCACTAAGCTAAACAGTTTGTTGAATAGCTGTGTGTAATATTAACACTACAAGACTAATTAAATTTATCTATATAAAAGGCAAAATTATGGTGCGAATAAAATCAATCCGGATAATTTAGAGTTATCGAACATTGCTGACAGAGGATTGGAGATCATTAAGCACTTTACTGTGACAGCACAGTAGGGTAAATCTTGACTTAAGCACTTTATCGTGACATTACAGTGAGGTAATTCTTGACTTGAACACTTTACCGTGACAATACAGTAGGGCAGGTTGTTTTTACACTCCGGACACATCAGGGCTGTTTCTGGGAGCTGGAAGCTGCAGTACGGACATGATGTCGATGCCTCTTCCTCCTCTGTCTTATCAGGCTTTCTGACAATCATTTCTATCTTCTTCTTGTATTTCAGGTCAATGTTGTTGCGATATTCCGGTCTCATCAACATGGCGGCGTAGCTGAAGGATGAGTTCTTGAGCCCCGCTCGGTGACACTCGATGACCGTCGATGTCAGGATCGGTACAATGTCTGATGACAGAGAAATCCAACAACAAAACATCAATAACTAAGAAAACAGTTTCTCCTGGTTTAACACAGGATACTAAACAAAGATTTTATCATCACATTTTAATTAAACATCTTATTGGTATACCTGATATTCAGTGATTCATATTTGTGATTGTAAAAGACATTTTTGGTATTACTTACGGGATGGGAATTTACTGATGTTGTTGGCTACTCGAATTAACATCCTGGCCCCCTTCATGTGGTCACCTCTCTTTACATGGATCTGAATCATAGAATACCAACTGATTCATTTATATCTGAAAATACTTACAACTTACTGTAACCAACTAACAGAATTTTCATTCATCATTAATTGACAAAATATAATCAACATTAATCAATTGAAACTAAATAACCTTGACCTAAATGAATATTAATTGATCAGGAAAAAACTAACTTTGACCAGGATGTAATTGACCTAGACCAGGATGTAACAAACCTTGACCAGGATGTAACTGTGAAGAATCATTAGGTTGGTGGACATTTCTGATGGAATCTTTATTTTCTGCTGCATCAGCTCTTTGTACATACTGAACAGAACATCATGAGCATTTCTGTAGTTTCCTGCAAATGAAAAACATTTGTAATAGCAAGTATGAACTTTAAATTCTGTTATGGTTGACAGCTGGAAGATACATGAGTTAAAGTTCTGTGGAAACAGAATCGATAGCCAGAGGAAAAGCTTTGGCCAATCATATATAGTTTACATGAAAAACCAGTGACATTACTCTTTCATAAACTTGTGAAATTCAATTATCAGTGTTTCATATTCACTTAAATAAAGAAATTTTCAAACACTGGGCCTCCATTCCAATGTACTGACCAGCATTTTGTTCCTCCCTCGCTATAATAATGGCTGTTCTGCCAGCCTCCCTATACTGTTTCAGTGCCATATACAGACGAAACAGGTACTTGGCATCCTGGAAGGAGACAGAAAAGTGATATAAATTGGACTAACAGCAACTTGTAGCCTGCCAATTTCATACATCATGGACCTACATGTACAAACAATATTGTCAGCATCAATTATTTCTAAACATGAACAGTATTATTTTGACAGGCATAGTGTAACTTGCACAGATTATACTTTTTTTATTCCACTGTCAATGTTATAACCCTGAACAGAAAATGGGACAGTACATACATTTGTACATACAATTGGGTACTACATTGTCTGTCTGGGACAGTTCATAAATTGGGTACATTGTCTGTCTGGGACAGTTCATAATTTGGGTACATTGTCTGGGACAGTTCATAAATTGGGTACATTGTCTGTCTGGGACAGTTCATAATTTGGGTACATTGTCTGTCTGGGACAGAACTTACCTTGGGTACATTGTCTGTCTGGGACAGAACTTACCTTGGGTACATTGTCTGTCTGGTACAGAACTTGCCCTGGGTACATTGTCTGTATGAGGCAAAACTTACTTTGGGTACATTGTCTGTCTGGGACAGAACTTACCTTGGGTACATTGTCTTTCTGGGACAGAACTTACCTTGGGTACATTGTCTGTTTCCCCCATTAGGAAGTCAATCAACATGCGGGTTAGAGACTCATCATTTGCCCTGCCCACTGTCTCAATGGCCAGCTCTATAGCCTGACCATCTTCTCCACTACACTTCACAAAATGCTTCAGGGCCTGAAAAAACAACAAGCTCTTATTAAAAAGAACAAAGTGAAAGATTTATACTGTATACAAATAAAGATAGGATATTTTGCTAATTGATTAAAAAAAATCTTTATTAAATGCCTATTTTTAAATTCCCCATTTGAATGTTTTTCCATCATTAAAAGTTGAGCAGCAGAAGCCAAAATGAGCATTTCTAGATGTACAGTTGCCTTGCTTTTTTAAATGACTGTCTGTAGTAACAACTTACTCTGCTGTACTGCCCACTCAGTAAGAAGAATTTGCCAGCCATGAAGTGGTTCTTCTCGTTCTCAAAGAACAATGCAATGCTCTGGTAATCCTCAGGGGTGGCATCAGGTCCTGTAAAGTACAACCAATGGTAGAGAATGGCATACAATGGGGTTTTTTGGAGTATGCACACACATATTCATAAGAAACACAACTTTGGTATTGAGACTCTTAAGTTTTGAAGCAATGGTCAATACTAACATAAAGTTTAAAACAAGGCAAATCTCAAAATAAACTGAAGTACATTAAGTTGTGAGGCCCTTAGTGTGTATATTGTGACAAACAAGAGGCCCAGGGGCCACATCGCTCACCTGAGCAACAATAGCCTTAACTCTGATAAAATTAGCATTACAGTATCAAAATCAAAATATCTTGACAACTAAGTACAGTAGATCATGCTCAAAAAATTTAAAACATCTGCCGATTTTTATCCACATATTTTTATGGTAAATACATAGCCCCTTTTGTTGTTGTACCTGTAAGAAGATTTTTCTCTATTCCTATATAACCCCCCCCCCCCCCACTTTGTGGCCCCACTTTTCTCTAGGGAATCATGGTTTGATCAAACTTTAATCTGCACAACCAGTGCTTTTACACAAGTTACTACTTTTTTGACTGAAAACTTTCCCAGAATATTTTTAAAGATTTTCTCTATATATTCCTATGTAAAATTCATCCCCCCATTGTGGCCCCACCCTACCCAGGGGTCCATGATGTAAACAAACTTGAATCTACACTATCTGAGGATGCCTTCACAAAAGTTTGATCTTTTCTGGCCTAAAGGTTTTTAAGGACAAGATTTTTAAAGATTTTCTCTATATATTCTTATGTAAAAATTCACCCCTCCATAGTGGCCCCACCCTAACCCCCAAGGACCATTATTTAAACAAACTTGAATCTATACTATAGACTGAGGATGCTTCCGCTCAAATTGGAGCTTTTCCGGCCTAATAGTTTTTGAGAAGAAGATTTTTAAAGATTTTCTCTATATATACCTATGTAAAAATTCATCCCCCATTGTGACCCCACCTACCCCCGGGGACCATGATTTGAACAAACTTGAATCTACACTATCTGAGGATGCTTGCACTCCAATTTGAGTTTTTCTGGCCAAAAAGTTCTTGAGAAGAAGATTTTTAAAGATTTTCTCTATATATTCCTATGTAAAAATTCATCCCCCCATTGTGGCCCCACCCTACCCCCGGGGACCATGATTTAAACAAACTTGAATCTACACTATCTAAGGATGCTTCCACTTAAATTTGAGCTTTTCTGGTCTAATAGTTTTTGAGAAGAAGATTTTTAAAGTTTTTTTTCTTTATATTCCTTTGTAAAAATTCATCCCCCATTGTGGCCCCACCCTACCTCCGGGGACCATGATTTAAACAAACTTGAATCTACACTATCTGAGGATGCCTCTGCTCAATTGGAGCTTTTCTGGTCTAATAGTTTTTGAGAAGAAGATTTTTAAAGTTTTTTTTCCTTATATTCCTATGTAAAAATTCATCCCCCCATGGTGGCCCCACCCTAACCCCGGGGACCATGATTTAAATAAACTTGAATCTACACTATCTTAGGATGCTTCCGCTCAAATTGGAGCATTTCTGGCCTAATAGTTTTTGAGAAGAAGATTTTTAAAGATTTTTTTCTATATATATTATGTAAAAATTCATCCCCCCATTGTGGCCCCACCCTACCCCCGGGGACCATGATTTATACAAACTTGAATCTACATTATCTGAGGATGCTTCCACTTAAATTTGAGCTTTTCTGGCCTAATAGTTTTTGAGAAGAAGATTTTTAAAGATTTTCTCTATATATTCCTATGTAAAAATTCATCCCCCCATGGTGGCCCCAACCTAACCCCGGGGACCATGATTTAAACAAACTTGAATCTACACTATCTGAGGATGCTTCCACTCCAATTTGAGCTTCTCTGGCCTAATAGTTTTTGAGAAGAAGAATTTTAAAGATTTTCTCTATATATTCCTTTGTAAAAATTCATCCCCCCATGGTGGCCCCACCATACCCCTGGGGACCATGATTTGAACAAACTTGAATCTACACTACCTGAGGATGCTTCCATACAAGTTACAGAATTTCTGGCCTAATAGTTTTTGAGAAGAAGATTTTTGAAAAATACCTACAAATTTTAAATAATTCTAAATTATCTCCCCTTTAAAGAGGGTGTGGCCCTTCATTTGAACAAACTTGAATCCCCTTTACCCAGTGATGCTTTGTGCCAAGTTTGGTTGAAATCTGCCCAGTGGTTCTGGAGAAGAAGATGAAAATGTGAAAAGTTTACAACGCCAACGCCGACGCCAACGCCGACAACGCCAACAACGCCAACGCCGACAGACAACGGACAAATTTTGATCAGAAAAGCTCACTTGAGCTTTCAGCTCAGGTGAGCTAAAAATATCATACATACATTTGCTATAAAATATTTCTCATAGTAAACTGTAACAGATATACCCTAAAACTGACTTGTCTTTGTAGGTGGCTTTGTGCAAACAGCATTTAGTATTACAAATTAATGAGATGTAACTTTTAAATAAACTAAATTTATGTGTAAAATTTGAGTTACATGTACATGTACTGTGGAATCATTTTTTTTTTGTGTGGGTCAATGTTTGTGGATAGCAAAAATTTTCCTTGTTTGTTGGGATATAATTTCGTTGGTAGCAAGTTAGCCAGAATTTTAATAAATATTAAACAAATGCATGTACATAAGTTCGTGGTGATGTATATTTGTGGGCAAGGTTTTCGCACGAAAGCCACGAACTTTGGTCCCCCATAAACAATAATGATTCCACGGTATTGAACTATTGTACTGAACATTTATTATTTTACAATGATTGATAAACAATATTTACACCTTATATTCATTTTAAAAATAAAACGCTTTCTTTGGTGATTCATGCGGGATATGAAGGTGGCGACATTGCAGAAATTTTTTTTTTCTGCAATGGTCGCTACCATCATAACTTGCATGAATCATCAAAGAAAGCATTTTATTGTTTATATTTACGGTACATTGTATATCTTTCTTTTATTAAATTAATGAATTGATTGTAAAAAGTTAGTAAAATTTGCTAAATTACTGTAAATGTACATTAGTGCGTTAGCTAAAAGAAACAGCCAAATCGTCTCCTATGGGAAATTGAGTCTGACATCATCATGATTTTTCCTTGCAGTACGTGATTTTTCATAGGTCGCTGTAGATTTCGACCAATCGATAAATGGGGCGTGTAGATTTCAGTCTGGCTGTTTCTATAGAGCTATGAATTGACTACAAGTTTCCGAAAGAAATAGAGGGAATCATGCTCAGTAGATGTATACATAAGATGTTTGGATATATATTTATTGTAAGTGGGTCTTTGATCATTGAAGTGAAATTGTTGGTCTATGTTTAATAAAAATGTCATGAAAAAAGATGTTCAGGTGTGGAAGAGAATTGAACAGACAAATATTTTTGCTGCAGCTATATGGTCGTATGAGGGAGATACTGTCAACCAAATTTTATTCGTGACAACTTTATTTTGTGATCTATCGAAGAAAAATTAGTTTGCTGCGATTCATTTTCGCGATTTAAATGTTGATTATCTGAAAATATAATACCAAAGCCATTTAAGGACTGGTTTGCGGTGAGAAATATTCGCAGCTTTCATGTAGGAGGATTAACAAGAGTGTACCTATGATGTCAGCGTAGGTCTCCATTTGGTTGTGAGCCTGAGCTAGCTGGAAGGCTTCATCGTTACATTTGGAGATCACAAGGAACTGAATAGCTGAAGAGTAATCATTCAGTCGCTGGAAAAACCTGAAAAGGAAATTTTATTTACTTTTATGGTAAAATGTTGTTTCTAAAATTGTTTTATGTACCAGCTCAAACAAAATCTTAGAGAGCATGCAGCCATGCATGTACCTTCTTGAGCAATTTTTCTAGTATTCATGAATATAAATTGTTTCTGATCTACAACTAGCAGGTGTCCTTTTGTTTAGACTTACTTGGCTACCATCTTGGCTCCCTCTATGGAGTGAGTGTCTCGAACAATCTTGACAGCCTCCTCTGGGTTCTGAAGATAATCCAGGTTGATTCGGATCACATTATCCCAGTCCTTTGCGCTGCGGTAGGCCTCCGCTGCTTCTTTGTACCGTCCATCTGCCTCCTTCGCCTTGGCATACTGGATGTGAATCTTGGGGGACGTGATGTGGGACAGAAGGTCTCCAACCTTTGACCTAATATCAGGACAATCAATTGTCATAATTTACATACATATTCTATATGACATTGTAAGGACCAATAATCTCCCTTCTATCTACATTAACAGTAAGAATAACATTGGAATGCTTAATTCAAGCAGCCTATAGCCTCACCAGTTTTTGCCGCGGATGTAGACTGAGGCAGCTTTGTCGTAGTAACCTCCTTGTTCATACAATGTGGCTGCTTCTGTCCATTGCTGAGGGTGAAAGATTCATTATTGAAAACTTTATCAGTGACAAAATCTGGGCTGAAATATCAAGATGAATGAGAGTTCCACTGATCTCCCTGCGAACATAATGATTATGACACTTATTCCTTGAGAAAATATGACATGGTCTTAAACAATTTGTACTGCCTGTAATTCAAAATATTCTAAGATATACAGAAAAACGACAGATATTTCTTTCTTGAAAAAATAATTTACAGAACAAGGATATTAAAACTGAACTATAACAAAATTTTGCAAAACTTAGGGAATTAGACATAAGAGCAATAAACAGCATTAAAATCCTTTAAACTTAGGGAATTAGACATAAGAGCAATAACCAGCATTAAAATCCTTTAGTTAATACCTTCATGCCTTCTAAAATTCCAGCACATTCTTTCTTTAAAATTCTACTTGGCATCTTCATTGCCATGGAAACACCCCTTCAAAGAAAATCAGAATCGTTCAGCTTTCAGAACTAATGAAATCAAACAAGTACATTGTATTGATAACTGCATTGTAATATCAACTAGAGCCGTGCTCGTTGCAAGCAACGAGGAGGTCTTCCGTTACAACTTCAAGTCAATATAGGATTGTCAATCAGTCTTAACAAAACCATCCCCCACCTTCTCCTTGCTCTTTTCAGGATCTGTCAGGTATTGATAGGATGTCATCTTCACACAACCTAAACTTCTGACCAAGCAGGGCTTTAGAAAATCAATTGGAACTCCTCAAAAGTTGAAAGACAAATTAATCATGCCTGTTTTCTATGTAACTTCCAAACTGCAGAGTATTGAAGAGTTACACCTCTCATTAAACATATAAAGGCATGTCTGTGATAAGTTGGGGGTATATTTAGATATTATGCAAATGGAGAGGCCATGTGAAGATGACCTCTTATCGATACCCATCAGACCCTGACGAGTGTAAGGAGAAGGGGGATTTTTTTCATCTGGGTTGTCAATATGATAATAGTAAGTTCAGAAAATCGAAAACGAGGCTCACAGTATTAATTTTATACCAGACGAATTCTCCGTTCAACTTGCTTCACGGCCATATCAATTTATGATAACTTAAAAACACACATTATAAATGTACATGTATTTAATTATTCCGGCCAGAAATACGTTTATGTACAAATGATGACAGGATACAAACTAAGCCTATATCATAGTGTAATCAACACAAAATCCACCGCGCTGATGCATCATAAACATTTCCATTCCCGGTACTCATACTTACACCTCTACCGCTAACACATGGAATAGTTTATGTAAAAGTGCAGAGTTAAAATTAAAAGATTGAAACGAACACAAACAGTTAATAAACGAGGACGCCTTCTCCCACCTGAGGGCGCGCTATACGAGAGATGCTCAGTGAGAGGGATAACTCTCCGTATAATGTTTGGCCATGCAGGCACTCAGCATCATTTTTGAAAGGATGAGCTTATTTATCGGAAATCTTGACAAGCAAATAAAAAAAATAAATTCTCAAATCTTCAAAATCGTAATCCGTGGAGGAGGTAGGAGTTGTGAAGCAGCTCTAACTTCTTTTTTTTTTTTAATGTGATTTCGTTTTAAATATGTCAATAATTGTTTTGCCTTCACCTAAAAAGTGTATGTGAGGTAGGGGTGTGTCAATGCCCCAAAATTTAATTTTCTAAATGTAAATTTCAGAGAAATTATGGTTGAAAGAAAAAGTCAGCGGGGTTGGGGGGGGGGGGGTGTCAGAGCTCCCACTCGATCAAAAATCCTTTTCGCCACTTTAGTGCGGCACGACGAAAGACCTATGTTTAACCACTTTTTCTATCATATCACATATACATGTTTTAGTTATAATTTTTTTACCAATTAAAGATACATGCATTGACTTATTTGTTGTACGTGTATGATGAATTTGTATTTGCACTCTCCTCATTGGCATGTGTCTATTTGTATCACTAAATGATTTCCAAGTAAAGATACTGAAATTTTACAGATCTAAGTTAGAGAGAAAAAACACTTTTTATATAACGGAACAAAAATTTATGGACTCATACACATAAATAAGAAGATGGAGTGAAAGTCACAACGACATTATTTCTTCTGTTCTTGACTATTTCAGAGTTGCTACAAATTTACAATCAATTTACAATTTTGATAAACCAGGTGTAAAATTAAATATTCTGTTGTAAGTTTTTAAGTCGATTAAGTGTAAATTTGAGAATTAATTGCATATATTTTTGAGAGGAAAATACGTCGCTATTAAGTCAAGTGAATTATGTTCCAAGGTGTTTCAAAGAAATAAGAAAACAGTCGACACTTGCAGTACTCTGATGATTTCTATGGCGACCGACTGCATTGCATAACATATTCCATAACTTCTAAACATGAGAACAAATATTTATTATAAAGTTAAGATCTTTGACTTAAAACTTTAAACTTATATTTTAACAATTGACCACTACAGTGAAAGCACCCTTCCAATTGTTTTTTTAATTACATAACAATTGATGATCTGCAGCCATAAATTACCTAGGGCTATCTATGTCCAGGGCTGTGTGCACAAAAGCGACACGAGATTGTCGGTCGTACGGGGTGATAGAATTAACACAGACCGACCGAATAAACAAACAGATTGCAAAGTGTAATACATTAGGAGGAACTGTTACACATAAGGAGTCACCAAAAATTGATTTTTCAACATTTGAATATTCGATGAGTTTTTTTTTTTTTGCAGTGAAACAAACGATCATACAGAAGAACTACAAAAGGGATCAAGTGACCGCTAGAATTCAAAACAAAACTTGTTTAAAAATTCATGTGACTATTTTAAAAAATAACCACTGATTCCCTCAATTCCGCACAAATTGTTTATCGTGCCAGCACCTACCGCATACATGAAATATTGTTACACGGAACTTTGATTTTAATTTTATTTGATTTGAACGTTGAACACTTGGAGAATGTTTGATTTTTTTTTAATTCACCTTTTCTTTGTACACCCTACTAAATTTTGTACAACTCTTAAAAAAACCTCTTTTACTTTTACACGATTTTGTGTTGGTCGAATATTAATTCCCACACCAGTAAATATATAGATAATATTGTCTCAAAAGTTTTGAAGTCTGTAGAAAGTTTCAGCATTAATAAACGGAAATATCATGGGTAAATAATTTATATTTATCTTATGTTGAAAGACAAGTTTAACACGTACCGGTCAAAATCTCGGCGTTGTATTGTATTTAATCTTTTAAATAAACAATTAGCCTTAATTGCATATTTAAATTCGGACTAATGGCTTACTTTTATTCCATTGATGGTCAAGTTTCTATATGATTTTATGCACTATCGTTTAAACTAATGCTAAATCAACTGTACAACTTAGATAAATTTATCGTTTCATCTTAAACCAATGTAGTTGAATTGAAAATAAAACAAATAATTTAATAGTGGTGTTCGTACAGATTATCAATAAACATGCACGTATGATAAGATAGAGGCACAAGAAACTACCGCGGATCACTTTTCCACTCGCGCGGTATATCATCGGCCATGTGCGAGGGATGATTATCATTTAAATGGTAAATCTTTGTGGGTATTTTATGTTGATCTTAAACATTAAACATTATTTGTACAATTTAACAATACTAGTTTTTAAAACTTACAAACCCACCTTGATAATTATATGTCTGTCGATGCTTCTGATTAGGAATAATATCGCTTTTATTATTTTTCAAAACTCTTTTATTATTTTTCAAAAAGCTTTCTTTATTTACACTCTATCGTTTAATTAAATCAATTGAAGATGAAGAAACTTTTATAGCATAAACTTAAAATAGTTCTTGTGTTTGCTGCTAAATAAACACATGTATGTAAGACGCGAATTGTGTGTATTAGATAATCGCTGACCGCTAGGTACATGTACGTAGTACAGCTGCGATCGATCTCCTCGGCCGCGGACGAGGGATGGATTACGCTCAGAACCCAGAAAGATTTCAAATGCTTGCAATATTATGATTAAAATGCATCAAATAGAAGTTAATTTTTTTACTTAAAAACCCACATTTGTTCTATGTCTTATTATGCATCAGATTGGGTATGACATGGCTTTTATCAATTAACAGAACGTTTTATTAATTAACACTCTAACGTTTTATTCAATTTAAGAAAAATAAACTTTAACATGTATATGCATTCAAAATTAAAAACAATTCTATATGTTTGCGGCTAAACAAACCAATATGTGTCAGACGTGAATCTTGTGTAGTAGATACCGCTGACCGCTAGGTAGTCCTGCCGCGATCGATATCCTCGGCCGCGGGCGGAAAATAGGTTACGTAATGGTACACACACGCAGCTCAGATCCCACATAGATTTCAAATGTATGCAGTTTAATAACTAAAATGTAGAAGTTTGGGGTTTTTTTTATCCGTAATTTGAGATTTACTAGAAAAGAAATAGAATGTTTATATTTTCTGTTTCTCCTTTTTAAAGGATTGTTCACTATAAGAACTTAACAAAATAAAAGCTCGTATACTTAAAAATAACTTCTTTCTTATAAATTAAGGCATCCCGTATAAACCGGTATACATTCAGTGGTAACTTTATTTCATTTGTACGCACACAGATTTTCGTTAACTTTGCCAAATTGCCGCGAATACTGGTCTACACGTAATACTGTTTGCCCTCATATTATGCAATACCCGAACACAAAAACAGCTTTATGAGATTAATAAGATCACAAACAACATTTTTTGCAGCGACGCCTATATCGAAAAATTTACCGTTTTAGAGTTATAAAGCAAAGACTTTTAAGGGGTCTAGACCCCTAATTTAAGGGGCTAGCCCCTTTTTTATGGTATCAAATGAAAGCCCGTAATATTTGGCACAACTTTTGTTCTATATGTGTTTAGAAAATATTTATTATTAAAAAGTTATAGAGCAAAGATGTAAGCAAAATTGAGCATTTTTTGAAACATAAAATTCGATGTGATTTTTTAAGAAGTATACGTAGGTTAATCAAACATATAAGACTGGGAGGATAAAGTTCAAGATGTCTACATTAAAGATTTGTAAATTAAAACTACTTGCTACGGATCAACTCGGAGCCTTTGCACGTACACGAGACCCACTAAAAAAAATTTCAAAGGGGAATAACTCAAAACCGGAGGTAGCGATTTCATGATGTTTTGTGCTATAGTGAGCTATCGGCATTTTCAATAGACCCTGAAAATTTGAATAAAATCGGATGAAAAACAAGCGAGATATTAAGGTTTAAAGAAACGTCTAGAAGAAAAAGAAGAAGAAAAATAATAATGAAGAATTTCCAACAGAATCAGTACAAGGTCTTCCGTTGGAAACGGAAGACCTTAATGAAACTTTTTCTGCAATTCTTCAAGGGATTTCTCAATGACAGAGCTATGACCTTCTGATGTATTCTACAGACTATTGAGCATTGATTTGATACTGTCAGAATTTATCAATGACAGAGCTATGATTTTCAATGATTTATTCTACAGACTATTGAGCATTGATTTGATACTGTCAGAATTTATCAATGACAGAGCTATGACAATGATTTATTCTACAAGGAATTTATCATCAGCAGAGCTCTGACCATGTGTTTTACTGACCATGTGTTTTACTGACCATGTGTTTTACTGTACAGAGAGTTATTGGTTCATTTATCATTGACAAAGTTCTGACCTTCTGATGTCACCCATCCTAATGGACATCCTGGCAATTCCTGCTGCACAAACCTCGTCGTGCTCTCGGTCTTTTTCCTCGCGAGTCACACCTTTCTCATAGTGAGACAGAGCGGTCATATAGTCTCCTGTAAACTCAAGCTGCTGAGCATACTCGCGAGATATGTAGGGGATCTGTTCCGGGGCCAGAGCCTTGGCCAGCTGTAGGGCACTGTCCCAGTGTAACAAGTCTCGCCTCATCTAGGATCAACAAACTGACACTTAATCAATCATACACACACCTCAGCTCAGATCAACAAACCGACACTTAATCATACACACGCCTCATCTAAGATCAACAAACAGACACTTAATCATACACATGCCTCATCTAGGATCAACAAACAGACACTTAATCAAACACAAGCCTCATCTAGGATCAACAAACAGACACTTAATCATACACACGCCTCATCTAGGATCAACAAACAGACACTTAATCATACACACGCCTCATCTAGGATCAACAAACAGACACTTAATCATACACACGCCTCATCAAGGATCAACAAACCGACACTTAATCATACACACGCTTCATCTAGGATCAACAAACAGACACTTAATCATACACACGCCTCATCTAGGATCAACAAACAGACACTTAATCATACACACGCCTCATCTAGGATCAACAAACAGACACTTAATCATACACACGCCTCATCTAGGATCAACAAACAGACACTTAATCATACACACGCCTCATCTAGGATCAACAAACTGACACTTAATCAATCATACACACACCTCAGCTCAGATCAACAAACCGACACTTAATCATACACACGCCTCATCTAGGATCAACAAACAGACACTTAATCAATCATACAAACACCTCATCTAGGATCAACAAACCGACACTTAATCATACACACGCCTCATCTAGGATCAACAAACAGACACTTAATCATACACAGCAACTGAAGGAGCACAAAAATCTCTTGTCAAATGTTTCTTTTATTGATTCAGATTAAGATCATACAGATATTGCATCAAATGTTTCCATTACAAAACAGGAAGTGCTGTATTTCACTCTAGAAACTAACACACCTATTTTGAGATGAATAATGAGTGATATTTAACTGACCTCTAGGGCTGCCAGTGGTTTGCTTGAGGCTAGGAATAGATCCTGGGCCAGGTTGAACTCACTCAGAAACATGGCCACATACCCAGACAGCAAGTTCTTATCCTCTAGGTGCTGAAATCACCAATCAATCACTAATCAATCAATCAATAAGGAAGTAATGACACTTAGCAAGTCAAATGCCTATACTATGACATCCAATAAATGCTGTTTTACTTTACATTATTATATTATATTATCATAATTATAAAGATAATATAAAGCTTCAAATTCAATTTCCAAACATTGACCATTCTCTCTCTCTCTCTCTCAATGAATGATTTTGTTTTGAAGTAAGTGTACATTAAGCTGTTGCAATCATTATATTGTTTTATTGTATACAAATGCATTTGATTTGTATAACATAGGAAATAAATTTGTTATCCAGGTCCAACCAAGGGTGTACGTGGATTTACCCAGGGTTGTATTCAACCTTCGGCCTGCGGCCTCAGGGTGTATGGAATTCAACCCAGGGTATATCCACGTACACCCTTGTTGGACCTGGATAACTATAGTGTTACAGTGTTAGAGACTAACTTACAGAAGTCAATTCATCTTACCTTGACCTGCTGTAGAGAGGTAACCATGCCAACATCTGCAATCTCTCTGTATACTCTGATGGCTGAAAATATTGAAAAATGCATACAGCTCTCTGAAAGCTTCCAGGGGTTTATAATTCTGCTCTCTGAAAGCTTCCAGGGGTTCATAATTCTGCTCTCTGAAAGCTTCCAGGGGTTCATAATTCTGCTCTCTGAAAGCTTCCAGGGGTTCATAATTCTGCATGTTAAGTGGACTGGATTCTCTCTTTCAAAATTTACCTACACGTAAACATTTCCATGTCTTCAGGAAATGGATTTTTGTAAAAATATTTCATATTTCTGCCTGTATTGTTTAATGTTTCATGAAACACAACACTTAAAATTTGAGACACACATCTTTTCAGCTGAATTCACCATAGTATATCTCAATGAGATACAGTTCAACTCACCATAGTATATCTCAACGACATACAGTTCAACTCACCATAATCTATCTTAATGAGATACAGTTCAACTCACCATAGTATATCTCAATGAGATACAGTTCAACTCACCAGTCTATCTCAATGAGATACAGTTTAACTCACCATAATCTATCTTAATGAGATACAGTTCGACTCACCATAGTCTATCTCAACGAGATACAGTTCAACTCACCATAATCTATCTTAATGAGATACAGTTCAACTCACCATAGTATATCTCAATGAGATACAGTTCAACTCACCAGTCTATCTCAATGAGATACAGTTTAACTCACCATAATCTATCTTAATGAGATACAGTTCAACTCACCATAGTCTATCTCAATGAGATACAGTTTAACTCACCAGTCTATCTCAATGAGATACAGTTTAACTCACCATAGTCTATCTCGATAGCCTGCATGGCTGACCGGCCAAGTTCTATCCAGGCCACCATGTCATTTAACTTCTCACAAAAACTCCATGCTTCTTTGAACCTGAAAATAAACCCATGTTTACATATGTAGAGCATTACATGTGGTGTATTTTGTTACATTAAATATTACTAAAAGCTTAAAAAAAATTAGTCTAAGTAAATATATGTGTAGTGTGGAGAATCGCCTGGAATAAATTATCATTTTCATTTCATTTATCATAAATGATACATGTATTTATTTTCAGGAAAAAATTTATATTCAATACCTTCTGATGGCAATTCCTTGTTTCAAACCATTCTTCACCTGATATAAAATAGTTACATAAAATTTTAATCATTCATAAATAAGAATAAGATAACTGATATCTGTGAGCCAATGCTCACTAGTAATACCCCCACTCTGATGTGAATATACAAAATAAGCAAAGTTGACATTTAACAGGAACTTGACGTCTGATTGGTACAAAAATAGATCCCATGTCTGATTGGTATAAAAATAGATCCCAACTTATGGCATGCCTACACAAAGAGTGTGGTAAAATTTTAAGCATGCTTGCCTAAACAAAGAGTGTGTTGAAATTTCAAGTACCTGCAAAGAATAGTTGCTGAGAAAAATGCGACAAAAATTTTTGTTATGGACAGACAGACAGACACAGAAGGATAGACAGACAGACAAACAAGGGTAAAACAGTATATCCCACTCTCCTTCGGAGCGGGGGTATAAATATAAATATTATACCCCCGCTCCGAAGGAGAGTGGGTATAAATATACGGTAGGTAAGTTATACATCACCAAGTGATCACAAATCTCGGAGCAGGGGTATAAATATAGGTAAGTTATACATCACAGAGTGACCACAAATCTCAGACCAGGGGTATAAATATAGGTAAGTTATACATGTACATCACTGAGTGACCACAAATCTCAGACCAGGGGTATAAATATAGGTAAGTTATACATGTACATCACTGAGTGACCACAAATCTCGGAGCGGAGGTTATAAATATATTAGGTAAATTATACATCACTGAGTGACCACAAATCTCAGAGCAGGGGTATAAATATAGGTAAGTTATACATGTACATCACTGAGTGACCACAAATCTCGGAGCGGAGGTTATAAATATAGGTAAGTTATACATCACTGAGTGACCACAAATCTCAGACCAGGGGTATAAATATAGGTAAGTTATACATGTACATCACTGAGTGACCACAAATCTCGGAGTGGAGGTTATAAATATATTAGGTAAGTTATACATCACTGAGTGACCACAAATCTCAGAGCAGGGGTATAAATATAGGTAAGTTATACATGTACATCACTGAGTGACCACAAATCTCGGAGCGGAGGTTATAAATATAGGTAAGTTATACATCACTGAGTGACCACAAATCTCAGAGCAGGGGTATAAATATAGGTAAGTTATACATGTACATCACTGAGTGACCACAAATCTCGGAGTGCAGGTTATAAATATATTAGGTAAATTATACATCACTGAGTGACCACAAATCTCAGAGCAGGGGTATAAATATAGGTAAGTTATACATGTACATCACTGAGTGACCACAAATCTCGGAGCGGAGGTTATAAATATAGGTAAGTTATACATCACTGAGTGACCACAAATCTCAGAGCAGGGGTATAAATATAGATAAGTTATACATGTACATCACTGAGTGACCACAAATCTCGGAGTGGAGGTTATAAATATATTAGGCAAATTATACATCACTGAGTGACCACAAATCTCAGAGCAGGGGTATAAATATAGGTAAGTTATACATGTACATCACTGAGTGACCACAAATCTCGAAGTGGAGGTTATAAATATGGTTAAGTTATACATCACTGAGTGACCACAAGTCTGACAAACCTCCTCTGTTGTCATATCCTCCAAGTTTTCTGTGTAGAGTGCTGTATGTGTGTCCAAAATCTGGGTCTGTATGCGCCCACTCTGTGTCTGTAGAGTTATCTCCCCATTGTAGAGCATGATGGGAACCATTCCGTAGGGAAGCTTGGACTCTCCTACGTACTCCACTATTGGGCCTAACATCAAATAGAACAAATCATAGGAAAAAAGTCATTTACAAACTACATCACATAACTGAGACATTGACCTCGTATCAGGTCATTTTGGCATTGGAAGTTTTTAACTTTGATTCAAAAGAGCAGTTTGATACATGTATGTAGGCACTTTTTAAGGACTTTTATAATCAAACCAACAAACTGCAGAATAATCATTGGAAATGTATGCTCTTTAATGAGATGTTGATGTGTTATACCTTTAGTGGATTCTCTACAATATAGATAAGTATATATCTTTTCTTCATCATAGGTGATGAAAACTCCCTGAAAACAAAAATATACATTTGTTTTATAAAAGATATGCTCATATAGGCACTCCCTTAAACTAGTAAGAATGGTTAATCTGATATTATATTTATAGGGATTTTCTTAAATTAATTCACCTTGTCTCCTGTCCAGTTTTCCCATAATGCACCTTTTGTGGTTGAGGAGAATTGTGGGATTTCAATGACTTGGTCATTCACCTTTTATAAAAAATACAAAACATTCAAAATGTTAACTTTGTTGTTATCATTGTGCAGGCATTTCTCAGTATCTATGGAATGTGGGGAACATGTCATTAGTGAGTTCTGAGACTTACTGGATTATATACAAAACCGTCACTCTTGTCATCAATAAACACCAGTCGTGTTCCCCCAAGGTCCGGGAAAATCCTCCGAATTCCCACCACATGACGGAACTCATTCACAAAATTCCAGTCTTCCACATAGAAATATGTAATTCCACCATTCTGGAAGTAAAACATGATTAATAATAAAGGATTCCATAATTAACAACATTATGAGCTAGACCAATGATGGATGATTCCATAATTAACAACATTAAGAGCTAGACAAATGATGGATGATTCCATAATTAACATTATTAAGAGCTACAAGCATGTATTCATTTAGTGCTTCAAGAATATTATAGAGTTTGGTACAATTTCAAAACAAATTCATAAAAAACTTGCATTCATGCTTACAGCTTATATAACATAGCGTGTTTAAACCTTTAAGTACAAGTGTCTTGTTATCTTACATCAGATCCATAAATAAGGAAGTCATTGGTGAGATTGTGACAAGTTATCCGGGAGTCATCTTGACTGGAGTCGGGGAACAGACGTGTCTCACGCTCATCCGTGGTTCCCGCTGTCTCTCCCTCAATCTATAAATCAATCCAAAGTACTCAGTCAAACCAAGAAATGTAAAAGAAAAGGCATCAATCATGTTCTTTAAACATATTCTACATGTATCAAAGAAACAAAAGAAGAATTATTAAATTTTCTGAACCTCCTGATATACATATAGATCTCACCATATGAAGCTGAACTTTTCCCTCAAAGCCCACAGCGGCGTAGTCCGCATTCAGACAGATGTGGTTAACTGTCCCTAGGTACTCCCTGTCCTTTAATCTCTCTATCCCTGTCATCATATACGAAACATTTCATATAGTCTCTCTATTCATGTCACCATTTAGAAACACATCAATACCACAGACTAAAATGGCTGACAATTAATAAAGACCATGCATAATTTTGTTTATTCAAAATAAAACAAATTGTGGTATCTAACCCAATCATTTCTAAAAGGTCTGGTTTTGTAAGAAAAATTGAGTACCGAGTTCTCAGTGTTGCTGACATCAACAGAGGCATAGGGAATCCAGTGCCATAGTATTATTTACAGCAACATCAGTGTCACATTGTTTTAAGTGCGACAGTGTTATTTACAGCAACATTAGGATAACAGTGTTACTTAAGGCATCATTAAGGTTACAGTGATATTTAGAGCAACAGCAGTGTGACAGTGTTATTCACAGCAACATTAGGGTTAGAGTGTTATTAACAGCAACATCAATGTGACTGTTATTTTTAGCAATATTGGCCTTATTGATATTTAGAGCAATATCAGAGTGACTGTGTTATTTGTGGCAGCATGAGTGTGAAAGTGTTATTTAAAGCAACATTAGGGTTACAGGTTCAATTAGAGCAACACTACAAGACAAAATTATTTACAGCAAAACGAGTGACAGTTTTATAGAGCAGCATTAGTGTGATAAGTGTTATTTAGAGCAAAATTAGTGTGACTGTTATTTACAGAAACATTATTGTGATAAGTGTTATTTAGAGCAAAGTTAGTATTACAGTGTTATTTACAGCAACATTAGTGTGACAGTATTATATACAACAACATTAGGGTTACAGTGTTATTCAGAGCAACATTAAGGTTACAGTGATATTTAGAGCAACACCAGTGTGACAGTGTTATTTAGAGCAGATTAGGGTTAGAGTTATTTACAGCAACATCAGTGTGACAATTTTATTTACAGCAACATCAGTGTGACAATTTTATTTACAGCGACATCAGTGTGACAATTTTTTTACAGCAACATCAGTGTGATAGTGTTATTTTCACCCTCACCTGCATCTCCCAGCAGATAGAACCAGGCCCTGTTGTTCATTCCACAGGCCAGGTGAAACGGTCCGATTCCTATAAATGTTGGCTCCACATCAATGGGAATGGTCAAGGGCTGGTCCTGAAAAAAATGATAGTAACTTCTTTCATTAACTAAAATATAGACCTGAAGCACATTTTTATTTCTCCACCAAACAAGGGGCAGTCTAATGGCATATAATGTGAATAATCTGACATCTATTTCTTCTAACACATTCTACAAGCGCTTCCTTTAGCTGTGCATGTTAGCACACATGTAAATGAGTATATACAGGTAGCTTACATATTCATTTTCTTTCATGTTCTCATCAAGTTTTCCTCTAAGTTTTATTTTAACCTCAGTACATTGTATCGCTCTTCTCAATGACCTCTGGTTCTATTAAAATTTTACTACAGGTTATCTATCTTATCAACAACATCTGGTTCTATAAATATATGACAACAGTGTATCGCTCCGTCTATGGTGATTCCTGGCTCTATAAATTTGTAACAGCTATCACAAGCAGTACCTGCTGAACGTTGTCCTCTATGGTGACCTCCAGAAGAGAGGTCAGGTGGGCTATGCGGGTTTGGTGGGCCGAGGCCAGCATGGGGAGGCGCGTCAGGTACACATGGAGGTTCCCCTTCTGTGTGGACACTGCCAGTAGCTGTCCGTCATCAGACCAATTCAAAAAGTCAAGGCCACGCTCATCCTCCATGTTGATAATGGCAAACATCTCTTTCAGGTCAGAAAGGTCATGGATCTTGATGCTGTCAAAGAAACTCACAATCAAATTCCTTGTAAATCTTATAATAAACGTTTGTAATTTATAAACAGAAACATATTCCTTTTGAAAATTTATTTTCTAACACATCCCATCTAGTAAATAATCTTCATTACCTCAATGATTGATTTTCAAGGTTAACCCTAACCCATGCATAAGTACTGAATACTACATATAACAATTTAGAGAATGAATAAAATTGGAGCCAATTGTGGATTGTGTGTATCAGTGTTACCAGTTGTCACCACAGGATGCAGCCTTGTTGAGAGACGTAGAGATCGCGATACATGTCAGGTTATCTTTGTGGTTCCGGGCTTGGAACAGTTCCTTCAAAGTGTTATTCAAGAATTAAAGTTTAATATATATACAAGAACTACAAGTTACCCAATAGTACAGAATATACAAGAACTACAAGTTACCCAATAGTACAGAATATACAAGAACTACAAGTTACCCAATAGTACAGAATATACAAGAACTACAAGTTACCCAATAGTACAATATATACATGAACTACAAATTAAGCCCCTTTCTCAATTGGCACACGAGCACTTTACAACACTTTGAGATCAGAATTTTTTGGCTTGGCATGAGCTCTTGCATATATTGCAAGAGGTCTCTCATTTGTTGCATGCGTTTTTGTGGTCATATCAAGTCTCCACAAAATAGTGGACATGCATACTATTCAGACGCGACCAAATTATTGCAATGCAATGCACAAACATTAGTACGAACGTTTTACAATGTTTTGTGTACTTGCAAGAGCAATGCACGATTTTTAAAGATCCTAAGATAACCTGCAGCTGTTAATGTGTGTGTTGTGCGACCATGAGACTGTTGTTCAATGCGACTCATGTAATCTTGCAACCTTTTACTATCATTACAAGATTTATCTGTTTCAGTTTCCATGCTTTGCCACTAGTATGTACTGGATACAGTGTTATTTTCGCTCCGTGATAATTTCGCTACTACTTACGGTTTTGCCTTGTTTTGAATTCGCCCCAACAATGTTGTGGTAAGAGAGAGATGATATGAGACATTGGAATTCGCCAAGCCTAATCCGCTAACTGACAAAAAGAGCCAAAATAAAACATGGGCAAATATTTCCCTTATACGATATACACTGTATAAGTATATCTGTTTCAGGCCACAATTGATCTTGATTTTGGCTCTTGCTTTTGTCATCTTCCTAGGCTGTATCTTCTCTTGCATTCAACTATTTTTTTTGAAGAGTGTATACCCCCTCTGACTTGTACATGCATTCGTACGATGACATGCATGATTGGACGAACGTCGCTCGTTGTATTGCATTGGGGCACATTCAATCACCCGATTGTCAGGTCTTTCCTAAAGCATTATCTTACAACACTCGCTTTCATAGTATAACAGTTGCATATACACTGTAGATGCAAGATATATCACAAGATTCAATGCATTTACATCGCACAACAGTTGCTCTGAATCATGCAAGTTTCGTATGAGTACTTTTTTATATGCGATTATTTTGGCAACAGTTTATGAACCACATCTAATTTTTTTTCGGTTGTACGAATAATTTGTTGCTTCTGCTCGTGTGCCAATTGTAAAAGGGGCTTTACACCAAAAGTAGAGTTTGGATAAGTTACCTGTCCTATTTCTTTCATATGAGTGGATATAACGACAAAGTAACCATGGGAAAATCCGATCATGATGTATCCATCGCCATACCTACAGAAGTAACCCAAGGTCAACTCATTGTTAATCTAACAGAAATAATGGAAGGTTCAGTTCAGTCTCAGGAACATCTAACAAAATTTGCTTATTTATCTTCTAGGAGATCGGATTGATACAAGAAATGTTTGTATCTTCCTTCTTTTCAACATTTCATGAACAAAAGAATAAAATTGTAGCATGAAAAAGTAATGCGCTAAAAACTTGCAAACCACATTCACTTTTAATGCCCATGATACAGGTTTCAACTACATACATGCCAACTATCCCGATTTTCGCGGGATTCTCCCGATTTGACGTCGTCAAAAATACAAATCCCGATATCCCGATCCCGATTCTCAAAAAATCTAACCCGTTTTACGACAATATTTCCCGATTTCCATCCAAAATTTTAAATCCCGCGCTGCTTGTCAATGCTAACCAATCAAAAAGCGGGATTATGACCGCCATTGCTGTTTACCTGTATCATGTGTATCGCGTGTGTGGATATATCGGGATGTGTGAATTGGTGTAATTACCTGTACGCTACCTGTGTCGGGATGTTTGCAAACCTAATGAGGAGCATGTTTTGATAGTAATTGATCGGGAAGTATCGGGATGAGTAGCAAAATGCCACAATATACACCAGTTTCGACAAGTATGGGGGTTACACCACCAAAGAAGAAAGCGAAACTTTTGTTCCGATAACTCAGCAAGTGGGAGGCAGATTCCCGATTTTCGGGATGGTTATCGGGATCCGAACTGGGTGACAACCATGCATATATGTTTGTTTAACTTATATATAGTACAATTGAATAAATTTATTGACTATATCGTAGGAGGTCGTACAATTAAAATTGACAGCTCGAAGTTTTATGCGTGTGATTTTTTTTTTTTTTACATTTCGTTTGTACGTTCTATTGTATACATTGACAGCGAATGGAAATACAAATATACAAATATTTTATTGGTACAAACACAATTACAATAATTGGCAAAGGTCCAGTATATACATTATCTACTAGAAGAATAGATATTTTAAACTTTGTAAGAATAAAAATTATTTTTTTGAAGGATTTTAGGGTGGACCATGGTGGAATAAATGATGTTACAAAGCACACGAAAACATGCAGCCATCCATCAAGCCAGCATCAATTCCCAGAAATCAACACCTGCTGCTACCAACTTCTTAGTGAAATCAAAATTGGATCAAATGAAGGTAACTATAAATTTTCTTTTCTTAAATTTTTGAGCATTAATTTGTTTACTTTTTATATTTATTTTTTAAATTAAATTATTTAATATATAATATTTATAAAATTTCTTAAGTCAGGAAACAATTATGAATACTTAAATTTTTCACTACCACTTTATTTAGCAACTTTACCCTTAAATGCTTTTTCATATTTAAAATAATTTTATTTTATTTTGTAGATGTCAAGAGAGCAGAAGTCTTGTTTGCCAACTTCATTGCAGAACTTATTGCTTTTTGTGCTGCTATACCTTACTTTTTATTGTTTGTTGAGATTTCAAAGATTGATATTAATATATAAAAATAAAGTTATGTACTTTATTCTATTCTTGATTTCATTTGAAAGATGAGATTGATTGATAAACACATTAGGATAAATGATAAATTGATAAAGAAACAGATTGATGAATTTCTAAGAGCTCAATAGTTTATGCAAACCATTTACACGACAAAACGCCGCGAAATTTTCTTCTAGGAAAATATCGTCGCGCGTAAAATCCCCCATGGAGATTTTCAAAAGTTGGCATGTATGCAACTATGAAATTTTCTTTGCCAGGATTTTGAACTACAGTGTATTTAGATTCAAATTAAAGAAAAATAAAGAGAAGATTACCATTTGTAGGAGATGATGTTGCCGTATCTCTGCTGGAATGCCAGTTCAATGGGATTCTCTGGATCATTCAAGTTGTACAGAAACAGAGTCTTTTTCCCAATGACGACACTAACCTGTCAATCAAAGCCCCATCACATCAACCAATCAACTATCAACTAGTGAAAGACCCCTTATATCAACAAATCAACTAGTGAAAGACCCCTTTTACCAAACAATCAACTAGTGAAAGACCCCTTATATCAACCAATCAACTAGTGAATTGGTCAGTTCAATTATAATACTGAAAGAAGTTCTAACTTTGACTACATGTAGTAGAATTGTACATATTAATATTAATAAGATTATGACTTATAGGTAGTACTCCACTCATACATGTATTTCAGAATACTGAATTTGTATTTGTTTTGAGGAATAACATGTAAACTGTTTTCTCTTCTCTTGTATTTCTTGACACTGGGTTTGTTAATGTTTTATCATGAGATGTGTTTACCGTATTCTCGCCCATTTGACTGCGCTCGTCGCCCTTCATCTCGGAGAACTGGACATTTTGTGGGTTGGCCCTAACGGAGGTCTGTCGGATTGTGTCACCCTCCACGTTACTGATGGAGATGGTGTTGTCATCACTGGCCAGGGCCAGCAGGTTCTCGTTACTCCACGACCCACTGGTGATTCGCCGCGTGTGCTTCCCCAGGATCGGCACCTTCCTGTTAAACACCCAAACAAAACACATCTTAACACTGTCTGCATTATTATTCCTGACAAGACATACTGTTACATGTATATCATCTCAGGTAATATAAATCAAAATAGAAAGTAAAACCTCTAGTTTATTGTAAAACCATGAAGCATAGTCAGTAATGATAATAATGATTCACTCTCATAATTATTTATCAAAGAGAGGTTCAGGTTTAAATTTACAGATTCTTAGCACATTTTCACCTTGATGTTTGATGATTATAGATCATAAGGTTTCCTTTGAAGGTTCCTATTGCTAGATAAGGACCAGCCTTGGCCCATAACAGGAAGGTCATCTGATCTCTGCAAGTAAACAACACAGAATTAAAAGGTCCTTTTTTAATGTCTAGTTCTTATCTATAATCTAAATTATTTCACACTCATAATGCTTACAAAAATTGGCATCTCAAATAAATACATTAATAAAAGGTTCGATTTTAACCACACCATCATTGAACATGTTAAAAACCCATAGATTCAGCTTGTGTACCTTAGCCCACTATCCAGTTGGCTGGTTCTCATGGTGTTAGCATCCCAAAGGGTGACAACTCCATTCTTGTCATTGATGACTGCCAGTGTATCTCCATCTCTGTCCCAGCCCATGCCACTGCACATTCTGTAAAGGACGTTAAACACTTAAAAGTCTAAGACTAGAAAGACAATTATTTCAAAGTACAATGATGATATTATGATGAATACTACTGGTACTACCTGCTGTGACATTCCAAGCTTTACATTTGCAGGAATAAAATTTTCTTTGTTTCAATAGCTTATATAAATTGAAAACACTAAGCATTATAATGATAATAAAACAGAACACAGTTTACCCTGGTAAGCTAATTTCCTCCTTCATCTCCCCATGTCTGTCATAAATTCTGACAATGTGGTCAGCTCTGTAAATGAGAGAAAAATTACATGTTGATTAGCTAACAAGGTTTCTGCCAGTGAACAATTCATTCTGCTTTCAATACTTGTATTGGAAATAGAGTTAAACCACATAGTTTGCACAAATTGCATAAGCATATTATTTCTTGGGAGGTAGGGCTTTTTTCTACAAGGCAGCAACCTTGAATGCATGTTATTATTAGCTCATTTTCTCTGGCAGAGTTTCACCATCCACAATTTGATTAGTTTATCAAAGGGTTGTTTGTACATGACCTCTAAGCGGTTTACTTTAGATGTTCAAGGGCTGTAGTGTATCAGAACAGCTGATATTAATCAGATTGCATCAGTTATCAAATTATAAAGCGATCAAAGCTATTCACACTAATCAAGATGTCACTCGTTCACTCTCATTTGAAAAATATCAAACTCATGGTTGATTTTTCTACAGTTCAACATATTAAAAGTGACCCTTGACATATGTTATGCTTGACATATGTAAGAGATATTCTTTGTTATTAATAAATATTTAAAGTCAACAACATGTGAAATAACCATTAAACTAAACCTTTTTTATATGAAATATTCAAGATTGGAAAAATAAATAATATTTTAAACCTGTTTAAGTATTTTATGCTTTCTTAAGAACATAGAATTGTAAAGGGATTGGAGAAATAATGACGTACCAGACCAGGATTTAAGCCCAGGTCCCCTCAATCCCTTGTTAAGTGCTTTACATACTGAGCTATCTGATGCTAGCATTTCAACCAGTCTGGCCCAGGCTCTTTCCCCTGGCAGAAGTTAACCTAGCTGAAGGTTCAAGGGGTTGGCACGTAGGCACCAAATATAACAGGATGATGATTAATGACCGACCAGATGATTTGAACACTGGCGGCAGATAGCTAATTTGGTAGAGCACCTGACTAGAGATTTAGAGAGCCTGGGTTTGAATCCTGGTTTGGTCATTCATTATTTCACCAATCCCATTACATTTGGTTTCGCAACAACCCCTGGAACTCTGACAGATTAACTCCTGCGAGGGGAAAGACCCTGGGGTGATCTTCAAGGGGAAGATCATTTTAGAAGGGAGGAATCAGACAGTCAGACCAGCTCAAATACCAGCACTAGAGAGCTCAGTTAGTAGCTAGAGCACCTAACAAGAATTTCATGAGGCCTGGGTTCCAATCCTGGTCTGGTTTGTCATTATTTCTCCAATCTCATTACAATTATATGTAAATAAGAAAGCATAAAATACTTGAACATGTTTAAAATACTTTGACACAAAATTATAGTCATACAAGATTCATCTGTATGGTAGTTTATACATACTTGATTCAGAAAAAAATTATCATGTAGAAACATAATCACAGTCATAAAACAGAAACAAGTATTACTTTTAAAGGAATGATTGGCATGTGATATCATTAGTCATTACATTACATGCAATAAACATGGTAAATAGGATATATCGCACAATTTGGCAATTTCTGAAATAACATGAACAAGGAATGAATAAACTTCATTCTTAATAGGCAAAGTGTACTTCCTATTAAAATGTTTACACATGTAAAGAAAAATGTGATTTGAATCATTGCGTAACTGAATGAATCAGGGGTTCAAAATTCCTCAAGCCCGACGTCCCGGACTAACAAATTCTGGATCCGGACTCGGCATTTAGAATCGCCAAAGTCCAGGGACTTGGCATTGTGTCTTGCTTATCTTTTTTTAAATTAAAAAAAAAAGTTCGTAAAATTAAAAATAAATCAAATGCCATCATGGATTTAATAAAAATGTGTTATTTTTTTGGATTAATGTACACATAAGCATTACGAACATTTCGAAAATACAATCCGTCTTTTTATTTTCCGTTGCGGTATGACCTGCTTTTACACATTTTCTCATGTTTCTCTCCTATGACAAAAGGCAGTAAGTTTGTTGAATTTTGGATTTACGAGCAGTAATATACGCAAAGGAATGGCAAATGAAAGACCCTGTGAGGAACATGAAGCCGGGGGTGACTCGAGGTGTGATAAAAATAATAATTCCTCAGACAAAACTAATGAAAAGAAGAGAATTTGCGAATTCCAAAAGTGTGGACTTGGGAATTTCTTCCTCGGACTTGCCTAAAATTTACTCTTTAAGTCCTGGACTTGACCATCATAAAAAAAATTTTGAACCCCTGATAAATGTTTAATCTCAAGTCAAACGCATTAGAATAATGTTTATTTATCTACATGTAATAAAAGACTTACATAAAGCTGTCACTGTATAGTAAACAACGAAGTACAAGGTGCAATGCATGCGCAAATAGTAAAATTTGCCAGATGCCTCATATGGACACAACTGTGATCGGCCGAAGCCGATCACAAAAATACAAGAAACATTTACCCAGTAGTTGCCAAGTAGTTCCCCAAGGCTTTTTGCCAACTGTATGTGATTGTTCCTTGGCCACCAAAGGTCTTGTTACTCAAACTGAATACTCTCTATAAAAATAATTAAAATTATAAAAAAATGATTATCGCTGTATAATAATAAGCCACACTCCTACAGATGACTTAAAACGTCTGAGGAAATTCTGAACGATTTTTATTTTGTAAAACATACTGACAGGTGTATTTTAATCCATGCGTTTAAGAGATCTGCAAAAAGTAAATAAGTACCTTCATCCTGGTTCTGTCTGGGGTTTTTTTCTGATTGGAATGTTCTGTAGATTAGATATACATTAACATTTCTACCGAGAATCGACACTTGGAAACAAGTAAGCTTTGGAATTCCACGCACGCGCACTTATTACACTAAAGAGCTAACAAGGGGAGAGTACTCTAAAGTCTACCCTGGCAGAAAAAATAGAGTTTATAGTCGTTATCTGTTTGCTGATTGACAAGTTTGAATCATGAAAAGCTTTCGTTTACTTCGTAAGTGCAAATCTATAACCAGGTGTAAACCACATAAGAGCGCTGTAGGAGATGACAGAGCCATTGTTGCTGGATTTAGAAGGTAAACACTGGAGAACCTAAATTTTGACATCACTGTCATCAGCTGATTATAAATCGCAAGCAGTAAGAACGACGATATAAACTTTTTTTTAATATGATATATGAAGCACAACAACGTAAAACTAATTTTAAGCGTTCATATTAATTCCTTTCGGAGATATATTAATGGAATATTGATTGCAAAACATTTTATTTAATAATAATTTTTTTCCTCTATATATACCTGTCGTAGGATTAATTAATATAATTAGAACATATAAATATTCAACATAATTGCATTCATTTATTTTGACTTTTTCATTTTCCATTGTTCATTTGCAAACTTTAATGATCGTAGTACGAGTGGTCACGTGGTTACGATAAAAAAAGGGGGGTGACTGAAAGGTTATGCGCTTGACTGGATTTTCTATTATTGAGTACACATCTTAATTAACTTACTTACTGTAAGTTTTAGCATAAACTTCATTATTTAATTTAATTAATTACATGATGCCACTGTAAACAGACAACTGTTACATATAGCTTCTTAGTCTGTCAGCATGGCTGATTATTTGTTAATAATCCATGCATATCTCTGTTATTTTAATGAGTTATTTTACTTATCTTGATTTTATGCAATTTGAATACTTTATAATTAAATTAAGATTTATTGAATGAAGGTATGGAATGTGAGGGTTTTAATGTTTAATCATGGATCAGCATTTGAAACCAATATTTTATTTAAGGGTCCTCCACACACTAGGGGAAAGTTCTGCATACAAGTCTATTCTTCTAAATTACTTGAAGATATGGACTTTTAGCATGTGTTCGACTTGAAAATGGCCAAAAATACTTACAATTTTGGGTGATAAATCAACTTTTTAAATTTTACCGCTGTTCATGAAAATAAAAGTCCCTGCTGTATTCGAACTCGGGACCTGCGGGTTGGTAAACTGAAGCAACACCCATTGCACCACAGAGATATACAACAAATTTTGGCGATATAAACTATTTCACAATGCGCTAAAATCGCCATGTTGTGACGTACTGTCATAAAAAGTAGAAGTCACGGGGTGTCGAGGATCCTTAAACTTTATGTTGCAAAAATAATATTTGTTCTAACCATTGGGACATCTTTTCATATTTTTAAAAAGTGTTAAATGAATTTTAATTATTCGTGTTCATAAAAATACTACACGAAGAATCAATCTTGTACAACATGTACAGCTAGTTATCTTAAACTTAAGAGAACTACCAGTCAGTCTCCCTATCAGTCATATAGGCCAACACTCAATAACCTTGCATCTCAGGTGTAAATATGAAAATGTTTCATACATTTATTTATTACCATTGGTATCGGTAGAGCATGGATTGATTTATATCAGATTTGTTAATCCACAAATTATGATGTTACAAATGTTTAGCAAAAAATGATCAAAGATATGAAATATCATAATAATTGATGAAGAACTCAGTTATCTGAAGATGCCATAGTGATTCTATCATAGATCCAGGAGAGGGGCTGAATTACTATCTGAGTGTATTGTTAGTCACAGTGTCGATCAATGACCTTGACACTTTACAGCTTCACAAGTCAAAATCTAGGACTGATAGTGACACTGTTTAGCTTAAAGACACTAACTGGATAGTAAGGGTTCCTCCAGAAAATTTGCTTTTGAGCATTTGGTTGCTGAGACAAGGAAAACAGTTGCTTCCTATTTATCACTTATATACAGTATCTGTATGAAAACAACTCCTTTTTAATAATTCCTTGACCTACTTCAATGTTTTTCTTTCTGCCATACTATTACATATAAAAACTTCAACTAAGCTGATATGAAAGTGAATAGAGAACCAGAGTGTGCTAGCATGGCTGACTTATTTTTTGATTTAGATACAGCAGTGCCTCACTTTCCGGTAAGCTACAATGGAGCTATGCACAGGGTCCCGGGGAAACCTCCCTCCTGGGGACCACCATTGGTCAGCTTCTACAGCAACAAGCAGAAACCCAACCTGACAAAACTGCAGTAGTGTTCACGGCCTCGGGGGACCGCCTGTCCTTCTCCGAACTCCTGGAAAAGGTGAGGACATCAGTCTAGCTTACATTCTCTAGTGGATACAAGTTACTGTATCAATACATAGGCAGTCCTGCTAAAAAATCAGTGGTTTTTATCAACCTTTTATTGGTATCATATTTATAAAATTAGATTTAACATGGAAATTGGTCATGATATAATCTTTATAACATCTCGTTTTGAAAAATCACTAAAAGGAATTCTTTTTTATTTCCTGTCGAATAGCAATTGAATATCTTTATGTTTTTGTGTTACACAATTCATTATGATGTTAGTTTTAAAATTATATAACATTGCAAGCATGTTCCGTGGGCATCATAAGCATGCATGAATTATTAGGTCCTTGTTTTTCATTGATATAAAACATGTAAGATCTGCATCCATTCTTAGGCTGATCAGTTAGCTGCTGGATTATTATCACTGGGAGTAAAAAAAGGAGACAGAGTGGGAGTGTGGGGACCCAACACTATAGAGTGGGTCATCGCACAGTATGCTACAGCCAGGGCTGGAATCATTCAGGTAGGGACCCAACACTATAGAGTGGGTCATCGCACAGTATGCTACAGCCAGGGCTGGAATCATTCAGGTAGGGACCCAACATTATAGTGTGGGTCATCGCACAGTATGCTACAGCCAGGGCTGGAATCATTCAGGTAGGGACCCAACGCGATAGAGTGGGTCATCGCACAGTATGCTACAGCCAGGGCTGGAATCATTCAGGTAGGGACCCAACGCGATAGAGTGGGTCATCGCACAGTATGCTACAGCCAGGGCTGGAATCATTCAGGTAGGGACCCAACACTATAGAGTGGGTCATCGCACAGTATGCTACAGCCAGGGCTGGAATCATTCAGGTAGGGACCCAACGCGATAGAGTGGGTCATCGCACAGTATGCTACAGCCAGGGCTGGAATCATTCAGGTAGGGACCCAACATTATAGAGTGGGTCATCGCACAGTATGCTACAGCCAGGGCTGGAATCATTCAGGTAGGGACCCAACATTATAGAGTGGGTCATCGCACAGTATGCTACAGCCAGGGCTGGAATCATTCAGGTAGGGACCCAACATTATAGAGTGGGTCATCGCACAGTATGCTACAGCCAGGGCTGGAATCATTCAGGTAGGGACCCAACACTATAGAGTGGGTCATCGCACAGTATGCTACAGCCAGAGCTGGAATCATTCAGGTAGGGACCCAACACTATAGAGTGGGTCATCGCACAGTATGCTACAGCCAGGGCTGGAATCATTCAGGTAGGGACCCAACACTATAGAGTGGGTCATCGCACAGTATGCTACAGCCAGGGCTGGAATCATTCAGGTAGGGACCCAACGCGATAGAGTGGGTCATCGCACAGTATGCTACAGCCAGAGCTGGAATCATTCAGGTAGGGACCCAACACTATAGAGTGGGTCATCGCACAGTATGCTACAGCCAGGGCTGGAATCATTCAGGTAGGGACCCAACGCTATAGAGTGGGTCATCGCACAGTATGCTACAGCCAGAGCTGGAATCATTCAGGTAGGGACCCAACACTATAGAGTGGGTCATCGCACAGTATGCTACAGCCAGGGCTGGAATCATTCAGGTAGGGACCCAACATTATAGAGTGGGTCATCGCACAGTATGCTACAGCCAGGGCTGGAATCATTCAGGTAGGGACCCAACGCGATAGAGTGGGTCATCGCACAGTATGCTACAGCCAGGGCTGGAATCATTCAGGTAGGGACCCAACGCGATAGAGTGGGTCATCGCACAGTATGCTACAGCCAGGGCTGGAATCATTCAGGTAGGGACCCAACACTATAGAGTGGGTCATCGCACAGTATGCTACAGCCAGGGCTGGAATCATTCAGGTAGGGACCCAACGAGATAGAGTGGGTCATCGCACAGTATGCTACAGCCAGGGCTGGAATCATTCAGGTAGGGACCCAACATTATAGAGTGGGTCATCGCACAGTATGCTACAGCCAGGGCTGGAATCATTCAGGTAGGGACCCAACATTATAGAGTGGGTCATCGCACAGTATGCTACAGCCAGGGCTGGAATCATTCAGGTAGGGACCCAACATTATAGAGTGGGTCATCGCACAGTATGCTACAGCCAGGGCTGGAATCATTCAGGTAGGGACCCAACACTATAGAGTGGGTCATCGCACAGTATGCTACAGCCAGAGCTGGAATCATTCAGGTAGGGACCCAACACTATAGAGTGGGTCATCGCACAGTATGCTACAGCCAGGGTTGGAATCATTCAGGTAGGGACCCAACACTATAGAGTGGGTCATCGCACAGTATGCTACAGCCAGGGCTGGAATCATTCAGGTAGGGACCCAACGCGATAGAGTGGGTCATCGCACAGTATGCTACAGCCAGAGCTGGAATCATTCAGGTAGGGACCCAACACTATAGAGTGGGTCATCGCACAGTATGCTACAGCCAGGGCTGGAATCATTCAGGTAGGGACCCAACACTATAGAGTGGGTCATCGCACAGTATGCTACAGCCAGAGCTGGAATCATTCAGGTAGGGACCCAACACTATAGAGTGGGTCATCGCACAGTATGCTACAGCCAGAGCTGGAATCATTCAGGTAGGGACCCAACACTATAGAGTGGGTCATCGCACAGTATGCTACAGCCAGGGCTGGAATCATTCAGGTAGGGACCCAACACTATAGAGTGGGTCATCGCACAGTATGCTACAGCCAGGGCTGGAATCATTCAGGTAGGGACCCAACACTATAGAGTGGGTCATCGCACAGTATGCTACAGCCAGGGCTGGAATCATTCAGGTAGGGACCCAACGCGATAGAGTGGGTCATCGCACAGTATGCTACAGCCAGGGCTGGAATCATTCAGGTAGGGACCCAACGCGATAGAGTGGGTCATCGCACAGTATGCTACAGCCAGGGCTGGAATCATTCAGGTAGGGACCCAACGCGATAGAGTGGGTCATCGCACAGTATGCTACAGCCAGGGCTGGAATCATTCAGGTAGGGACCCAACGCGATAGAGTGGGTCATCGCACAGTATGCTACAGCCAGGGCTGGAATCATTCAGGTAGGGACCCAACGCGATAGAGTGGGTCATCGCACAGTATGCTACAGCCAGGGCTGGAATCATTCAGGTAGGGACCCAACGCTATAGAGTGGGTCATCGCACAGTATGCTACAGCCAGGGCTGGAATCATTCAGGTAGGGACCCAACATTATAGAGTGGGTCATCGCACAGTATGCTACAGCCAGGGCTGGAATCATTCAGGTAGGGACCCAACACTATAGAGTGGGTCATCGCACAGTATGCTACAGCCAGAGCTGGAATCATTCAGGTAGGGACCCAACACTATAGAGTGGGTCATCGCACAGTATGCTACAGCCAGGGTTGGAATCATTCAGGTAGGGACCCAACACTATAGAGTGGGTCATCGCACAGTATGCTACAGCCAGGGCTGGAATCATTCAGGTAGGGACCCAACGCGATAGAGTGGGTCATCGCACAGTATGCTACAGCCAGAGCTGGAATCATTCAGGTAGGGACCCAACACTATAGAGTGGGTCATCGCACAGTATGCTACAGCCAGGGTTGGAATCATTCAGGTAGGGACCCAACACTATAGAGTGGGTCATCGCACAGTATGCTACAGCCAGAGCTGGAATCATTCAGGTAGGGACCCAACACTATAGAGTGGGTCATCGCACAGTATGCTACAGCCAGGGCTGGAATCGTTCAGGTAGGGACCCAACACTATAGAGTGGGTCATCGCACAGTATGCTACAGCCAGGGCTGGAATCATTCAGGTAGGGACCCAACATTATAGAATTGGTCAACACACATTAGCTACAGCCAGGGCTGGAATCATTCAGATAGGGTACCAACACTATAGAGTGGGTCATCTCACAGTATGCTACAACCAGGGCTGGAATCATTCAGGTAGGGACCCAACACTATAGAGTGGGTCATCGCACAGTATGCTACAGCCAGAGCTGGAATCATTCAGGTAGGGACCCAACATTATAGAATTGGTCAACACACATTAGCTACAGCCAGGGCTGGAATCATTCAGATAGGGTACCAACACTATAGAGTGGGTCATCTCACAGTATGCTACAACCAGGGCTGGAATCATTCAGGTAGGGACCCAACACTATAGAGTGGGTCATCGCACAGTATGCTACAGCCAGGGCTGGAATCATTTAGGTAGGGACCCAACACTATAGAGTGGGTCATCGCACAGTATGCTACAGCCAGAGCTGGAATCATTCAAGTAGGGACCAAACATTATAAGGTGGGTCATCGCACAGTATGCTATAGGGCTGTCACGGGTCATTGATATACCCGAAAACCGCGGAACAATTTGTTCAGTTCGGTTTCGGTTCTGTTTTACCGGATTTCGGTTTGGTTCCGATTTTTGTAATGGAATCCGTTTTCTATAAAAAATGGCGTCGAAATTGAAAGGTTTTTTAATGTGGACCTGCTGTTTGTCATAAACATTGACTTGTATACAACTCGCCATGTACACCGTTGATTGTTCACTCATTAAATGAAAATATCACACAATTTACCTGTGTATAAAGGAGGAACACTTCTTCACTAAAGAAAGATGGCGGCCTACGATTCGGACATCGAACATGTTTTCAATATTTGTTTATACTTTATAGAAATGTTTAGGGTAAGAATTATCTGGATTTATAAAAAGTGAGATTGAATGAGGAAAGCCAGAAGTCAAGTTCATGCAAAATTATGTGGGAAATTCTGCGTGGTTACAGAAAACAACACGCGGCCGTGTGCATTACATGTACTCGAACTCGAAAATACAGGAACATATCATTAGACTTTTTTTATACTTGTTTCAAATCATAAATATACTTATTTTGTTAGCATATTAGATTAATCAAATCATCTGTAACCATTTATTATAATAAGCATTAAGTTATATGAATCAGTGATGATTATATTCTATAAATTAATAGGTTTTTTTTTTGATTTAACTTAAATTATGAAATGTAATTCGATTTTCTAGTCATGAAACTAGTTATTGTGTTGAAGTTTGTTCTTAAAGAGTGAAGTAATAGAAGAAATAAACTTTTGAAGTTGAAAAAAATGAAATTTTATTTGAAAGTAGACCTGAACCGAAAAACCCGAAACCGAACCGAAAATTTCAAGACCCGACCCGAACCGAAAAATTTTGGAACCGTGACAGCCCTAGTATGCTACAGCCAGGGCTGGAATCGTTCAGGTAGGGACCCAACATTATAGAGTGGGTCATCGCACAGTATGCTACAGCCAGGGCTGGAATCATTCAGGTAGGAACCCAACACTAAAGAGTGGGTCATCGCACAGTATGCTACAGCCAGGGCTGGAATCATTCAGGTAGGGACCCAACACTATAGAGTGGGTCATCGCACAGTATGCTACAGCCAGGGCTGGAATCATTCAGGTAGGGACCCAACACTAAAGAGTCGGTCATCGCACAGTATGCTACAGCCAGGGCTGGAATCATTCAGGTAGGGACCCAACATTATAGAATGGGTCAACACACATTAGCTACAGCCAGGGCTGGAATCATTCAGATAGGGTACCAACACTATAGAGTGGGTCATCTCACAGTATGCTACAGCCAGGGCTAGAATCATTCAGGTAGGGACCCAACACTATAGAGTGGGTCATCGCACAGTATGCTACAGCCAGAGCTTTTGAAGTTGAAAAAAATGAAATTTTATTTGAAAGTAAACCTGAACCGAAAAACCCGAAACCGAACCGAAAATTTTACGACCCAACCCGAACCGAAAAATTTTGGAACCGTGACAGCCCTAGTATGCTACAGCCAGGGCTGGAATCATTCAGGTAGGAACCCAACTCTATAGAGTGGGTCATCGCACAGTATGCTACAGCCAGGGCTGGAATCATTCAGGTAGGGACCCAACACTATAGAGTGGGTCATCGCACAGTATGCTACAGCCAGGGCTGGAATCATTCAGGTAGGGACCCAACACTATAGAGTGGGTCATCGCACAGTATGCTACAGCCAGGGCTGGAATCATTCAGGTAGGGACCCAACACTATAGAGTGGGTAATCGCACAGTATGCTACAGCCAGGGCTGGAATCATTCAGGTAGGGACCCAACACTATAGAGTGGGTCATCGCACAGTATGCTACAGCCAGAGCTGGAATCATTCAGGTAGGGACCCAACATTATAGGGTGAGTCAACACAGAGTATGCTACAGCCAGGACTGTAATCAATTAGGTAGGTTTAAACAAACATCACTGTAAGGTCTAGACAAACACCATATATAGGATTATAGAAACACCGTGTGTAGGAATAGATAAACACAATATGTAGGAATAGACAAACACGATGTGTAGACCTACATGTAGACAAACACGATGTGTAGACCTACATGTAGACAAACATCATTTATTAGACTATACAAACACAATATGTAAGAATAGACAAACACAAATAACAAACACATATAATGCAGAACTAGACAAAAACAACATATAGGAATAGACAAACACAATATGTATGAAAGGACAAACAATGTGTAGGTTTAGACCTAGACAAACACCATAGATATGTCTAGGTAAACACCATAGGTAGGCATAGATAAGGTAGATAGGTAGACCCAGATAAACACCATAGATAGGCCAAGATAAACATCATTTGTAGGTATTGATAAACACTATAGGTAGGCCTAGATAAACACCATAGGTAGGCCTAGATATATACCATAGCTTGGCCTAGATAAACACCATAGGTAGGCCTAGATATATACCATAGCTTGGCCTAGATAAACAGCATAGGTAAGCCTAGATAAACACTATAGGTAGGCCTAGATAAACACCATAGGTAGGCCTAGATATATACCATAGCTAGGCCTAGATAAACACTATAGGTAGGCCTAGATAAACACTATAGGTAGGCCTAGATAAACACCATAGGTAGGCCTAGATATATACCATAGCTAGGCCTAGATAAACACTATAGGTAGGCCTAGATAAACACTATAGGTAGGCCTAGATAAACACCATAGGTAGGCCTAGATATATACCATAGCTAGGCCTAGATAAACACTATAGGTAGGCCTAGATAAACGCCAGGTAGGTCTAGATAAACATGCATAGGCTTAGACAAACACAACAGAGAGGTCATCACACAGTAAACTACAGCAAAGATAGGACCCATTCTATTTAGTTCTGATCTTCAAAACTAGTGATTAATTTGTGATTAGCTTGTGTATTTAGTCTCAATGTTAGCCTTGTAAGTGGTGATTGCGATACTGTGGAATCGTCAGAATTTGTTGTGGTTCAATTTTAGTGGTATTTGTGGGTAGCTTAGCCTCCCCCTCTCTAATTTACAATCTCGCTGAAAACTAGAAAACATCTTTGAAAGAGTTAGTTTTTTTTACTGAAACTGAAAACAAAAAATTACATTCCCACAGATAAGCAAAAAAAAAAAAACCCACATTCTACAAAAATTGGCCTCCACAAATTTAAATGATTCCACAGAAACCTTTTAAATGTTAGTCATTGTCTCAAGAGCAAGAAGATCCAGGAATGATCCTCAGAGAGAGAGAGAGAGAGAGAAGAGAGAGAGAGAGAGAGAGAGAGCAGTTTGAGACTTGATGAATATATTTGTGTATTTTATGCCTGCTCCAGCTGACATTCTGAAATTGAACTCTGACTTTGATGCCTTAAACTGCTACTATCTTGTCACATATGCGCTACATATTTGATCTTTTTTTCTGACCCAGGTTAACATTAATCCACAGTACAGACCAGAAGAAGTGGAGTTCACACTGAATAAAGTAAGACAGTGTCAGCGGTATATATAGGTACCAATGCCCTGAAAAAACTAAGATGGTGTTGGGATTATATATATTAAGGCATTACACTGAATAATGTAAGACAAAGTTAGGATTTATTAGAAGCTCTGAAGTTCACACTGAATAAAGTGAGACAAAGTTATGGTAGGAAAACAGAAGAAGTTCACTCTGAATAAAGTAAAACAGGGAAAGGATAAAATAACAATGATGGAAGCAGAAACTTGGAACAGAGTATAGATAAGAAATTCAGCAGCTGTCTACAAATGTAAAGAAGAAAAGATTCAGGTTTATTCCAGAATGAATTGTTATATGTCTTAAAGGTCTACACTTGAGCTCCATTAATATCATGGTCAACTGGTCCTCGAATATAATTTTGACATTGCATCTCTGCTAAAAGCAAATTTAATAATTCTTCAATGCTATATATTGTTACTCGATGTTGTTTAAACTATGAACTGTGGGTTCAAAATTAAACTCCATATATGTATGAACTATTTTCTTTTCCTCATATTATAAATCAAGGGGTCTCAAATAAGCTGTTAAAGAGAAATCATTGTTTATTCATTCCATAGCCATATAATAGAAGTTTTAAAAAAAAGGGACATGGTGATATATTGAACTTCAAATAGATGACTACCAATGGTAAAAGCTCACCATAAGAATGGCATATGATCGAATCCTTTGAGAAGCCCTTCAGGCTAAACAGGATTTGATCTCATGATCGACCAAGTTCATATCCCTGTGAATCATTTATTTCTTAATAATATTTAATATGCATGGATTTTTACTAAATTGAATAACTTGTTTGTTTGTGTATAGGTAGGCTGTAAGGTTTTAATAGCAGCTGAAGAGTTCAAAGTTCAAAACTACTATGAAATGCTGTTCCACTTAGTGCCAGAATTAGCTAATACCAAGTCAGCACACATCCAAAGTCACCTGTAAGTTAACAACCTTGTAATATTACGCCAGCACACATCACAAGTTCCCTTAAGTTAACTACCTTGTACTACCAAGTCAGCACACATGATCATCACATGTTAAAACAGGACTATCAACAGTCTCGTTTAAAGTCATCTTTTCATAAGTTCTATGGTCAATACAATGACCTTATCAGCAAATACAATCTTCCACTGAGTCGCATGCTGACTGACGTTTTTCATACTAATTGTTAGACCATAATTAATTACCTAATTGTCTACGGACTTTTGCGGTTTTTATTTTCCCGATAATGACAAAGAGCACACGGCGGGTGTGACCGGTCAGCAGAGGATGCTCACTCCTCCATGGCACCTGCTCCTACCTCTATCTTGGAGGTCCGTGTTGCTCTGCTTTGAATTTGTATTTCGTTTTATGGATTTTTGAGATGGTTGACGGTTTGTTATTGTCATTTTTTCATGTTCCCTGTAAACGACCTTGTACTACTAAGTCAGCACACATCACAAGTTCCCTGTAAGTTAACTACGTTGTACTACCAAGTGAGCACACATCACAAGTTCCCTGTAAGTTAACTACCTTGTACTACCAAGTGAGCACACACCACAAGTTCCCTGTAAGTTAACTACGTTGTACTATCAAGTAAGCACACATCACAAGTTCCCTGTAAGTTAACTACGTTGTACTATCAAGTGAGCACACACCACAAGTTCCCTGTAAGTTAACTACGTTGTACTACCAAGTGAGCACACACCACAAGTTCCCTGTAAGTTAACTACGTTGTACTATCAAGTGAGCACACATCACAAGTTCCCTGTAAGTTAACTACCTTGTACTACCAAGTCACCTTTAAGTAATCTAACTTGTACTACATAACCACACACATCCAA
The DNA here is from genome assembly GCA_020458035.1 of Magallana ariakensis. Classification (NCBI taxonomy): domain Eukaryota; kingdom Metazoa; phylum Mollusca; class Bivalvia; order Ostreida; family Ostreidae; genus Magallana; species Magallana ariakensis. The sequence continues at coordinate 278,844 of CM035815.1, read as the reverse complement.
ATTCAAAGTGAACAATTGAACTGTTGGTCACTGAATTTTTGATTGTTAATGATATTTCAGTTTATTCTAATGCAACTTACAAATGTTAAATGATTCATTGATTACTACTACAAGTTGGCACAAACATGAAGTTGACCATTTATAAGCAATAAAAATGTTTGTTCGTTATTGGTATTCTTTTAATCTGATATTGATGTTAAATTTTCCATGCTGTACAGACCCGAAAGGAATTCCATGGTAATAATGTCAAAACTACACAACTTTAACTTTTATGTGAACATATATTTTCTTAATCTGCCTAAAAGTTTGTATTTGACTCTATTTTAAGTATTCATTCTTGCTTCTGTTATCAATGTGCATGACAATGTTTGTATTTTAATGACAATTACCACCACTAACATTGGAGAATTTTTAAGAGAGAGAGAGAGAGAGAGAGAGAGAGAGAGAGAGATTTCTAAGTTTTTAAAACAGAATCTAACAAAGTACATTCAATAGACTTGCTCCATCCTAAAACCGTTCTTTCTTTTTGAGAGAATATTGATCAGTCTAAAATATGTAAACTGTGTTTAATTTGATTCAACTTGAAAGCCCTATCCCTACAGGTACTGATATGCTAGTATGGTATGTGATGCGTGATTAAAAAACTGCCAGTTTATAAAATACTGTTAAAGTATGTAAACAGGTCTTAACACAGTCTGGCTGTGTCTGATTTGTGAGGCTTTATTGAAGTTGTCTAAATTTTAGCTTTGCTTTGTTTAGGGATCTTATTTTTGTTCAGTTTTGAAAAATCAAAATAATTTTGTGAATAAATATGCTAGTTACTTTAGGTGAGTGAATATGTGATTATAATAAAATATCATGAATGGTTCACTGTAAAAGCTCTGCCAAACATATAAAGTCTTCGTCTTTTGCATATCAGTATCTATTTATTTCATAAGTATATTCTTCTATGGTTATTTATTAATTCTATTCGCCTCATGAGTTTATTCAATGTGTTATTATTATTTTTTTTTCATATGTTTATTTATTATTTGTGTGTTTATTTGTTGAGAAGTAGAGCGGATTTTATACAACCCTTCAAAACAGCAGTTTAACATCTCAATTTTGTTTCTTTGTTCTACTTTTTAAAATATTTGTACTTGAATGATTTTAAGTTCTTAATATCAATTCATTAAATTAAATGTGATTCTTTTTTTCTGTTTTAGCCTCCCTGAACTGAAACACATAATCATGATGGGAAATAAATCACATATGTAAGTTACAACCTTCTTGATGTGGAATAAATCATATCGAAACTATGTGAACTAAAGAACCCAAAGAAAATCAAGATAACCAATGAAGTGTTTTAAATAATCCTTATTAATCTCAAAATAAAAACATTAGATCTCATACATTTTTAAAACATTGGTAAATGCCATCAAACTTTACATTTATTGGATAATTATTAGGTAATGCAAAATTGTCTTATAGTAAAGTTATGAGAACAATCTATTAAGATCTTCCAATAAACAGTCAAAATTATTAGAATTAGTACATGTATTCATTTTTGGGCAATAATTGTTACAATGGGAGTAAAAATAGTGAAATCATTTCTAAGACATGATACTTTAGGGTTGGTTATATCCAGTAAACGTAATGCAAAGTAGATGATATTAATTGATTTCCCCTCAAACAGACACAAATTTATCAAAAAATCATTCCTGGCATAAGCCAAGGAATACTACTTATTAATAAAATGTCTATTAGGGCCCCGCTCTGGGAGCACCCTTATAAGGATCAGTCTGTCCATCCATCCGTCCTTTCATCCATCCATCCTTCTGTCCATCAGAGACCTCTTGTATGGAGCATATCTTCTCTCCCCTTGGCCCAATCTGGCTCATACTTCACCCACAGAGTGTCTTTGGGTAAAGGGTGTGCAGTGACATTGAACCATATTTCTAGTTCGAAGCTGAAGGTCATACAGAATTATATGAAAAATCCTTGTCTGGAGCATATCTTTTCTCCCCTTGGTCCAGTCTGGCTAAAACTTCACTCACAGTGTGCCTACAATCAAAGGGTGATCTTGAATGATGTTTGTAGGTCAAGTGTCAAGGTCATATTGGATCACACTAAATTCTTTCAGAGCATATATAAACTCTCCACTTGCCCCGTTTTTGCTCCTCCTTCACATTAACAGAGCTTTTGGGTTAATGGTGTGCAGTGACTTTATAATTTGAGCCAAGTTAATGTGAAGGTCATAGCAGATCTCTTTATAATCAGTTTTAGACCATAGATTATTTCCCATTTGCTTTATCTTGCTCAGGTTGAATAAAAACGCCTGTTGTATTAGGGATAATCAGATTGAATTAAAAATTTTATGCCAGATGGAAAATTTATACTAGGTCACGGTCAAAGCAAAATTCTCTGAAATGCTTTTCATCCTATTGTCCATTATTTAAGGGGGGCCCTTTGAGATGGTCACCATCTCAATGTTGTCTAGTTACAATTAGGTTAACTACATTTTGCATTATTTTTAACATTGAAGTTCTGAAAGTTTCATATTTATACCCGCACTTTCTAAAGAAAGTTTGGGTATATTGTTTTTACCCTGTTCTGTTCGTCCGTCCGTCCGTCTGTTCATCTGTCACTTTTCACTTTCTCAAACTGCTCTTATATCTTATAAACAAACAAGCTGAACTCTTGGAGTTTGATTGGGAGTGTCATGTTGTTTTGTAAAAAGGTTTCAAAAATTCTCTGGTAGTCTGGGCGTCAAATAATTGGTAAAAAATGACGTTTTTTCACAAAAAACCTTCCTCCTCGAACTACTCCTACATTTTCAACAATAGACAAGTCATCTCTTGGAATATGTTTTGAGTTGTCCTGTAGATGCGCAATAAGGTTTCAGAAATTTCAATTTTGTCCTGGGGGTCATTTGGTGGCTGAAAAATGACGTTTCTTTTTTACAAAAAATCTGGTTTCAAAATATCAACATTTTTTGCAGTAGCCAAATGATCTTCTAGAATATGATTGGGGGTGTCATTTTGACATGTTATCAGGTTTCAGAATTTTTTTTTTTTATCATGGGGATTGGTGGGCAACAAAAATTTTTTTCAAAAAAAAGTATGGTTCCCAGAACTCTTACAACTTTTGTAGTAGCTACGTCATCTCTTAGGATATTGATAGGGGCTGTCCTATAGATGTGCAATAAGGTTTTAAAAATTTATATTTCATCCAGGGAGTCAAATAATAGCAGAAAATTGACGTTTATCAGTAAAAAAAAAAAAACGTTGATCCCTGAACTCCTCTTATGATTTAATGAATAGACATGTCACTTTTTGGGATATGATAGGGGCTGTCCTATAGATGTGCAATAAGGTTTAAAAAAATTTAATTTAATCCTGGTAGTCCAATAGTAGCAGAAAATTAACATTTATCCCATGCGCAGATCTAGAGATTGGGTCATCTAAAATTCTAATTTCTTTTAATTACATTAAAAAATTGCCAAAAATATGACTTGGAACCCCCCCCCCCTCGGAAAATTTTCTGGATCCGCGCATGTATCCCTCCTTAAACTATAAATAAAATGTTTTTTTTTTCTTAAAATTAAAAAACCTTACATTTATTTATGCTTAAAAATAAAAAAAAAACTTACATTTACACTTTTCTTAATGAATGATCTATTAAAATTAAAATATAATTTGGGGTCTAGAAAGTTTTATAAACTGGTAAAAACTATTTTTCTTGTGATTCACAATCACATTACACCTTGCATAACTGACAAATGATCTATTGAGATATGATCAGAAGTCATATTTTCTACCTGGGGATCAATAACTAATATTCAAGTTAAAATTAATAACAATAAATGTTTATCCTCCACATCCACCCCCACCCTTCAATCAAACCTGGTTCTAAAAATTCAGTCTTCTTAGTTATACATTCTTACATGTGTTCAGTAGCAAATTTTTAATCATTTCTTGGTTTTTTTTCTTTCGATTTTTAAGATAAACAAAATGTTATATGCATGTGTATTTGGGGCAATTGTAGCCTCCTAAACAAAGCAGGGTCATCATTAGGCTAGGAATAACCCACATGGGTCAAACACTACGTATGAATAAGATAAAATACTTTATTATTTCCAGTTCTGGAAAGTCAGGGTGTCTCCAAGGGGGCATAACCTATAAACCATTTGATGCCCAATGACACAAAGAGCAAGAATAAATATGGTTTAGGGATGGGGATCTCAAAAGTTATCAAAATATACAACGTTTCATCATTTCCTATTTCAGAAGGGGGGAGGGATGGTTTATAGACAACACCTGGGGGTCATGTACATGTACTTTACACCATTTGATGCATCATAATGACATATAAGATATTTTGTATTTTCCTGTTTCATGGGGTCAGAGTGAGAACAATACCATAGGGTCATGGCTTACATTATATTTGATGCATCGTAATACATTAAGAAAAAAAGACCCCTTCCTTCCTGTTATAACTCATATAAACATGATAAGTCTCTACACTTACTTACGTGTAATACACAAAATTAATACAAAATGTCACAGGGTCAATATGGGGTCAACTCAATAGTGTAAGTCTGACAAATGAAAAAATAACTTTTGCAATTAAAATGACAGAAACTGTACAAATGCGATAGAATAGGTAATGATGATAAGCTTACCGGGTATTTAAATATTAAAAGATGATGATACAGAAGGGAGATCACTTAATTTAGAAAGTGAAAGTAATACTTATGTATAGTATTACTTGTGTCTCATAATATTGTGCTACTACATGTATTATGCTTACCTATATTGGTCAACATCATAATGATAATCCAATTAGAGCACAATATGAATCCCTTTGGCTGATCATCACAAAAGAAACATCTATGCATGTTAATTAATCCTTTTCTGCATATGGAATTTAAACACATACTGGTATGTACACCATGTGAAACCCATCTAACCAAAGAGCTGGTTAAAACTAGTACCCGCTAATGTGACCTGCAGAACTGTGTTGTGTACATAACTTCAGACAAAGATCAGTTATTTGTAACATGCATGTATTTTTATGACCTATTCTTCAAAACCCCTTGCACTACTTTATTAGGTAAATAACTATGTAAAGCACACATTTCAGCAATAAGTTGGTACAGAACACCTGCATATTGTGATGTACTCCCTATTGAAATTAACAATAAAGTAATATAAGCGTTTATAACTACGTGTCTGTAAGTAGAGAGTTCAAATCCTGCTGGGGCTTTTCTTTTTTTTTTTACATAAGTTTCCAAAAATTTGAATTTTTTTCCCCCCAAATACATGTATTGCAAAATTTTAAAATTCTAAAACATCACCATGAAAGAATTTTGATTATAACACACTTTTATCCACATACTAAATATTGACAGGTGTCTTATACCACCTTAAATCAGTAATTATATCATCTGTTCTGGCAGTTTTTCATTGAAAATCATTGCACAATATAATGTCATTTATTTTGCAATGTTTACAATCTTCTTTGTTGCAATTACATGTACAGGCTTTTATTGTTATCAAAATATTCTGATGTTTATTTATCCATGAGGAGTGTGGGGGGAAGGGGGGGGGGTCAGAGTACATGTTATACATGTAATTGTGTTTGCAGGGGGGGGGGGGGGGCATTGGGGTCCGAGGTGTATTTTTGGTAATTTTACTATTAATATAAATGAATTTTCAAGGGGGAGGAGGCTCTGGACCCCTCACTCCCACCACAACTCTTAATCTGTGCACACGATGATGTACATGTAGGCACACAGAAACAAATCTTAAGCCAGCAAACCGCTGAGGGGAGGGGGCATAATTTGATGTTGTTTGTAATAATTAAATAGACCATACTTTCTATGACATGAAATGTTAAGATAATGGATTAACTTAAAATTCACATGCAAACAGTTCAACCCCAAATTGTACTGTAACATAATGGGCCGCTAATGTGTATTATCATATGGGATGGGATCTCATCCTTTATGAAAATTTTAATTTTTAAATGTTATTGGAAATTGCATGTGGCCAGCCGCCTTCATTTTTCTAAAACTGGTACAAAACAGTGTTATTTAGGGGCAAACACTTGGTGCGGGTATTACTGTCTAATAACGGCATCTAGTTGTATTTGACATTATTACAATTGGCATTATAACATTTTACATTAATATCAATGTAAGTTGTAATATTGCAAATTGTAATAATTGGAGTAAGTCTTTATTACATTTCGCATTTTATACATTTCGCAATGATCCCAACACAAAATATGATTAATATGCAAAAATGTACTGATGGTGGTTTATTACATTTTGCATTGTTATTTAACAGGCCACTCAAAAGGAATAACAGATATATATGTTCTTACTTTGATTTAAGCATATCAGTAAACATAGACAGAATGCATTGCTTAATTATAGTGTGTTAAAATTAACTTCTGGATTCTTTTCATACATTGTGCTATTTGTTCCTAAATATAGAAAATGATGAATATTGCTTGGTTAAACTTACAGGGGAACAATAAATTTTAATGACATTATGAAGGCAGGAACTACAAAAGATCGAACAGAAATTCAAAATCTTCAGAACAGGCTTCAGTTTGATGAACCTATTAACATCCAGTTTACATCAGTAAGTGGGCCTATATCTCAAATAACCAATCAACATCCATTTTACATGATTAGGAGGACTCAATGGTCATGGCCAAATTTAGACTACCATATTGATCTCCTATAGATGAAGAGCTCTATATAAAAATATCGGAAATACTAAAATTTTAAAGCTGTTATATATGTAATTTTCTTTACAAAATATAAGTTTATAGATTTAAAATCATTTTTAAAAATTTAAGGCAGATATGATGATTAATTTGTTGACCACCCAGCCTCCTTAAGTAACCTCATATCAACACCAAACAATGAGGCACATTTGTTTTTGCTAGTGTAAAGTCACCTACATTTACTACAATATCAAGAAACTAAATATATTGGTACACATTCCACTTATGTCATTGATATTACATGTATATACACAGTATATTGAAATAAAGTAATGCATGAAAACTTTAATTTATGTTTATTGACAGGGAACAACAGGAAACCCTAAAGGAGTCACTCTCTCTCATCACAACATTGTCAACAACAGTTATTTTGTAGCGCAGCGTCTGAATTACCATGCCAATGTATGTATCTCAGATACATCCTGCAGTGTTATTTTTTTTACTTCAGTATTTGATATATTAATAAATAGCTGCTATGTTTTACCTCTGTATCTGATAGATATTTGTTGATAGGAACTATATTTATACCCCCGCTCCGAAGGAGAGGGGGTATACTGTTTTACCCTTGTGTGTCTGTCTGTCCGTCTGTCCATCCGTAACAAAAATATCTGTCGCATTTATCTCAGCAACTATTTATCGCAGATGCTTGAAATTTTTACACAGTGTTTGTTAAGGCATGCCATATCGTGGAATATATTTTTGTACCAATCGGACGTCAACTTCCTGTTAAATGACGACTTTGCTTATTTTTTAACCAAAGTTTTCAAACAAATTTTCGTCAAAGATTTCTCAGCAACTATTTATTGCAGATGCTTGAAATTTTTACACAGTGTTTGTTAAGGCATGCCATATCGTGGGATATATTTTTGTACCAATCGGACGTCAACTTCCTGTTAAATGACAACTTTGCATGCCCTTGCGTATCGAATTAACTGAGAGACAAAAACACCATATGCAGGTGATGAAGGTATATTGCTACATAAGTAAGGAAAGTTGATACTGAGGTTAAACATAGCACCTATCAATAAATATATCAATTATTGAGGTTAACAAGATATCTGTGAGCCAATGCTGACACTAGTGATACCCCCGCTCTGATGTGAATATGCAAAATAAGCAAAGTCAACATTTAGCAGAAAGCTGGCATCCGATTGGTACAGAAATATATCCCACAATATGGCATGCCTAAACATATAGTGTGTTAAAATTTCAAGCATCTGCGATAAATAGCTGCTGAGAAATCTTTGAGGAAAATTTGTTATAACCTCAATTATTGAGGTTAAATATAGCTCTCTATCAACAAATATCTATCAGATACTGAGATAAAACATAGCACCTATCAATAAAAATATCAATTATTGAGGTTAAATATAGCTTTCTATCAACAAATATCTATCAGATACCGAGATAAAACATAGCACCTATATGTATCAATAAAAATATCAATTATTGAGGTTTAAAATATAGCACCTATCAACAAATATCTATCAGATGAAAAAAATGACAATAACAAACCGTCAACCATCTCAAAAATCCATAAAACGAAATACAAATTCAAAGCAGAGCAACACGGACCTCCAAGATAGAGGTAGGATCAGGTGCCTAGGAGGAGTGGGCATCCTCTGCTGACCGGTCACACCCGCCGTGTGCTCTTTGTCATAATCGGGAAAATAAAAACCGCAAAAGTCCGTAGACAATTAGGTAATTAATTATGGTCTAACAATTGGTATGAAAAACGTCAGTCAGCATGCGACTCAGTGGAAGATTGTATTTGCTGACCAGGTCGTTGTATCGACCATAGAACTTAACCTCAATAATTGATATATTTATCGATAGGTGCTATGTTTTACCTCAGTATCTGATAGATATTTGTTGATAGGTGCTACTGTGGTTTCATCAATATTCGTTGAATACCAATTTTCGTGGATTTCGTTATTAAGTTGATCCACGAAATGAAATGTTCATTGAAGTGCATTTTCTATTAACATTTTATATTGATAGGGTCATTGGCCACGAATTTATGTATCCTTGAAACTGCGACTTTCACTTTATCCACGAAAATTGATACCCTTGAATATTAATGAAACCACAGTATGTTTTAAACCTCAATAATTGATATATTTATTGATACATGTAGGTGCTATGTTTTACCTCGGTATTTGGTATATTTATTGATAAAAGCTCTGTTTTACCTCAGTAATTTTGATAGATATTTGTTGATAGCTAGGTGCTCCTTTTTACTTCAGTCAGTAATTGATAGATATTTGTTGATAGCTAGGTGCTCTGTTTTACCTCAGTAATTGATAGATATTTGTTGATAGCTAGGTGCTCTGTTTAACCTCAGTAATTGATAAATATTTGTTGATAGTTAGGATTTTGGTGTTTTTGACTACAGTTTCTAAATAATTTGTTGATTGGTGGTGTGTTTGACTACAGTTTCTGAAGTATTTGTTGGTTGGTGGTGTGTTTGACTACAGTTTCTGAATTATTTGTTGGTTGGTGGTGTGTTTGACTACAGCTTCTGAATTATTTGTTGGTTGGTGGTGTGTTTGACTACAGCTTCTGAATTATTTGTTGGTTGGTGGTGTGTTTGACTACAGCTTCTGAATTATTTGTTGGTTGGTGGTGTGTTTGACTACAGTTTCTGAATTATTTGTTGGTTGGTGGTGTGTTTGACTACAGCTTCTGAATTATTTGTTGGTTGGTGGTGTGTTTGACTACAGTTTCTGAAGTATTTGTTGATTGGTGGTGTGTTTGACTACAGTTTCTGAAGTATTTGTTGATTGGTGGTGTGTTTGACTACAGTTTCTAATTTATTTGTTGGTTGGTGGTGTGTTTGACTACAGTTTCTGAATTATTTTTTGTTGGTACTGTGTTTCAGGTGACCACTATCTGTATCCCTGTACCCCTGTACCACTGCTTTGGGATGGTATTAGGCAGTCTCTGTAATGTGACAGCTGGCGCAACCTGTGTGTATCCATCTTCAACCTTTGATGCAGGAAAAACTCTAAAAGCTGCAGCACAAGAAAGGTCAGTTTTGCATGTTTTTTTTTCTTTTTAGATGACTGTTTTACTTTTCTTTTTTTAATGTATGGAGTCCCCACAATGTTTAATGGTTTTGACACACAGATGTACCTCAATGTATGGAATCCTCACAATGTTCATTGTTTTTGACACATAGATTTACCTCAATGAATGGAGTCCCCACAATGTTCAATGTTTTTGACACACAGGTGTACCTCAATGTATGGAGTCCTCACAATGTTCATTGTTTTTGACACACAGATGTACCTCAATGTATGGAGTCCCCACAATGTTCATTGTTTTTGACACACAGATGTACCTCAATGTATGGAGTCCCCACAATGTTTAATGGTTTTGACACACAGATGTACCTCAATGTATGGAGTCCCCACAATGTTCATTGTTTTTGACACATAGATTTACCTCAATGTATGGAGTCCCCACAATGTTCATTGTTTTTGACACATAGATGTACCTCAATGTATGGAGTCCCCACAATGTTTATTGTTTTTGACACATAGATTTACCTCAATGTATGGAGTCCCCACAATGTTTATTGTTTTTGACACATAGATGTACCTCAATGTATGGAGTCCCCACAATGTTCATTGTTTTTGACACACAGATGTACCTCAATGAATGGAGTCCCCACAATGTTCATTGGTTTTGACACACAGATGTACCTCAATGTATGGAGTTCCCACAATGTTTATTGTTTTTGACACACAGATGTACCTCAATGTATGGAGTCCCCACAATGTTTAATGTTTTTGACACACAGATGTACCTCAATGTATGGAGTCCCCACAATGTTCATTGACATGCTCAATCACCATGATTTTGACTCTTTTGACCTTTCCTCTCTGTACACTGGGGTCATGGCCGGGTCACCTTGTCCCATCGAGACACTGAAGCAGGTCATCAGTCGGATGAACATGGACCGAGTCACGGTATGTTCAACTTCAATTCAACAGTACAAATGCTAATTTTTTTAAAAAGAAATAATTTGAAGTTATCAAAATGCACAAATGATGAAAAATTGTAGTTATGCTACTCTTGGAGTTATTAATAACTAAAAGTTTTCTCAAAACTCTAGATTAATTTTATGGGTTATTTGTTTATTGTATTTAATTTCATGAATTGAATCAAAATAATATTTCTTTTTATAAAATAATCTATTAAATACACTGTATTTTACAATGCTGTTTAAAGGCTTGCATAATTATATAATTAATAAATAACCAAAGATCAAAACTTTAATGAATCAAAGTTGACTCTTAAAAGTCACAAATAGAGTTTGAAGTGTCATGAAGGTTATACAAAACAAAGTGCCCCTGGGCTTCATCATCTACTTAAAAAGCAATTACTAAAACCATGTTTACTAGGGTTTCATGGCAGTTTGAAATCTGAAATTACTTTTTATATTAATTTGACAAATTTATTTTATTTGAATTCAAATTGCAATAAAAAGCAATAATAGAGGATCCTACAGTCTTTAATAGTAGAACATGTTAAAAAGAACATGTTTCCTCATTTGAATGATTTTAAAAATAATTATGGTTTTTTTGTAACCAAAATTTAGCTCTTATACTAAGTTAATGCCTCATTTGAGAGAAATATGTCCTCTGTGTGGTTTAGGTATGTTATGGGTTGACAGAGACAAGTCCGGTTACACATCAGAGCTTCCCAACGGATCCTACAGAAAAAAGGGTTGCCACTGTTGGTAAACCTCACAGTCATGTTGAGGTGAGTATTTTCCTTTTCATTGATATAATTATACTGTTATTCATTCTGACAACCTCAAAATATTTATAGCTTGCAAAACTTCTGTTTCCAATATAATCAACATACATTGATACAACATAAGTAGAATAAAATATTTTATTTTTTTTGAGAAAGGTTTCGAAAAAGAATGACATGTTTTATTGTGTGATTTGTTATCAGTGTAAAGTGATAGCCGAGAATGGGGAGATCTGTCCTATAGACACACCTGGTGAGCTGTGTACTCGGGGATACAACACAATGCTTTATTACTGGGATGAACCAACCAAAACAAAAGAAGCAATCAGCTTAGACAGATGGTACCATACAGGGTAGGTCAAATGACCTTTAGACTCAGTCTGGTAGATCAATACAGGGTAGGTCAAATGACCGTTAGACTCAGTCTGGTAGATCAATACAGGGTAGGTCAAGTGGCCTTTAGACTCAGTCTGGTAGATCAATACAGGGTAGGTCAAGTGGCCTTTAGACTCAGTCTGGTAGATCAATACAGGGTAGGTCAAGTGGCCTTTAGACTCAGTTTGGTGGATCAATACAGGGTAGGTCAAATGACCTTTAGACTCAGTCTGGTAGATCAATACAGGGTAGGTCAAGTGGCCTTTAGACTCAGTTTGGTATATTTCTACAGGGTAGGTCAAATGGCCTTTAGACTCAGTCTGGTAGATCAATACAGGGTAGGTCAAGTGGCCTTTAGACTCAGTCTGGTAGATCAATACAGGGTAGGTCAAATGACCTTTAGACTCAGTCTGGTAGATCAATACAGGGTAAGTCAAGTGACCTTTAGACTCCGTCTGGTAGATCAATACAGGGTAGGTCAAGTGGCCTTTAGACTCAGTCTGGTGGATCAATACAGGGTATGTCAAATGACCTTTAGACTGAATCTGGTAGATCAATACAGGGTAGGTCAAATGACCTTTAGACTCCGTCTGGTAGATCAATACAGGGTATGTCAAATGACCTTTAGACTCAAACTGGTAGATTAATACAGGGTAGGTCAAATGACCTTTAGACTCCGTCTGGTAGATCAATACAGGGTAGGTAAAGTGGCCTTAAGACTCAGTCTGGTGGATCAATACAGGGTATGTCAAATGACCTTTAGACTCAGTCTGGTAGATCAATACAGGGTAGGTCAAATGACCTTTAGACTCAGTCTGGTAGATCAATACAGGGTAGGTCAAGTGGCCTTTAGACTCAGTATGGTAGATCAATACAGGGTAGGTCAAGTGGCCTTTAGACTCAGTCTGGTGGATCAATACAAGGTATGTCAAATGACCTTTAGACTCGGTCTGGTAGATCAATACAGGGTAGGTCAAGTGGCCTTTAGACTCAGTCTGATGGATCAATACAGGGTATGTCAAATGACCTTTAGACTCAGTCTGGTAGATCAATACAGTCTGGTAGATCAATACAGGGTAGGTCAAGTGACCTTTAGACTCAGTTTGGTAGATCAATACAGGGTAGGTCAAGTGGCCTTTAGACTCAGTCTGGTGGATCAATACAGGGTATGTCAAATGACCTTTAGACTCAGTCTGGTAAATCAATACAGTCTGGTAGATCAATACAGGGTAGGTCAAGTGACCTTTAGACTCAGTTTGGTAGATCAATACAGGGTAGGTCAAATGGCCTTTGGACTCAGTCTGGTGGATCAATACAGGGTATGTTAAATGACCTTTAGACTCAGTTTGGTGGATCAATACAGGATAGGTCAAGTGGCCTTTAGACTCAGTCTGGTAGATCAATACAGGGTAGGTCAAGTGGCCATTAGACTCAGTCTGGTAGATCAATACAGCGTAGGTCAAGTGACCTTTAGACTCAATCTGGTAGATCAATACATGGTAGGTCAAGTGGCCTTTAGACTCAGTCTGGTAGATCAATACAGGGTAGGTCAAGTGGCCATTAGACTTAGTCTGGTAGATCAATACAGGGTAGGTCAAGTGACCTTTAGACTCAATCTGGTAGATCAATACATGGTAGGTCAAGTGGCCTTTAGACTCAGTCTGGTGGATCAATACAAGGTATGTCAAATGACCTTTAGACTCGGTCTGGTAGATCAATACAGGGTAGGTCAAGTGGCCTTTAGACTCAGTCTGGTGGATCAATACAGGGTATGTCAAATGACCTTTAGACTTGGTCTGGTAGATCAATACAGGGTAGGTCAAATGACCTTTAGACTCGGTCTGGTAGATCAATACAGGATAGGTCAAGTGGCCTTTAGACTCAGTCTGGTGGATCAATACAGGGTAGGTCAAATGACCTTTAGACTCATTCTGGTAGATCAATACAGGGTAGGTCAAATGACCTTTAGACTCAGTCTGGTAGATCAATACAGGGTAGGTCAAGTGGCCTTTAGACTCAGTCTGGTGGATCAATACAGGGTATGTCAAATGACCTTTAGACTCAGTCTGGTAGATCAATACAGGATAGGTCAAGTGGCCTTTAGACTCCGTCTGGTAGATCAATACAGGGTAGGTCAAGTGGCCTTTAGACTCAGTCTGGTAGATCAATACAGGGTAGGTCAAGTGGCCTTTAGACTCAGTTTGGTAGATCAATACAGGGTAGGTCAAATGGCCTTTAGACTCAGTCTGGTAGATCAATACAGCGTAGGTCAAATGACCTTTTGACTCAGTCTGGTAGATCAATACAGGGTAGGTCAAGTGGCCTTTAGATTCAGTTTGGTAGATCAATACAGGGTAGGTCAAATGACCTTTAGACTCAGTCTGGTAGATCAATACAGGGTAGGTCAAGTGGCCTTTAGACTCAGTCTGGTAGATCAATACAGGGTAGGTCAAGTGGTCTTTAGACTCAGTCTGGTAGAACAATACAGGGTATGTCAAATGAACTGTAAGGAGATGGTTCTTACATGGTATTTATAAGCTGTGTTAACAGAGGGTTCATAAGCATACGCCCGATTCACAGATTATTCATACAGTTGGATTATGTAAACAAATAGAATAATTCTATTCTGTGTCTTCAATGCAAAGAAAGAATTTTATTGTTTAAATCTTTCTTGAACATACAGAATCTGAGATAGATGGTTCTTAACAGAGTAACCAAATGTTTTTTTTTAATTATAAGAGTGTAATAAGTCTGCAGAAGGAATTTTTTGCAATTATTGTTAAGAATGTTTAAGTCAACAAAAGCATTTTGATAAGTTTATGCCTTTTTTCATACTTATTGTTAGACCATAATAAATCATCTAGTTGTCTACGGATTTTTCCGTTTTTCCCAATTACAACAAAGAGCACAAGATGGGTGTGACCGGTCAGCAGAGGATACTTAATTCATCATGGCACCTGATCCTACCTCTAATTTTTGTAGAGGTCCGTGCTTGCTCTGCTCTTGTTTTGTATTTTTTCCTTTGGACTTTTGATTTTGAAGACTGTTTGTTTTAATCACATGTCAAGAATGAGTCAGCATTGTAACAGACTGTAGCTACTGGTAACAGAAAAGTATTCTCTGTGCAGTGTTAATTGTCTTATTTTTTATAGAGATATTGCGCAGATGGACGAAGATGGATTCTGTAAAATTGTTGGTAGGATTAAAGATATGATCATCAGAGGTGGTGAAAATGTTTATCCAACTGAAATAGAACAGTTAATTTACAAGCATCCAAAGGTCAAAGATGTACAGGTATAGTTTATTCTTGTTTGTTTAAGTACTACTTTCTTCTCATTTTTCAAATTTCAAGAATTATTGTTTCAGATCAATACCAGTGCTGTAAATAGTGATATATGGATAGACTGTTATTTCTTTATCAGGTGGTTGGGGTACCAGATGAAAGACTCGGGGAAGAGATATGTGCCTGGATACAAGTTAAGGAGAACCAGTCAATTTCTGAAGAGGAAATCAAGTCCTACTGCAAAGAAAAGGTATAAAAGTGGAGGTGGGGGGGGGGTATTGCATAATTGATTCTAAAATGTTGTACATATAAATCTTGTCTTTGCTATGCAGTTAGCCTTAAGGGATTTTTAGCTCAAGTGAGCAGTTCTGATAAAAATTTGTCAGTTGTTTGTGTTGTCATTATAAACGTCACAATTTGATCTTCTTCTTTAAACTACAGTAAATTTCAATTAAACTTGGTGCTAAGCTTAATCTGGAGTGAGGGGAATTCAAGTTTGTTTAAATGAAGGTAAACACCCTCTTTCATGGAGAGCAAATTTAGAATTACTGAAAATTTGTTGGCAGTTTTTGAAAACTTCTTTTAATAATTTAACCAAATAGCTGAATTTGTGTTGAACCATCCTGTCGATTGAAGTTTGTTTAAATCATGATATCTTGGATTAGGCTGGGTCACAATGAGAGGTTACACCAGAGCAGACCCCAACTAAACCCTGGGTTTACTTTCGGGGTTTACTTGGGTTTACTCTGGGTCTGCCTTTTAAAAATTTGCGTCCACTCAGGGTTTGCTTTGGGTGTAGTCAGGGTTTACTTTAAGTTTACTTGGGGTTTGCTTTTGGGGTCCACTTTACGCACTGAAATGTAAAACAGACCCATCTTTTATCTTACCATCTTACTGCCTGTAATTCCTGTCCCTTGTATATTCCAAATACACATTTAGCGTCTGCTTTCTGATCGGGGTTAACCCTCTGTGTCCACTTTGGGTTTACTTAGGGTTTACTCTGGGTCTACTACCGGGAGTAAACCCCGAAAGTAAACCCAGGGTTTAGTTGGGGTTTACTTTCTGTTAGGTTGGGTCTGATCGGTACTGTAGGTCAAAATTATTGCTATTGTTGCTCAGGTGAGTGATGTGGCTACTGGGCCGGTTGTTAAAGTAATTGTGAACATCATGTTGCAAAGTATGTAACAATATAAAATCCTTAGCTCTATATCTCCTGGCTCCACTGTCACCAACTTTCCTCAAGTCAATACTCAGCCTAAGTCTGAGTTTTTACCTCAAGTTTATGCACTTTTCTTTGAATTCAATAACTCTCCCCATGATTTTGTTTACACAACTTAATAAAAAAAGGTCTTTGATATGATCTAACAGATGGTTCATTTTTCATGCATAGTGCTTACGCTTGATCAATTTTCCAAAAGAAGTAAAAATCTAGAAGTTAAAACAAAAACAGTTATTATAGACTGTACTATTAGTAAGCCGGTAGTATATTGACAAATGGGAACTGGCATGTTTTTTAACTGTATTTAATATGGTAATTCTTGATAGAATATGCTCCTTGGGTTAAAGTTGGACATTGTTGCTCAGTTGATCGATATAGCATATTGGTTGTTTTTACCCGGAGGATTTCTACAAACTAACATGTTTGTGTATTTGTAATTACAGCTAGCCAGATATAAAGTTCCCAAATATATATCTATTGTGACGGCATTTCCATTGACTGTGACGGGCAAGGTTCAGAAATACAAAATCCAGGAAATTGCTACAGAGACTTTAGGACTTAAACACGTCACTCCAAAGTAGATCGACAGATAGCTAATACACCATGACAATCAATGTTTACGGATCATGTGAAGGAATGCATGCCGGTTCACTGTACTGGATCGTTCCTAATTCATCACACAACAATCATATTATCATTATTATTTCTATTAAAAACTAATTGTTGAAATATTTAAACGAATGAATCTAGTGATATATTGTAACAATATGTATGATTTTTATATCCTTGTATGCAAGTTGTAATCGTTATAGTTATATTCATTTTAATTTTCTAATAATTTTATATATCGATAAACGTCATGATGCAATCTGGTATGATTTGTTATAGCAAATAATCTAAGATGAAATATGCGTCTTAGTGTTTTAAATATTTATATTCATATCATGTAAAACACTTTAAATATGTCAATATACCAGTGTTTAAGGTGGTACGAGGCACCTTTGAAATTAATTTTATGAAATATGTTCTCAAATACACAAAAAAATTACCTAATATTATGTAAAAGTAAATTTCATTTATCTTCAGAAAAATATAAATCATACCTATCAATAAGCAGAAATAATCTTGGGTACATTTTGATGATTTTAAAACCTACATTCAAAAGGTGTTATTTTGCCTTTTCTGCAATATAGCCTTCTATCATTTAAGACTTGTGTTCCATAATAAAGACCTAAAACTTTGACACCACTGTACCTTAATAAGTGTACCTTAGGAATATTACCGTCAAGATGCGGCACGTGGAGAAAGTAGCAATGAGTAAGGAAAACTGAAAAAAAGCACTCGAAACAATTTGACATTATCTGATAGTAACAATGGTGTATTCTTACACAAAATTAATTAAAGCTGTCAAAATTTGTTCCCTGTCTGCAGAGAGATAAATTATTTGTCTCTTCTTCTCGAGAACCACTGGACCGATTTAAACAAAACTTGGTACAAAGCGCTGTGGCAACACACTTTGACTAAATTACGCACTTTAAGAAATGTTTTCAAAGTAAGTTAGTTTGGGACCAAGTTAACGCTCTTTAAAAATTCTTTCAAAGTGCGTTATGAAGGTATATCAAAGTTGTTTTTTTATGATCGAGACATTTAAAGGGGAAGGAAACTAAAAGTATGTTGTACAATAAATCAATTAATATCCACTGTGATTGTAAATCGTATTTATCCCCCCCCCCATCGAAAAAAACCCGGATTAGTAAATAATCAGGAAATATCGATTGCGCAATTTAAATACCCCGCCGTTATGAGAGTTGACATTGAACTCTAATATATGATGTCAAACCATCCATTCCTGTTTCTTTTATCAACCTATCATCAGTATGAGCTAAATATGATATTTTTTATAAACTATCAAAGTGTGAAAAATATGGAACAACATCGACTTGATATTTTGCTTACATTCCGCTTAATCACAAGCAAATTGAAAATTGGGGTGGGGGGGGGGGGGTGGGGGCTTGTCACAATTGCACTCAAATTGTGTAGGCTTCTTAAACATTTCACCAATCTGGTGAAACATGTCAAACAAGACAATATTTACAAAATAAAAACAATTTATTTACAAATATACAATAAAAAAGGAGATTGTTGACATCAGCTCTTTTCGGATGGACTGGCATTCGGCAACAAGTCTCGCATATGGTTAGTTCCGTAGGACTGGGAAAGCATAAGTCTTTGCACGGAAATTACATGTTCCACCACGTGCCCACTCCATGGTCACCTATTAAAATATCGAACAACGTGGCATAATAAGTTTTCCTATACACATACTTGATTTTAGATATTGACACATTAAACACACAGTATATTACAATTATGGGCTCCCGTAACATAACAGCTATTTAAATTACAATTCACGTACCTGTAGTGTAACTCTACTTACAATGCAGAAATAATATAAACCATAAAAATAGAGAAAAAAAATATGACACTTACTGGGTTGTATATCTGTCACACAAACAAGCCCACACAGGGATTCCGTTACCAAGATCATTCAGCATGGGAAACGCCCAATATATCTCAGCAAGAGTACAGGCACGTCCACACGGCTTGTCGCCCAGAATACATCTAACCTCACTCTTCAAACCACAAAGCAAATTATTTTAGAAATAAATCATTACCATATATCAAACAATATTAAGATACTAGATCTCAACCAAAATTATGGGAGAATGTTTGGAACATAATTTTGACAGTGCTAGACTTCTAAAAAAAATCTTGACAAGCAAAAAAAAAAAAGTTTTGTTAATGGTTGTTTTGAAAATATTTTATTGTTTATGGTAAGCCCCACGGTTCCGACGCATATGTCGTTACATTGACGAATACATTTGTGCACATGATCGTCATAGCGTTTGTAGAGGGATATCCACATATTTATAAAAAAAATTGTAAACACATGAAGAACCTGGCTGCTGTCGTTATTTTGACAGGGTTATTTCGGATTTAGAATTTAGAAGCCCCATATTGTTTGATTTAGTTTTACAAGTTGGTTTTATCGAACATTGGAAAAATTAAAATGTACCAAATAAACATAATCTAACAGTCACTAAAAAGTATATATTCATTTAAACTGTTATAAATATTAAAATTTTGGTCCTAGCTGGCACAATCGTGAAAACAAGTGCAGTAGTACCCCCCTCCCCTTTCTGGCATGTAATTTTTCACCAAGTTTTTGACTTATTGTTTCCTCTCCTTTAGAAAAATATGAGCAATATATTTGTACTTAAGCCACCAAACCATACTTTCACAATACATTGTACTTTAAATCAAATACATTTATTACCGTCTTCCTTAATTGGAAGACGGTATAAAGAGTTGAAATAATTTACAGTCTCCGGGTTGTGCACTTCCTCTCCTTTGTGATTGGTAGGAAATATATGATGTGAAAATTTAATTTTTATGACTGTTCGGCGCAAGGGGGATAATTTTCTGATGATCTTTTTTACGTACGACTTAACAATTTTCGTAGATTTTAAATCTTAAAAGGTGAGAAAACGAAAAAGCAATAAAATTAGCTATCAATGAAATTCAGGCTTTAATTTTTCAGTACAACTAGTTGAAAGCAATGTTCTATAACATCTATTGAAATTTTTTGTTCTTTTCTATTTGGATTGTTTATGCAAGTACAAAAATGTGAAAAATTGATACGGTATGTCTAATATCAGTAAAAAAGATACGGTATCGGGTAAAACTAGAACCATTTTAACAGGAGCTTGGACTTTGGGTAGTTGTGGCAAACAGCATTGTGACGTAGGCCTGTCTATTTAATTGCTGGTCATACAACCATGGCTCTTTGAATTCAACTAGTTTTGTCTGGCTTTTGAGCTAAGACTACGCAATTGGTGTATATTTCGCTTGAAACCAGCGTCATTTTTAACTTGTTTTGACGCAAGAATAGATAGTTACGTCCTACTGAAAGTCTAATGTCTTGTTAAAATGGTTCTAATATCAGTAAAACAAGTGCTGAATGCTGTGGTATTAAAGGGACTTGGACACGATTTGAGCTAAATTTTTTCAAAATTTATTTTTTCATTTTTAATGTCTAGAATGGTCAATATGGATGTTTTTAATGCTCTGTCAAAATTTGAAAGTCAAATATCGAATTACAAGCGAGTTACAGAGGTTAAAATTCTTTGTTTTGTAAACAAAGCTCGAGTCCTGTTATTGTTTACATATGTCTTGAATTGGTAAAAGTTTCAATCTAATGTTGCATTTTGTTGTTGATAAACTTATTAATGAACACATTTAATAAGTGTATCTTGTTTCCACAAGTTATTTTGTCAAAGAAATGGTAATTTCTTTAATTTACATTATTTGTAAACAAATATAAGACTCGAGCTTTGTTTACACAACAACGACTTCTTTCCTCTGTATCTCGCTTGTAACACGATTTCTAACATTCAAATTTTGGTAAATCATTCAAAATACACAAGTAAACTATTTAATACATAAAAATCAAAAATAAAATTTTCATCTGAAATCGTGTCCAGGTCCCTTTAAGTTTGATTTTATTAAAATAATACGACCCTTTCTAAGATTTTTTTCCCTACTATAGTCGATCTCAACTCACAAGCATGTGGTACGCATTTCTCAATTTTAGGCACGCACGCTTAAGGTACATAAAAAAGTTTCAAAAGCCATTGCATGTAGAGGAAAGCGACCTTATATATGAAAACGAATTGAATTTTCCTTGATAACTTAATGCTGTATAAAGTTTGCTCTAAAGACGGTAAGCATTTTAAAAGAGCTAAACTTGTCTATCATATAATCATTAATGTGTCCAAAACTATAACCGGATATTTATCACGCTGTGTAAAAGAAGAACCGGGCACCAAAGCTACTGGGTATACCTCATGGATGTTATATAATTTTAATCGGGATATCTTGAAATACATTCACAATTCACTAAATTCAAATATTCTTCTCAAGAACTACCGAGTCAATTTCAACGTAATTTAGCATAATAATTCTTATGGAAAGAAAAATATAAATTGCAAAAATTATGGGCTAAATCTGTTTTAAATTTGAGTAATTTACGAAAATAATAATAAAGTGAGAAGGTGAGCGAATATAACTTCGGGTTCGGTATTTCATATATCGAACACCATGTTCTTTGTTTGGAGCAGCCATGTTGGACGCATGATAAAACGGGTCAAACTGACAGAGATGAGTTTGCTTGTTGTGCAACAGTTTACGTGCGAAGGGAATATTTGAAACATGCAAAATATATTTGCGCCGATTTTGTGAAGTAAATTGAGATTGAATAATGTCAATGCGTTGACATTTTCACTTGTGACAGTGGTTTTATCTTGTTTTGATTTTCGTTATTTATGCCTTTAACTTGAGGGGAACTATCGCCTGGATTTTAGAATTTTTAAGTATCAAATCAAACATAGACTTCGGTAAATCAGACAGCTGATTGTTCACCTGCGCAAAATGAGCACAATCTGATGCACTAACAACATATTATAAAATACTATTCATTCTATGGGTAATTCGGTACGATCTCTATGTAATAGTTGATTAATGCAACGCTCATAGAAACCTCCCATTCATGGGGCCAGCTCTTCTATGAATTGCCACTTGATGTCTCCATTTGCAATATAGCTCTTAACATCTGGATCTCTGACTGTAGAGGTCCAGGTTTCTTCTAAGATATTACTGGCCAACTTGAATTGTGACGCATTATCTGAAATAAGTTGTTTCGGCTTTCCCCATCGAGCTATGAATCGTCTCGATCAATCCATAAAGGAACTCTTCAGTGGACATATCTTGCATAAGCTCTACTGGATGGCTCTGACTACTAGACAGGTAAACAAGTAACCCATACTTTCTTGGTGACGCCGTCTGTTTTCACATATATTGAACCAAAATAGTCTACTCCAGTGTAGGTAAATGGAGAAGACTCATTCACTCTCTTTTTAGGTAAAGGCGGCATAATAGGCATTTTGTACGGTCCTCCTTCATGTCTCTTGCAGATTGTACATTTCCGCAGAACTTTTTTCACTTGAGAACGTCCTTGTGGAATCCAGTATGTCTGACGAACCATAGACAGGGTTTGAGATATTCCAAGATGCAGTGATTTTCGGTGGTAACTGTCTATCAGTAAATCTGTTACGTGACTTTTCTTAGGAAGTAAAATTGGTGTCCTAGCTCCCTCAGTCAGGTGTGCAGCTCCTAGTCTGCCAACACATCTAATGATTCCATCTTGGTCTAACGTTAATCCTAACTGGCTAACTAAATTATGTCTCTTCTTCTCTGTTAATGCAAGTTTTACATCACTGTAGCTCTGGGTTTGGATACTTCTTTGCCTCACTCAACTCTGTCCCTGTCAAAGGACCAGAGGATGATTTCACTTTCTTAAGTCTCTTGATGACTCTCAGAATCCATGCTGATACTCTTATCAGCTTCATGAAGGATGAGAATTGCTTGTCGTCCATGCCAAATGGGTTCTTATATTCAGCACCAGTAGTCTCTGTGGATCCGTGAGGACCCTCCCCAGCTAATAGTTTTGTTTCATACAACACTAGAGGTTTCTTGTACTCTGACCCAATTATACTGTCAATGGCACTTTCATTGGTAGGGGCCGTCCATAAAGGCCACTCATCTTTGTTCTTTTTCAACCATGCTGGGCCATTCCACCAACTGGTATTTTCCCTTAAAGCGTCTACTGTAGTACCTCTGCTTGCAACATCTGCTGGATTGTCATATGAAGTAACATACTGAAATTCAATGTCATTGCAACTCTGAATTTCTTTAAATCTGTTTTCTACGAACGTTGTCAAGGGCTTTTAGTCTTAATCCAGTGTAAAACACATTGCGAGTCTGTCCATAGTATTTTCTCGGATATTGTCAGTTTCAGTTGATTCTCTACAAAGTTAATGCTTCGCACACCAATGAGAGCAGCCAGAAGTTCAAGACGAGGCATGGAAATTTTCTTAGTAGGTGCTAAACGAGTCTTGGAAAATACTAGGTTACAGATGCTTGAAGTCTCAGTGATTATCTGTAGGTAAATAGCAGTGGCAAGTGCTTTCGCTGACGCATCACTGTCAAAGTCTGTAAGACACTTCTCCTGGGAGCCCAAAGTATCTTGGAATCTGGCAATGTGGGATTTCTCTTAAATCTGCTATCTCTTTCCACTGCTGGATATCTTTTTCTTCAATTTGTTCATTCCACTCAAGATTTTTTTTCCCACAGCTCTTGAAGAAATAGTTTTGCCTGTAAAGAAGCTGGAGTGAAAAATCCAAGAGGGTCAAATATTGATGCAACTCTTTGTAGTACTTCTCGTTTGGTCACTAGTACTGGTATGCTTTCATAATTCCAAACTGGGACTGAGAATACATCTTCTGTAAGACTCCAGGTCAATCCAAGTATTTTCATCATCTCTCTTGTTGATTTATCTTCAGGGAGTATAATTCTGTAGAACTCCTTAACATTTGATGCCCAGTCTCTCAAGTTCATAGACATGCTATTGAATATTTCCTTGGCCTCCTTGTACAGGGTTTCTCCTTCCTCAACTGTATCAACTCCTGTAATAACATTGTCAACATAAATATTACTCCTGATATTTTCTGCTGTCTTGCTTTCATAAGTACTGAGGTGATGATCTACAGTTGCTGCTAGTAGCAATGGGCTGGAGATCACACCAAAGGGAACTCGGCAAAATCTGTACACTTGTACATTGTTGTCTACAGTGGGATTATTTACATCCTTTAACCAGAAAAATCTTGTGGCATCACGATCTTTTTCCTGTAGACCAACTTGCAAAAAAGCCTTCTCAATATCAGCTACTATTCCTATCTTCTTAAGTCTAAAGCGCATTAAAAGTCCACATAAGTCATGCATCATCACTGGTCCTCTGCACTCGTTCAAGCTGGAGTTTTTAGGGTGCGACTTTGCTGATGCATCATACACAATTCTTACTTTGGTAGTGGGTTTCGTTAAGTCAATAACTGCATGATGAGGAATGTAGTGTTTAATTCCCGTCTCTCCATGGCTGCGCTGAACTTTCTCTATAATCCCCTTTTTACACTGATCTTGAATTATCTCATCATACTTATGCAATAACTCAGAGTAACTCTGCAGCTTGTGGACTAGTGACTTAAGTCTTCCATATTTTCGGGGAGTTCTGGAAATTCTCCCTTTCAAGGCCATGTGACTTGGTATCTGTTGTTTTCTATCTTCAATGTGCTGTTGAAATTTCTTAGGGCTTTTCCGTCATCTGAGGTGTAAGGAGAATCTTGAATTCCAATTGTTTCGATTCCAAAATTCATCAATGGAAGGTTTTATTGATAAGCACTCATCCACTATGGAGGCAATATTCTGTGAGAGATAAGAGTCCCATTGGTTATCATCATAACTTGCTCCTCATCTTCATAATTAGGTCTTTGGGTCCTTCCAGTGAGAATCCACCCAAGTCTGGAAGCAAGTAGGTAAAATCCCTTTTGGATTTCTATTCTCTCTGTTAGTTTCAAATCCAGGTAATAGTCATTACCTATCAGGATGTCAATAGTCGAGTTTTCAAATCTCACAGGTAGAGTATCTGCTAACTGTAGATTTTTCCACAGGTTTTGACATCTGTCTTGAATGTCTTTGGGAACTAGTTTCCTCTGGACTGTTCCTGTAATTGTAGGTACAACATTTGCATCAATAGTTAAATGATGTCCATCCTTGAGTTTCAGTTTCAAGGAAACTTTAGGTGTTTTCACTATTTTGGGCTTTTCCGCACCATAGGTTATCAGGGATATCTTCTCTGTTGTATGGCTTTTCAACTGTAATCTGTCAGCAAAGTCGTCTTTTATATATGTTCTCTGAGATACTGAGTCCATAAGCAGTCTAGCTGGTTCTGAATTTCCTCTATACTTGTTTGAAACCTCTGTTTTTGCTGTCTGCATCAAAACAATATCACCTGATGATAATAAACAATTCTCAGAATCTCTTTAAAACTTCAAAGTCTCTTCTATTTTGCTTACTTCTCTTCGGTCAGGTGTGAACTTTCTCTTTGACGGAAAGGTATTTTCTTGGGACATATGCTTCTATGGTGGCTATGCTGCTTACAATGATAGCGTGCCTTCTCAACTCTGTATTCCTTACTTCTGTTGCCAGGCTTCCAACAGACAAAACACTTCCCCCCGAGTCTCTGTTTTCTATCTTCAATAGATCTGTATTTTCTACATTCTTAAGTCCAATGACTACCCTCAAAAAGGTACACACTGTCGGTCTCCCTGGAACTCCTGTTGGTCTGTTTCTTCTCATCGCTGACTCCTTATAGTTGAGATCACTAAGGCTTCTGCTGTGGTATGTCTTTCCTCATGCATTACAACACTCGAAGCTTGAAGTTCTGATGATTCTTTAACTGTGATGTAACTTTTCATTAAATATCTTAGTTTCTGCACGTCCACCTATTCTGTGAGCCTTTCTGTATTTCAAGCTGCAGTAGGGTATCTTTGGGTAATTTAGAGGTAATCATGGAGATGAACACATCCTGATTGACATCTTGATGTAAAGCTTCCAAGCTGCGCATGTGTCTCTCAATGTCATCATATAGCTTTCGCAGACTTGGTGTGTCATTGGTAGATGACTGTGTATTGATAAGTTCAACATAATGTTTGTTGATAACTGATTGGATATCTCCAAATCTGTCCTTAAGAATAGAAACAGCTACATCATAGTTTTCATTTGAGAGTGAAAGTCTAGATATGGCGAGTTGAGCTGCTCCTGTCATTTTGCTTCTGAGATAGTTGAATTTCTCAATTTTGGAGAGCTTTTGGTTCCTGTGAACAGTAGCGTCAAAGGCATCCCAGAATTCCTTGAACTTACTTTTATCTCCATTGTAGGAAGGTAGTTCTGACTTCGGAAGTTTTACAGCCACCGCGTCTGCCACTGGGTTGTGTTGTTGAAGTGACAGCTCTTGAAATCGAATAATCTGTTCCTGCATTTTTGCTTATAAATGAATCAGGTAATCTAGTCTTGGGTCTGTCATATCCGGAGGTTTTTTCAGAGTTGTGAGTTTTTCTTGTAGCGTTTTCTCAAGAATGATGAGCTGCTCAGAGCGTTCATTTGCCTTATTTAATAAAAGGAACACTTTACCACTGGTATCACTGAATTTCTCTTGTTCACCTTGTTTAGTCTCTTGGCCCTCTATCACCATTGACCACTTCTCCATCGTTTCTTCAAGTTTGGCGCTGAAGTCCTTTATCCGTCTCACGGATGTCTCAACGTTCCTAAGTAGAGCTGTTGGATCCTCATCGGATACATCTATCGACACAAGTTTATTGGCCTTTCCAATTTCTGTTTCTATAAGATTTCTGTACTTGGTACAAAGTCCTTTCAAGTAGGATGCTGACATTTTTCTTCTATACACTTGAACACTTAAAGGCTCCAGAATCTTCACAGCGGGTTCCGGCACCAATCAATGTGGCGAATTATTCCTTTCACTTACTGTGGAATCATTTAATTTCGTGGGGGCCATTTTTCGTGGATTGTGGGGTTTTTGCTTGTTCGTGGGGATGTAATTTCGTGGATGAGTCAGTTTTCAGTTTCAGTAGGTAAACCAAACCTTTTATAATTAGTTTTAGTTGAGGATTTAAATTCGTGGGCAAGGGCTACCCACGAATACCACGAAAATTGAGCCACCACGAATTCTAATGATTCCACAGTATTTCAAATCTTTTCCTGGATGAAAACTCCTGGTTTTCTTTTCACATTTAATAAACATAATTATATAGATAAATAGACAATACAATACAAGATTAGACTGAAAACAATAGTATGAATAACTTACCACATTGTTAAAAATAATTCAAACACAACACATTCATACACATGCACCAATATCATGCACCTATATATACACACATATGCTCACTATACTCAATCTGACACAAACACACAGAAAAACATATAACCTTAATCAACCGCTCTTCTCTTGCACTAAAATCCACCCGCCTACTCCTAAATATTTACTTCCTTACTAAAACTATACTCTTTATTTGCTAAACTAAACTATACTCTATCTCACCCCTTCAAGCCCTCTCTTTTCTCCTCTCCATCTTTTGCTGTCACAACTGTCTTCTGCTTAACTTACTTCCTCTAGTTATGTAAAGACAAAAAGTAAACACTCGGACAAAAACGGAAAATGGATTAAACATGAACAAAATACCTTGATCTGACAAAAACGGACATACATTACAAGGAAATTGATCAAACTAATAAAACATAAAGGTATTCATAACTATCTTTGTTCATATTAGAAATAAACATATCCATTTTATTGAAATTGTGATATATTCACAACAATAAAAGGTATATATCTATCTCTCGGTACTTCGAACTCGCCCTCAATTCTGAGTACTCTGAGTAGGGTGCGCTGCTGGTTAAAATGAAAAGAAAAGTGGAGGATAGTAAAATTTCAATAGAGTGAAGAGGAAAAAGTAATATTATTATATTTATAATGAAAAATAAATTGTGCTCTTTGTTTTAATTTAGTCCATTATTCCTGTTTTAATTGTTTACAATTTTCTATTTACTAACCATATTTGAGTGTCAAGCTTCGAATTATAAGCAAAATACATAGCTTTGCTCACAATACCAAGTTTAAAAATCTTAGTTGAATGGAATACATTCTTGTAAACAAATGACAAATGACTTAAACCTTTAGGAATTTTGAGCTCTGTATCTTGCTTATAATTCTACGATTGCCGCTGAAATTGTTGTTGATCATTAGAAATATCTTCTAAACGCTAAATACTTGTACAGAAAAATTAAAAGGATGGTATGCTGCAACTACTTTCTGGGGCCCCCACATACGATTAATTATATGGAATCTACACCAATTTCGATAGTTTTTCAGACAAGAGTATATAAAAACGATTAATTTGAACGCATTGAGGTACCATTTTCTTCTTTCACATAAAGGAATTTTTAAAAATAAAATACAATAACTAGTAAAAAGTTGAAAAAGAAAATATGCCTATATGCTCATATTCTATGATCGCTTCGTAAGTTAAGGGGGGGGGGCGAACTTAAATAAAGGGAGTTGGAAGTTAACAGTGTACCCCTACCAAAAATGTAGTTTTATATCTTACATAGGATCTTATTTTAGGTAAAAATTGTATTTCATAAAGGTACAATGTCAAAGATTAAGATTAGTGTACGCAAAAACAAGTTTAAAATTCGGATACTTTCCGGTACCGGTATTTATTTTTTTGTTATTCTACCGAGGAGCCATATTGCACAATACCCTATGAACGCCCTTATTAAGCCATTGTTACCCAGGTTAGCGATGTGGCCCCATAGGCCTCTTGTTTGATTTATTCTGAATAGGAATTTATTGACAGATTTCGATTAAGAAAGGAATGTGTACTTGAAATATTGAATTAGATTGGGGAACATCGTGAGCCAAAACAAACGGTTCTATGGAACTGGGTGTTTTTATTTGGAGTTAACGAAAGTTCAACTTCTCACATTGTGAAGAGAGTATAATCTGCACTGGCATCGCCTTACAAGAATTATGTAGTATTTCCATCAGGAAATTAACTAACTGAAATCAAAAGGTGTTTTATGAACCATTGTGGTATTCCGGGAGTAGTGGGTGTAATAGACTGTACCCATATCCCAATACAATCACCTGGAGGTGACACGGCAGAGCTGTTTCGAAACAGGAAAGGATTTTTCTTCATCAATGTGCAAGCAATCTGTGACAATGATTTATTGCTGACAAATGTGGTTGCAAGATGGCCGGGAAGTACGCACGACAGTCGGATTTTCGAGAATAGTAGTGCCTGTGCTCGTTTCTAAAGAAGAAATATTCTGGGATTTTGAATGGAAACCCTCTCAAGCCTTATTTAAAGTAATTCCCGGGTATCTCTACGTCATAAATAGTTATAAATGTCAAAACCGATATTGATACGGAATATTGTTCCGGATTGACATGTTTTGGTTCGAATTTTACACGGCAAGCTTAATATCCGGTGATGCAAAATAATGGCGCGATATAACGGAAAGTTTTGTACACCTTCAAAGGCAGAGCGATTGAAACGTTTAGCAAAGACCAGAGAAGCAAGGTGGACAGAAAAAAAAGTTCAGAGCCAAGTTGTAGTGCCCCATAGCAGATATACCATTTCCTTACGTCGACCATGCTTACAACCCGTTGGATGTTCAACCAGTTGTAAGTCAGCAAGAAGGAGTGCAAAGTGCAGACGTCGATGAACTTGGGTGGCGTTGTGGACGCCGAATTGTAGAGCTAGGTAAGAATCTCTAAACAATATGAAAAGGGTGACTTAAGACATACTGGATATATTTTGAAATAAACGAAATTCTCGAATCTAATATATCATCATTAGCGTTATGCCGTTGTCAATGGAAGTCTCCCTGATTTCTCAAACTTCTCCCTATTTTTCTGTTAGGGAGAAGTGAAGTCTCCCTAAAATTTTGCTCTAGGTTGGTCCCTGGTGAGCAGAAATATTTTTGTGTTCTCTTTCCTTCTATTGTCCCTTGTATTTACTTATTTCTAAATGTTTTTTTTTAAACAGGTCTTACTTATATTGGAGGTGTTTTAAAACACAATGGGAAAGCAGTAGATTCAACATCAGCATCTGACGGACTTCAAAGGTTCCTCCAGTTCCTGTCACAGTTTCCAGATTCCATTTTGATTGGACATAACATCCAGAATTTTGACTTGCCAGTTCACATACACCAGCTGTCCAAATACAACCTTTTGAAAGAGTTTGAAACTGCAGTATCTAGATACCTTGATACTTTGAAGCTTTCAAGAAAAGCCTTCCCTAAAGCTGATGTTGGAAACTACAAGCAGCAGAATCTTGTTCAGAAGCTGATAAGAGACACCTATGATGCCACAATGCCATCGCAGATGTTTCTTCTCTTCAGAACCTGTTTAACCTGAAACTGAAATATCCTATTGTGTTAGCGATGACATATTTCAGTTGTCATATTACAGTTGTAAGGAATCTTTGGATCCACTTGTGAAAGCCAAAGTTATTTCTTCTGTTACATTAAAGAAACTTGTTAGCCTCTCGTTGACCATGGCAAAACTGCTTATCCACCAGCGAGATCCCCAGAACGGGATTCACAATGAGTTTTGTGAGAACATTCCAAACTCTAAGAAACCAAGAGTTTCAAAATCAAAAGCTGTAATTAGTTACACCTGATTGCACACCTAGTCCCCATGTCTAACGTGCCATATTCATGTGTTGCCAAAATGTTAGGCAGATAATATGTACCGGGTATTTATGTTCAGCTTCGATATTTGAGCCCCCTGTTTTATGCTATTTTTACATGTATCATCAAAACTCTGTTAATTAAAGTGAGTTTTGTAGTAAAAACTACCTGTACTTCTGTCTTCACACGAGGCATGTACACACTGTTTGACTGCATTATGATGTGTAACTTTCACATTAGCAATTTGATAGGTACATCAATATGTTAAATAAGCCATGCCGATACTGTGTTTTACACCTATTTTGAGAAGTTTGAGCACGTAAAGACTGTTTTGACATAAATATGCGATTTACTCATATTTTTCTCTATGATGTTGTATAGGGTACCCAAAGTTTTTTGGGTGTGGCTCAAAATTTAATGTGATGATAGATACGTTTTCTTTGTTTCGTGTGTTCAGTAGATGTCTTTATTTATTTTAGACTTAATTTAAAATGTTTGGCTCAGAGGAAATTTAAAAAAATTGTGTTTAAAGTATTTTTTTCGGTTCAGATGTGTTGATTTTTGTAGGGGGGTATGTTGTATAAATAGTCAAAAAAGTTCTCTAACTGCATCTCATCCATAAAAATACACAATTTTTGTCATAACAATATATAAGAGCATTATTTTGCAAAGTATGGACAGTAGTTTTTAATTTATTAACTTATTATGCATGAAAATGTAAAGGTATGCTTATAGCAGTGATTGACGTTCAATTGAATATATGGGGTATGCGTATATGTTGGACTGTTACAGTAAAATTAATCTAATTATATCAAGATTTTTTGTGTTTTTCTTTTTCATGAGATGTTATTTAGTTGATTAAAAGCAATTTTACTTGCATTTCTCAGATAAATTTAAAAGGCAGGAGCTACCTTAATAACACCCTTCTTACTTTTAATTTTAAATTCTTTTTAAATATTTGTCCATTCTGTGATCTTCTTACTAACCATTCTGCCATCATTTTGCTTGTTTTCTATGATATCCTTCCTAGCATGAATAAGTTTTAACAAAATTTCTTTCTCTAGTTCAGAAAAATTTGCTGAATTCTGTCTTGTTGCCATGGTTTTCAGAGTATACCCATACATTTCAATTTCATGTCAAATATAGGCCATATTAAATCCCTTCAGAAACCCTCTAAATTTCTAAATATCAAATAGTATACCCATAAATGTCAATTTGACGTTAAAAATAGGACATATTAAATCCGTTGGAAACCCTCTAAATCTCTAAATATCAATATTTCAACGTTTGTTTATCCTAATACACATTGATACAAAAGGCCTAATGCCTTAACGGTCACCTGAGTAGCATAACCCATACACAAATTTGTCAAGGAGTCTCCTATATGCATTTAATTAAGTTTTATTCTGGAATTGAAAATTTTTTAATTTGTAATGACGACCACCTCCCTGCCTGAAATCTTTCAAAAAGGACTATTAAACCTATAATTTTAGCGAAAAACTTAAAAGGTCATAAAAGAGTGCAAGACCTGATATTGAAAATGTGCAAGACTCTGATAGAAAATAATTTAATAATAATAACAAGGTGACTATTATTCATGTTTTATCTAAAACAACCTCCCATCCCCCATCCCCCCGGGGCAGACAGAAACTCTCCCTGTGGGCATTTAAACAAACGGAAAAAAACCCCAGCTTTATCGATAAAAGCCATCATGAGTTACTCACTTCTCCTGTTCCAGTTTTTGAATATTCAACAATCGTTGAGAATCACCATCTGGCATATATACCAAAATCATTTTACCTTTATACCACTGATTTTAGTTAGCCAATTATTACTTTACTAATAACAAGTCTATTTGTTTATTTTGAAAGTTCAAAAACTGTTTTTGTTTCAAATGATAAAAAGCCTTGCATAACTCTTTTGATCATACAACTTCTTTATAATTACATTATATTCAATGATTATTAAATAATTACTAAATATGAACAAGCAAAGGAAGATAACTCCATTCGAAGAAGCAAGGGAAAACAAGATGTAATTATAATCGGGGCAATTATAAAGTCTCCCAAACGAACGAGGCTATCATATAGAGTAGGGATGACCCACAAATTTTCATGATGTTCCCAGGGGTCCTTTACTATATAGGTACGTTTTCAAGTTATTTGAGCACTTCCTGTTTGAGGGGGGTCAGGACCATCCCCGGGGCCCATGACCTACATACCATTTGATGCCCCTTTGACACAAGGAACAAGAATATATATGGTTAGGGATAGGGTTCTTAACCGTTTTCAAGATATTCTGGCACTTCCTGTTTGAGGTGGGACAGGACCACCCCCGGGGCCCATGACCTACATACTATTTGATGCCACTTAACACAAGGACATCATATCCATGCCTTTAGTTTTTCACAAATATATACAGGAGTAGAGAAGAAGATTTTCTAAGTTTTAATAAATTTTTACTATATGGCCATATTGGCCCCACCCTAGAGCCTGAACCCCTGACCCAGAGACCATACATTTCACAATTTTTGTTGAGGGCTTCATGGACATCATATCCATGCATTTAGTTTTTAACAAATATCTATAGGAGTAGAGAAGAAGATTTTCTAAGATTTAATACATTTTTACTATATGACCATATTGGCCCCACCCTAGAGCCTGAACCCTTGACACAGGGGTCATAAATTTCACAATTTTGGTAGAGGGCTTCATGGACATCATAACCATGCAATTAGTTTTTTCCTCACATATGTGGGAGTAGAGAAGATTTTTGAAAATTTGGCTGTTTTTTGCATATTTGGCCCCACCTGTGGCACCCTGGGGGTGGTAGAGCCACCAATTTCACAATTTACATTCCACTTACCATAGAGATGCTTCACACCAAAAATGGGAACAATTGGCCTTGTAGTTTTTAAGAAGTTAAAAATGTAAATTGTTATCGCACGACCCACGACGACGGACGAAAACAGATTGCAATAGGTCACCTGAGTTTACTCAGGTGACCTAAAAATGGAATTAGGACCCTTAGTTAAAAGATATACTAAATTTTTTCCTCACGAAATTATCTTATATATTCTTCTTTTTAGAACTTCTAATGATGAAATTCGAAGATGTTATTAATGAAGACGAATCCGAGGACGGTAGGTTTATTTTCAGATATGATTTTAAAGAACACAACTTATACGCATCTGGAATATTGCAGCTATTAATCATCAGTACCAATAAATTTCCTAGTTGCATTTGATGTGTTTAAACACATTTTCTCTTGCTTCTTACAGAATTCGTGACAACGTCTGTATTAGACAGTGTGGTACGAAACAACTTGGTACGATCTAACAATAAATGAGTTTGCAACCGGATACTGGCTTATTGATCCCTCGTGGTTCCCGAGCCCCTGTATTGGCCTGTAGCTGAGCTCGCAGACTTATAGGTCACTACAACTGGTGTCAGAAGTGACCGATTCTACGTCCAGTTGAAAAATATACATATCCTTTTTTTTTTTATTCTTCTTGAATTTTGATCAGCGTAGGGCAATAGTGTCGAGGAAACTCGAACATTCCCGCGTTTTGTCAAACTTGGTTTCTCGCAGTATAGGAGAAATTAATTCATCAAGTGTGACAATATTACTACGCTACTCTTTGACAATAATTTTAAAAATTTTATAATTCTATTTCATTATCCATTTAGCGCCAGTGTTGATTTTTAATTTGTAAACTTAGGTACGGAAACCCATAGCTGTCACAATTCGAAATTTTATTTTCAATTGCATACAAATTTTTGCGATATCATTCGATTCCGATAGAAATTTTATTTTGGAGTTTTTGTTTGAATTTCTAATTTCATACGTCATATTATTTTTGTATTCAACCCTTCAATCTTCATATAATCATATTGCATATTATTTTGTTCATGTCATTGTCTGGACCAAAAATACAAGCTTTTCTCAGCAAGCCACCAACAACACCTCAGGGGTCACTGTGTCGCACACCAATTCTTCTGTCAGACAGCAAAGGTTTTGCTCTTAAAAATAAGACCCCCCCCCGAGATTGGTCGAGTTTTGGTGCCAATGTGGCCTGCAAACTGAAAAGGCCATAGATCAACTTGAACATAGATTGGAATCCAGAGACTTTGGTTCAGCACTGATTTATATTTGGCTTGGGACTTGTGACATTACCAGAAAAGAGGGGAAAATTACTCAAGTTCGCTGCTGGGACAATACCATCGTAGATACCATTACGGCACAATACCGAAGAGCCATAACAATTGTATCCAAGTTCCAAGATATCAAAGTGAAATTCATTGAAATACCGTGCTACTCAATTGTGGCATATAATAGGCACAAAGGTCATTCCAATCCAGACTTATTCAGAAACCAAGACATTGAAGTTTGCAAGCAAGTGGAAGCTCTAAATGCAAATATTCGTGCAATAAATTCAGAAATTGGACAATCTACTTTGCGATTTAATAAGGACATAACACACTGACGCAAGGACACAGACAATCGCAAGAAGAAGAACAACGGTGTAAGGATTTCTTACAAATTTTCTGTTTTTTACGACGGCATCCATCCAGGTACAGAATTGGCCTTGATCTGGAGCAGAAGGTTGACTGAGGACATTAACAGAAGTTGTTTCAGAGTTTTATCAGAAGACATTTTGGACATACATGTATCTGAGGAGGATTTAAAATCCATAGAATAATGCCTGCTATAAACTTGAATACTGCGTCTTATGAGGACCTAATTGAACTCGAAGGAATTGGTCAGCACAGAGCCACAGCTATCCTTAAAGTACGGGAGGAAAAGGGCTTTATAACAGAGGATGACATACGCCAATTCCTACAGGGCACCTATAGTACCATACGAACTATATTGGATGAAGAAAAAGTTTCTCTAGACACACCACCACAGTTACTTCAGGCACTTAAAAAGGAATGGGATGACCAAATGGAAAAAATGTCGAGCGATTTTAAGGAGCAAATGAAGGCTTCGCAAGAACACTACGAACTCATGCAAACACAGTTTGAGGAAAACCTGAGAAAAACATATGAAGAAAAGTTACTGAAAATAAATGAAAATGCTGTCGGTAATTTGGCCCCACATGGTGTTTATGGTGGTGGTATTCCATGGATGAAACCTAAAATGGACATCAAAAGGGAAAACACCTCGTTACCTAGTGACAGTGCTACTGTTAATTGTGGCTGGCTTTTGTCTGGCCCGCCCAGTGGGAACACTGCTGCTAAGGTAACCACAGATGGAAATTCACAAAAAGTGAAAAGTGGACAGAAGCCCAATTTCATGACCAGTTATCAAACTATGGGTCCTCCCCCACCAAAGATGGCTACCTTCGATGGAAAATCGGAATGGAATCCATACATTGTGCAGTTCAACATGATAGCGACAAGATATAACTTGACCAATGAACAACGACTGGAACGCCTAGTTGAATCTTTGCGTGACAAAGCATTAAAATATTACTGTACATGTTCAGCCCAAGTACAGAGCAGTTTCTCATCACTTTGGGCAAAGATGAAAACAAGATTTGGCCAGCGAGATCTCCCTCACACAATTAGGAGGAATCTCCAGGATATCAAGCAAGGTGACCAATCTGTTGATGAATTTGCAGAAAAAATCCAGGAGATGGTAAGTGAAGGTTACCCACAGGCTCCAGACTGTGTAAAAGAAACGATAGCTACTGACACTTTCCTGAAGGGCCTCGAAAATAAAAGAGCAGCACTTACAACAATGGACAAAGATCCTCCTGACCTTGAGACAGCCTTACAATTGGTTAAGGCTGCACTCAATAATCAGAGATTAATCTTAGGCGCTAAGAAGCCGGAGGTGAGGAAGGTTCGTTTTGAAAAGGATGACTTCGATAGTGACTTGGGCTTGTTGAATGAATTTGAAGTTAGACCAATACGACCCCAAAGCAGAGTAGACAAACTTTCAGAAGAAATAGCTGAACTCAAAAGTGGGCTGGAGGCGACCAACTCAAAAGTGGGCTGGAGGCGACCAACGCTAAAGTGGATAAAATCATCACCCTAATGAATAAACAACTTTCCACAAGGTCACAATCTCCACCACGGAAAACAGACAGTACTTCTAGTTCTGTTTCCAACTCTTCACCACTCAAAGCAGCACAGTGCTTCAACTGTGGACAACCAGGTCACTTTGCTAGAGAATGCCAAAGGCCACACAGGTCCCGTTTCCTATCCCCTAGATCACCGAGGAGAGAAACCAGCACTAGTCCAACCAGTTACGACATACGAATGTATGACAACAGTCAAACACATCCATACAACTTGATGCTAGGGATCTCTATTAACGGGAAACCTGTTCAAGCTATTGTTGACACGGCAGCCCAGATAACAGTTATCAGCCAAGCTTTCGCCAACACCTTCACTCCACCCTTAGTTCGTGGAGAAAAAGTAACCATTAAGGGTGCAGGAAATTCTGACTTTATTGAGGCTAACTACTGTAAAAACATTCAGATTTGTATTGGGAACACACAAGAAGACCCCATCACCTGGACTGCCCTTATAGCTGACATATCTAATCCCGTCATCTTAGGTCTGGATTTTCTAAAGGCACAAAACGCTACCATTGACCTTAATGAAATACAGATAGTCCTTGGTGGCAAACGGATGAATGCAACTCTACTAGATGCAGGAGGTAAACAAGTTCAAATAGCTAGAGCGAAATTAAGTCAAAAAGTGAGAGTTGAACCATTTTCATCAGTGCAGGTTCTTGGCCATTTGGACCAACACATAGCTGGTACCTTGGTTTTCAAACCATGTCATAATGTTAAGGGATTGCTTTCACCACATGCTTTAGTTGATAACAGCGATCAAGTGCCAGTCCTCTTGCGCAATTTGTCAACAAGACCAGTTAAACTTCAGAAAAATGTAGTGATTGGGACTGTTTCTGAAGTGAACCAAGTCGCCAATGGTGGCAAATTACAAGACCACAGCAAGACAAATGAACGTTTTCCTGTCGAATTACCAGACCACTTGATAGACCTAGCAGATAGATCAACAAGAGATCTAACCTCCGAGCAAAGTCAAAGTGTTCAACACCTTCTTCTGGAATTCCAAGACATTTTTTCTAAAGGGGACTTTGACTTGGGACTGTTCAAAGGGATCCAACACAAGATAAACACTGGCAATGCCCACCCGGTGAAATCCAAATTGAGGCGCACACCACTAGGATTCCAATCAGAGGAAGAGGAGCATCTGAAAAGTATGCTGGACAAAGGTATCATCGTTCCATCAGTTTCTGAGTGATCGTCAGCACCGGTCCTGGTGCGGAAAAAAGATGGGACTGTTAGGTATTGTATTGATTTTAGGGGAGTTAATAAAGTCACCAAGAAAGATGCTTTCCCACTCCCGAACATGGAGGAATGTCTAGACACTCTTGGAAAAAAACAACTTTATGAGCACGCTTGACATGGCACAGGGATATTATCAGATAGAGGTATACCCTGATGATAGACACAAGTTGGCATTCATCACAAGGTATGGCCTATTTGAATTTGTACGAATGCCATTTGGAACATGCAATAGCCCTGCAACTTTTCAACGGGTGATACAGTTAGTTTTACGAGGTCTTAACTGGAAAGAATGTCTTGCTTACCTAGACGATGTCATAGTCTTAGGTCAGAATTTTGAGGAACATTTAATAAATCTAAGAGCGGTATTTGAAAGATTTAGGACCCATAACCTCAAACTAAAACCAAAAAAATGTCATCTCTTCAGGAAGGAGCTTCGCAGCTATGTTAAGGCTGTCCGAGGCTTAATTTATATCGGAAAACGATACTGTTTTAATTATCGAATAAACACTTTAACCGGGCGATTTTCTTTAAATCTTTGTTACATTAATAGACAGCGATATCCAACAAGATATTTGATGCATTTTTGTGACGTCATATGTTGTTCTTAAGCACGTGACGTGCGTATCCTAACACAGCGTATGATCTATATAAATCGCATCGGCGCAAGTGATAAATGACATTAAATCAAATATATTTTTATTAAAAATCCTTCGATAAGTAATGTATTTTGCAGTTCTTGCTGGGGGTTCATATAAATATTTCGTTTATTTGAAATATTGTCAAAACTTTGCGTCCCATCATCGAAATTAGGCACATTTTTACTTTTTAAGCTCGAAGCTCGAATTACACAACATTGGGTAAATTGGTAGGTTTCCCCCAGCATGATTCACATTGGTACTTATTTTCTCTACCAGAAAAATACAAAGATTGAATTTATCTTTCACTTGCGCCAGACTGTTTTTTACATGCATAAAAATATCTCCATTCATTAGTTTACGCGTAGCAGGGCGAGTCTCCAAAACCATTAGTTTATAAATGGTCATTTACCTAATACAAGGCTTTAAAACTGGAGATTTTTTATACTATGTAATGATAATATTGAATTTAGTATTACTAGTATTTAAAACAGCGTCTATGGAAAGGAACCACGCGGCTTAATAATATTAAGTAAAATTCACCTATTTCGTTACGATACATTCCCTGTGAACTATCGAAAGGAATGCAGATCGTGACGTCAAAGTTAATTATGACGTCATATCGTATGAAGTTCAGACAAGTGACTTTCTACACATCAATTCGGGCAGCCTTAACATAGCTGCCTTCAGTTCCTTGGTCGCTTGGTTACAGAAAAAAGGGGTCAGCATCACTACCGAGAGTGTGAAATGTATGAAATGCAAGAAGAACCTTGAAGCATTTCTTGGGTATGTTAACTACCATAGAGAGCATATAAAGAGTTTTGCGGAGATCACATGGCCAAAGACAAAGTTTATCTGGAATAAAGAGAAGGACACAGCATTTATTTCCCTTAAAGGGACTTGGACACGATTTGAGCTAAATTTTTTCAAAATTTAATTTTTCATTTTTAATGTCTAGAATGGTCAATATGGATGTTTTTAATGCTCTGTCAAAATTTGAAAGTCAAATATCGAGTTACAAGCGTGTGACAGAGGTTAAAAGTCTTGTTTTGTAAACAAAGCTCGAGTCCTGTTATTGTTTACATATGTCTTGAATTGGTAAAAGTTTCAATCTAATGTTGCATTTTGTTGTTGATAAACTTATTTATGAACACATTTAATAAGTTTATCGTGTTTCCACAAGTTATTTTGTCAAAGAAATGGTAATTTCTTTACTTTACATTATTTGTAAACAAATATAAGACTCGAGCTTTGTTTACATAACAACGACTTCTATCCTCTATATCTCACTTGTAACACGACTTCTAACATTCAAATTTTGGTAAATCATTCAAAATACACAAGTAAACTATTAAATACATAAAAATCAAAAATAAAATTTTCATCTGAAATCGTGTCCAGGTCCCTTTAAAGAGGCAATGACTAACACTGCAGTTCTGGGATATCCCATTGATGATGGCATGTTCATATTGGACACGGATGCTTTGGACATGGCTATTGGAGCAGAACTGTCCCAAATTCAGTGTGGTAAGGAAGTCTTAATCAGTTTTAACAGCAAGACCTTGACATCTACTCAACGGAAGTACTGCGTTACTAGGAGGGAGTTGCTAGCTGTTGTAGCATTTACTCGTCACTACCGATACTATCTACTTTGCAGACCTTTCATTTTGCGGACAGACCACAACAGCCTGGCATGGTTAATTGGGTTCAAAAATATTGAGGGGCAACTAGCTCGCTGGCTAGAAGAGTTATCGAAATATGATGTTACTATCCAGCACCGAAGTGGAAAGAAACACCAGAACGCTGATGGCCTCTCCAGAATGTCAACAAATGACCTGTCCTGTGACTGTTACAATGCTGGTTGTGATGTCAGTAGACTACCTTGTGGGGGCTGCAGTTACTGTTGACGGATGCATGCTCAATGGGAACGCTTCTAGGAGGATGTTGATGATGTAATCCCCCTAGCAGTTAGGACCCTTCAAGAAACTGATAAACCAAAGAAAACACCTAACACCATAGACAAGGATGCATGCAACTGGGCTTCTGCCTTACCAGATGAAGCAATCAGAGATGCACAAATGCAAGATTTAAACACAAGTACCCTAATAAAATGGAAGAGAGAAAACTATGTTCCAACTGAACTGGATCTGTCCCTTTTAAGTAGAGCTGTTAAATACTTTTGGAACTGCTCATCGCAACTACGAATTTTGAATGGTATCCTTTTCTATGAGTGGTTAGATGGCTCTATGTCCCGACTATTGCTTGTGGTCCCAAAGTCACTACAAAACTGTGTTCTGGAAGGATCTCATGACAACAAATTAGCAGGCCATATGGGACAGCAGAAAACCCTACAGAAGGTGAAATCAAAGTATATCTGGTTTGGAATGAGTTTAGATTGCGAGTCTTATGTCCGAACGTGCCCAGTATGTAATGTCAACAAGAAAGCCAATATACATGCCAAAGCAAGCCTTGGCCAATACCATGCTGGAGCACCCTTAAAAAGAGTGCATATTGACCTGATGGGTCCATTTGTGGAGTCCGGCAAAGGGAACAGCCGCTTATTTCAGGAAATGTGTAAACTACTCCAGATAACAAAGACGAGAACCACCCCGTACAGGCCCTGCTCGAATGGACAGGTCGAAAGATACAATCGTCTTGTTCTCCAAGCCATCCGATGTTATATGGAAAACATCTCACAGCAGAAAGATTGGGACCTACACCTCCAACAAATAGCTGGGGCAATCCGTGCTACTGTCAATCGACAAACGGGATTCACACCAAACAGAATGATGCTGGGGAGAGAAGTCTCTCAACCTTTAGATATAATGTTAGGAAGAAAGATACCAGGACAAAACCCAGCAGGATATGTGGAAAATTTGGAGGAGGCTCTTTCAGTGTGTCATCAAGCTGCGAGGGACAACTTGGGGGAAGCACAACTCCGTCAGAAAAGGACCTATGACATAAAATCAAACACAAGAAGCTATGAGGTGGGTGAATGTGGTATATATGGTGGATACCTCTTCCAAAGTAGGCCAATCAAAGAAGTTGAGGAAGCCATGGATAGGCCCTTTTGTGATTGTTTATAAGTTTAATCATGTGCTATACAGAATCCAAGGGAAAAAGGAAAACAAGGTGGCCCACCATGACAGATTAAAACTTTGTCAAGACAGAGATCTACCCTTATGGCTTAAAAAGGCTACGACATTCAGTTCTTCACCCAGAAACCAATGACAAGGAATCCAAACTGCAAAATCAAGTACAGGAGGAATTACCGCAGTCCAGTTCTTACGAAGATGATGCCGTAGGCCTCACAAATGAAGGACATGAGAATGAAGAGAATGAACCATCAGATGATCTGCCAAAGACCCGCTCAAAAACGACAGGCACCTAAATGGATGAAGGATTTTTGTCTTTTGGACGATTAATCATTATGCCATTGGAAATTTTAATTAGAATTATATGTATTTGAATATCTTTTCCTTCTTATCCGCTCCTCCCTCTGTAGAATTTATATGTTTTTTTTATATTTGTATAATTATGCTTTTTCTTCCAGGATGTGTTCCAAATGAACTTTTATTCCCTTCTGATGATGTTTTACTTGCATATAGTCGAAGTGGCTTGATTTTTCTGGCCCAGCCGACTATTTAATAAATATAATACGCACTGTACATCTCTTAAAAATTATGAGGGGGAGGAGTGTGGTACGAAACAACTTGGTACGATCTAACAATAAATGAGTTTGCAACCGGATACTGGCTTATTGATCCCACGTGGTTCCCGAGCCCCTGTATTGGCCTGTAGCTGAGCTCGCAGACTTATAGGTCACTAGAAAGAATAATCTTACTGTGACCAGGCTACGCTCAGGTCACAGTAAGAATTCGTCCCATATACTTGCAATGTAGCAGCCGCGAAGCGGATCTGCTTCGCGTCGATATTAAGCTTGTTAAAAAGAATATGCCGGTGGAAATCGCATAAATATAAATTACAGACCTTTTTGAATATGTGTATGTCATTAAGTCCGCCAAATATCCATTTAAATGGCCATATCAAGGCATTTCAAAAATACACTATTCTCAGTTTAAATTTGCCTGCCATTTTGCCGGAAATCGCACTCGGAATAACTCGGATTTTTTCAAAAAATATAAAGCGCTTCATTTGCAAACAAGCACCGCCCACTTCCTTATATGGAAAATCCTAAATCGTAAACATGGCATGGAGAGAAAAAGTTGCACAAGTGTTGAGAAATCACAATTTCGACATTAAATTAAAGACAGAGCAAATTGAAACCATCTCTGCAGTTCTGGAAGGAAAAGATGTCTTTGCATAATTGCCAACAGGCTACGGGAAGAGCTTGATTTACACTCTGTTGCCACTTTTGATGGATGAAATCCATGTAAGTAAACAAATATTGCGTAATCGGTTTTCGCGCACTTTATTACATTCCAAAAAGTCAACAACAGCATTTACAGCATTTAAAACTCTCAAACCCCGTAAATTATTTATTCTCTAATCAATCTGAGGCCCTTGTTAGGGGGGATACAT
Organism: Magallana ariakensis; assembly: GCA_020458035.1. Classification (NCBI taxonomy): domain Eukaryota; kingdom Metazoa; phylum Mollusca; class Bivalvia; order Ostreida; family Ostreidae; genus Magallana; species Magallana ariakensis. Next base: position 235,684 of record CM035815.1, on the reverse strand, counting down.
AATGATGAATGAAATATGCGTGTACATTGTTTTCAGCCAGAGTGTAAACACACCGTTCTGGTTATTTCCCCATTACGGGCTTTGATGCTGGACCAAGTGCAGACTTTAAGAGACCATAACATGATGGTATCAGCACTTCTTGACAGTTCACCACAGGGTGGGTACATTATTACTATTATTATTATCTGGATATTATTTTAATAACAGAAAATTCATGAGGATATACTTATAAAACATATATTTATTTAATGCCCCCTCTATATTTTATACCAACTTAGATGGGTGTTGCTAAAACGCGGAACGGAAAACGGAACGGAAAGCGGAACGGAACGGAAAACGGAAAATCTTATCTAATGTTATTTACTTGATAGATTTGTTAATCAGGTTTAAAACGATAAACTTTATGTAATTTTAAATATTTTTTTAAAGATTAGCAATATATGAGATTATTTATTCAAGAATAATTATTTCCTCAAAATCAACAGTACATGCATTGACCCGATACTATGTCCCAAAATATCCTCGAATCACATTTTGCTGAAAAACTCGATATTTATATATAAGGTCTCAGGGTTCAAGCAATGTTCTTTCAGACACATGAAAAATTCTCATGATTTCTTCTTTAAAACGTTCTCTCTAGCTCATCAGGTTTCAATACACGGCTAAAAATAAAGAAGTCTACGGGGTTTTGCATATCACGAGACCATGACGATAACGTTGAAAAATTGTGCGAGGTCTTTTGAGTGACTTCCGAATGGAGAAAAGATGTCAACATTTCCCATTATAAATCTCCGTAAGAAATCTGTTTTCGATCCTGTGAATTTTTCCGATTAAAAAATGATAATGTGTCAATATATAAAGTTTTTCTTGGATATTTCCCATTTCATCTATTTCAATTGCATCTTTTACAGGTATGTGTATTTTTTTTTAAAAACCGTCCAAATGTCAAATGTGCTACATAAATATTTTGGGATCGACAGACTAAAATCCTATTTTATAATCTGAAAATCAAACCAGGCAACGTCTAGAGCTCTCTATTCGGATCATATGTATCACCCCTGCGAATGTTATTGTCATTTAAATTTAGACCATGTGGTTTTATTTGACCCTTTCAGTTTCGCAGTAAAAACCGTGCCTCGTGTTTATAGTTTATTTCCTAGAATCTAGGTATTTGTTGTCAAATATAAAATCTAGACGTTTATTGATTTTAAACTTTATCTTCATTGATTGGTGGATAAAACAAGTTCTAGAAATAAATGTGACAATAGGAAATAAAGGGGTTTTTTTCTGCTGTTGCAACAATTAACATGCTTAGTAGCGATCCACCCTAAGGAATAATTTTCGATCCGCGCCTGACCTAGAAATAGCATCAATAGTGAAACAGACTATACTATTTTATGCCGAATGTTACTTGAAAATGGCTCGATATACTAAGTTTTTATAAAAAACAGACACCAATTCTTTTGTTAAAAAGCATGGTATTGCACACCAAAAGCGTAAAATAAGGCTTTGATTTTATCAAGCAACCCAATGTTTACATTTTCAACCACGTGTAGAGTGGTTAAACACGAACAATAACTCTGTTCTGAATATCATCGCTTAGTTTAAATAACCGCTAGATGATGAAATAAGACATGTATCTTAAAAGATTTAAATGTTTTAACATAAATCAAAGTAGGACATGATATGAAAAACGACCAGTACTTACGTATTTTGAGAAAATTATCCGAACACTTATACTTTCGCTCGAATTTTCACAGGGACTGAATAAATCTCGGCGAAGTCTCGTGAACTTTCATTCGAGCACCTCTGGATTTATTACATACTTAGCAACGATAAAGAAAACATTCCGAACACATTCGCAGGGGTGTGTATTTAGCTGCATGAATGAACAACTGCCAAGTAATGCAAAAGTAAACAAAATTGCATTGCTAAAAATACTACCGTAGTTTCACTAAGTACCGGGTATTTTAAAACAGTAGAAGATGTAGACAACAAACGCCGATATTAGAGGTAAAATAGAACATAACATGTAATCCGCAGCGTTATTGGTCCAATAAAATGAACCTATTTTTGGGGTAAAATGATATTTACAATAGCGGGACATGTTTGCAAATAGATGACGCAGCAAGACTTCGTAAAGATGATCATGAATGTCGTCAGTCATTCGTTTTTTTTTTATCTCAATGATACTGTATCGTCTGTATGATTTGAGATCGTATAGAATACCGAAAATTCTATGTTGATGTTAGTACATGTATATACATCATATTTGAAATATAAAAATACTCATACAACGCATGAAAAGCTTTCACTAACTGCGTTACGCTGTTATGCCAGCAATGCCATATAAGAAAAATATTATTAATAAAGTAAAAAGTTATAGCTAATTTACTCTTTTAATATTTCACAATTCGTATACATTTGATTTTTTTCCGTTTCCTACTCAACTAAAGCCAATATTGAATGCAATGCTATATTTGATAGTCAGTCATAAGAATATCAATAAGACAGCCACGTGTTAATCATCCTTCATTGGAAATGAATAAATGATACAGAGTAAATCGTTTCTGGCCAGTCTACACCATTTTTAAGCGATAAACGTGATATGATATTTTCCGTTTTCCGTTCCGTTCCGCTTTCCGTTCCGTTTTCCGTTCCGCGTTTTAGCAACACCCCAACTTAGATATCCAAGGGAGTAGCATAATTTGTACATCACCTGAAGCTGCTCTTTTGCCCAAATGGAAACAGCTGATCAGAAGTATTAAAATATCAGCAGTTGTTTTCGATGAGGCCCATTGCATTTCACAATGGTATGTAGTTTTAAATTGATAAACATAATATTGACATATTGAATTTGTTAATTGTATGAATGAGGGAAAAATAGAACGAGTCAAGTATAGCATAAAATGTTTTAGGGGTCTGGACTTTCGACCGGACTACAGGAAAGTATCCACATTGCAGAGCTGGTTGTCTGCTCCAACCCTTGTCTTGACTGCCACTGCCACAGAAAAGATTCAGAGTGATATCTTTGAAGTCTTAGGACTGTCAGACGACACTGAAGTGGTTGCTGCTTTGCCAGATAGGTAAATTTAACATGTACATTTGTTTTATTGATGTGAAGGCATATTACAGGGTACAACTTATGCCTTATTTCTCAATATGAATCAATTTTGTCCATAAGAATTATGAGGTTTGTATTAGTGTTACTAAAATGCACATATTTTAAACTAAATAATGGACAGTACATATATAAACAAAATAATGATTGACCTTTTTCATGACCACATCCAAATGTATCTAAATGCATTACCAGTAATTATTGCTATCTTATTAGGTAAAAATAGGTTTACTGAAAGGGAAAATAAATAACTTATGTTCAACTTTTGTAGGCCCAACATTTTCCTTCATATTGATGCTGTGAAGGACAACTTTGAAGAGGCACTGAAGTGGCTACCTGGCCATTTGCAGATCAATGACAAGACTGTAAAGAAAATTATCATATATGTTCGCAGCATCAATGCTTGCCAGCAAATCTTTAACTGGATTTTAGACGAGTTAGGTGACCATATCTTTTCTGGAGAGAGGGATCCAAAAAACAAAATTGCAGACATGTTCCATGCCAATACAGATGAAGAGTCTAAAGCCAGAATCATGGAGCAGTTTATTTCATCTGATGGAAAATTAAGGCTTCTAATCTCCACTGTTGCCTTTGGCATGGGAGTAAACATTAGAGATGTTGACCTTATCATTCACTGGGGTGTACCAACGTCATCGTTGTCATATTGGCAGGAAATTGGCAGATGTGCAAGGGATGGAAGATTGGGCTATGCTATGTGCTATGCATTCAAAAGAAGTGTGTCCAAATGCAAGGATGAAGCTCTAAAATCCTTCCTCACAAAAGAAAACGATACAGGTATTCGATGTATAAGGGAGAATATCCTGAAATTGTTTCATCTTAAAGGGATGCAAGACACTGCTCTGCTTGAGCTACTGAAATACTCAAACAAGTCGCATGCAAACTGCCAAGACACTTGCGTATGTGGAAAGTGCATGTGTTGCACAGATTGTGCATCTTTGTGTAAATGCGAAAAGAAGGTTGAAGATAGATTAGAACATTTCTTGAACAACTGATGAAAATTTTCAAGTTCAATGACATATTATCCCAAACTTTAATATTTCATTTGTCAAGTTGATCAATTGGTGTATATATATATATTGGCATTAACTAAGGTGGTATGGGACACCTCATTGTGACCTACATCCTATCAAAGTAAACAATTAAATCAAGTATTATTTTATGTTTCTTTCCCAAATTACAGCATAGTGGAATGAGTTTGAGCATTACCTATTAATCTGTAAATCATGACATTGAATCCCAACAGGCATTTTATATACCAGTATTTTACCTTTCCAAAATTGTTGAAAACTTCTTTTTGGTCAATATTTTAAAATTTGAAAATTTTAAACTGGTGAAAGTATTCTGATTTTAATGTACTTTTATTCCCATTAAAATTGACTGGTGTCCCATACTTAAGAACAGATACGGGTAATCTTATTCAAGCAAATTCCTTCCACTACAGGCATCACATCATTCACATGTTTGCATGATATTGGATGATTTTATTTGATTACGGTAATTCCAGTGTTGTTAAAGGTTCAAGTCCATGTCTAATACATTAATTGGATAGTCTGAATAAAGCAATCTCAAGGTTCTTGTTTGTTCACTTATTATTATTCATTTCCTTATCAAACTGTATCAAAATAAACGAAATTGTGTTACTTTCAAATATTTAATAATTAATATTTCAATGCTTCAAGAATACTTCTCTATTAAAGAAAAGAAAACTACAGAGGAAATAATTCTAATATCATTCACAACAGTTTAAAAATCAAGTGCGTTTACATGCATGGTTTAAGTGATCAGCTCAAAGTTTGATAATACAATTTGGTTTTTTAAAACTTTGATATATGTCTATACTCTGGCAAAGTGAATATTTTAGAAAGATACAGTGTTAACTAACAGTTACATATTGTTGTTAACTACATGTAGCAAAGACAACCATTCACAAAAATTTAGGATACTCTTGATTGCATTTGCAGAATTTGCAGAAAATGGAAAAAATTGAACTAGTAATGCCACTGACTACTTTCTAACAATGCAAGTACTTTAAGCTGACAATTACAGTGTCAATGTGCTTAGCTCAAAAAGACTATAGCTAAGGAGATTGGGAAAGTACATGATGTATGTAGCAGATGAAAAGATTTTGCAGTAAATATAGGTGCTGTCAAAGTGTACAGACCTGATAATTTGTAATGTCTCCCTGACTTCTGAACAACTAGTAAATTATACATGTACCAGTATCTGCATAGTTACAAGCAAAAACATCATAAACTGACTCATGATTAACATTCTAGCATTCTATTTCTTCTTACTAGTTTTTTGCTTTCTTCTTTCCTTATTCTCTCCAGACGAGAACGCACATTTTTGGGCAGAACTTTTGTATACACATTCAGGTCCAAGTCTGGAAAATTCTTGTGGCGTCTACCTTTCTGGGGGTTAAAGATGTCCTCAGGCATTAGAATATTGATGAACTCTACAATATCCTTGGACCGGTCAGCTTCACCCCTCTTGTGTACTGTTCGGCCTGACATTCCACTCACACTGATGTCATAAACTTTCCTTACATCTTTGCCTATTCCAATCATTTGGCTGTGTCTTGCAACAGTTGCTGGCGTCAAGTGTCCTGCTGCGTCTTTGACACTCTCTATGAATATACATTTTATGATATTTAAACTTCTGACACACTGCATAGATGTATATATCCAATATAAATCCTCTTGTTTGATATTACATGTATATTTAATAATTAAAAGATGTTTCAAGGTTGCCAGCAAGTGTTTTTTAATTTCATCCAAACTTTTTAAGAATAATGTGCATTACAAATGCCAAAAAAAATTAACCCTCCTTACCTTTGTACTCTTTGTTAAAGTACTCCATTTGGAGATCCATCTCTATGTTGTGCCCAATACCTCCATTCACATTCACGGTTCTGTTCCACACCAAGCATTTCTGCAGTCTTGGAGAAACTGAGCCATTAACAGCAAGCAGTAACCTGGTGCTTAGAAGAAAATACTTTGGGTGGTGTTTGCTATAGAACTGAAGAAGGTCAAATTTCCAGTGAGAAATGATCATATTCCCATTGTTCTCTCTGAGAGCATCTTTCCTGGACAACTGGGAAAGTCCTTTCCACATCAGTAGAAGAGCATAATGCAATTTTAGATCTGCAAGTGTATTTGCAGTGGTAGTTTTCTTTCTGGTTTTTTTCTTGGCTTTCTCGTCCTCACAGGTGGTGCTACAGTACCATGCCCCTTCTGGAATGTCATCTTCTTCCATATCTAGGCACTCTATGTGAAACCACACTCCTCTTGGGCAATTCCTATTGTCGCAGAACACCATGACAGCCCCTGGTTGTTCAGTCTTACATAGGCAGTAAGGGTAACTGGTGTCCTGTTGATCAGGGTCATCAGCACCCATTCGCAAGATACTCTGCACTGTGGGCATTGCAGACTGAAATATCCTGTCAATAATTTTGCTTGCTGTTGTGTGCAGGCACATTAGTTTGTCCTCAGCATCTGGGATGTCCTGCAAGGAATCCATACTCAAGATATGTAAAGCAAGTAAAATTACATAACCCTCTGTACAAAACTCTAAGAAATCTTCGTTGTAATTGAAGGATTCTTTGACATTCCCAGTCACATTCCTTTGCTCAAAGTAGTTCTTGAGATGAAACAATGTCCCTACTTCTCTTGAGCTTTTTCCGGAGTACAAATCATCATATATGTCCTAAAATATAGATAATATAATAATAATATACATCATATATAATAATAACATCATTTTATTAAGGGTCTGTTTAACGGAAATGAAAATATAAGAAAGAATAATCTACAGACTAACCTGAAGGAGTAGGCATCTTTTATGCCATTCCTGAATGTTGGGGAAAAGGCCCTGTAACTGCAACCATTTTGTAGTACCATCAGTACCTAAATATTAATTGAAAAGATGTAATGCAGGAAATATATTACGCATCACAAGCATGCACCTGCTATTGGTAGTGAACAGGATCACATTTTTCATACAAAACTATATCTAGATTAAAAATTAATGAATTTACCATTTCGCTTTTTCGGGTGGATTCTACCGAGTACTGGTGATGTATGTGCCATTTCACTTTGTCTCGAACTTCATTAAAGAAGGGAATATGAGAGCAAAGTATACTTTCTACAATTACTGTCATTTGAGAACGCAAATCCACTTCATCCATTTCACATGGTAACAGTTTGTGGAGTGGAATGCTTAAGACATCCTCTGGTGATGGACTCTCATCGCTTAAGTGGAGCGAATTTATTCGGTCGAGGGCAGCATAGGCTTGTACCATGTTGAACATTTTATTTCTTTTGTCTCTCGTTTGATGCCGAACTGTTGTTTTCTGGTTGACATTGTCAAAGCAAATAGAGAAGCTGGGTTTACCTACATAAGTGTAAATGTAGTAATTAAAACATACATTCATTTCTTTTTTTGAAAAAAATCATGTATTCTATATAGCTGCATCAGGGAAAGAGGTTTTTCTACGTCCACAAAGCATTCAAATGAATGATTTATACATACCATGCATGCCTGGTGATTTACTGCTGATATCTGATGGCAAATTTGAGAAACTGCTGGGCTCATCAGAGTCACTAGAATAAGGATGTCGTATGGGTGGTGTACACGTAACTGGTATATCTATTGGCATTGCTATGGGCTGGCGCACTGGAGATTGTGCTGGAGTATCCACTGACATAGGTGTTGAACTGTCGTCTGCAAAAGGAATAGTGTCTGCTGCAGATGCATCGGATGGGATCAACAAATAATCAGCAACAGCATTTCTCCATTGTAGGACTGTAGCATCAAAGTTTTGGCGTATTCTGTCCACTGCATTCAAGGTTGCATGGATGCCAACACACAGACCTAAATGGTGGAATCTTGCAAACAGCTGTTAAAAATGAAAGAGCATAAAATTAAGCATTTAATTACAATTTGAAAGGTATTTCATTGTAATAATATTGAAAGTTTGTACTTTCATAATAAAATTCTCACAATAACAAGTCATGTCCTGTACGTCGGTACGATATGTCAACATCAACATATATTACATGTATATATCATTGCATGAACACAGCTGTATAGCTATAAAGACATGTGCATATGTGTTATTTCATAAACAAGCTATTAAAATAAGTTCATTCATTCAAAGTTTGATAATATGAACTCTCTCAAAACTTTCATGACTTCAGTGTGGATTGATTGTTTTATATATTACATCTATTTCATAGGCATTTACTTGGCATAATTTAAGACATTTTACCTGTCTTTTGCAACTAGCCAGCCACATCTGAAGGGCATTTAATTCTTGCAAGTTGGCCATCTTCTTTGGATTTGTCTGATAGGCCAGAATGGACATAATGGTTCCTATGGTCGGAATAGCTGAAACCTGTGGTTTCCCTCTTAAGGAGACTGATTCTTCCGTTCTTTTAGATGTAGTAGCCCCAATCAAGCATGCTGAAAGTAGAGGGCAACTCTCTTTTGTTTCCTCCAAGAAATCATTCCACTGAAAATGCCTCCAATCTTCAAGGGTCTTGTGGGCACTAAAGGTGGATTCCTTCTGTCTCAAGAAAGTACCCATTTCCTCCTGAACAGCATCTTTTACAAGACTGCTGAAAGCCTTTACTGCTCCACTTCTGGTGTCTAAAAGCAGTTTCAAACCCCTTTGGTATTGTCTCATCTTAAGATAGCTTAATGCCCTATTTACATCTTTCTCAGCTTTTGTAATCTACAAAAAAGTATAAATATATGTCAAGTTTTAAATTAATCTTAGTTAATTTCATCTGCTTCATTTGAACATGCAACATTTTGTCTTGAGCAGTATAATCTTTTTAGTTCCTATATCTTCCATTGTCATTGAATATGTTGCTATTTTTCTATGTGGTGTCTCTTAAGTAATTCTACAGATGAATGTCACATTTTTCAAAGTCTTTTTATCATTATAATGTATATTATCCTACTGTTACATCTACATTTACCTTCCTTTTTCCTCTCGGTGCTGCTGATTGTGCTCCTGATGGAGCTGCTGATGGGCCTGGCTCTTGCAATAAAGGCTGTAAATAGGATCACTTGAAATAGTCATAGCGTGTTCATGCATCTCCATGTGTAATTCAATTCAGTTAATTATTTCAATGTTTACTGGTAATATTTTGTGAACAGATTGTGGTAATTTTTATTTGAAACAAGTTTTTCATAACAAGTCATTTAAATAGATCAGATAATATAGAGCACAGCTAGTAAATTAATTATACATATATAGAATAGAATAGATAGAATATTTATCAATAAAATTAATATACAATTACCTTTAAGGGAGAATAAACTCTCATTTTTTTCAGCTTTCTTGGGGTTGGCACAGGACTTCTTAGCTTTTTGGCTAGGTAAGTGGGCCCCTGTGCTGTTTCCTTCAGCTTCACCAAGGCTTCATTGCTGGCTTTGTGGGATTTAGCATAATTCGAAATGGTCTATATGCATGACTGACATAAGAATCTTTTGTTCTTCTGGTCTGGGGTGAAATGTACACCCAGGTCCTGTTCAAGGACATCTTTCACAGTTCTATCAATTCTAACAAGTTTTGCAGAGATGCTACTTTTCTTAACTGGTTTCCTAAGTGAATGAAAATGTTTCCACAACTTATGCAATTGTTAGTCTCCATCACTCATTAAGTTAACTTACTGGTGACAGCCATTTTGATTAAAATTCTAAATTTCCCATGATGCCAGCATCTCTTTCAATGCATCATGGTCAATTATTTTGGTTAATGAAACTATCACTCATTGATAAAATTAAATCATCAATTCTTTCATTAAAAAAATTAACGCATCATTCTTTCAATTCTTAAAATTTCATAAATTTGTAAGTTTTACAAGTATATAAATTCATAAAATTACAAATTTACCTTTTATAAATTACTCGATCAAAGTTTACTTCAGAGTTCAGCAGTTGTAAAACTTCGTAGTAGCTCTTTCTATTTATGGAATGTTTGCTTCCTTATATGGAGGTCATCAATATTCATGATTTAAAAACTGCGCTTGCGCACTTTGGTATTTCCGCTGTAATGGCGACCGTAAACAGTGAAATTTCAAACATGTAAAACGATGAACTGATTTCCATGCAAATACGATGATTATGATACAATGGGACTATGTAAGAGCAACAATATAGGTATTTGAGTCTAATCATATGAAAATTTAGGCGAGATACAGCGCGATATAATTTTTTCATTTGCTACGAAGCGAGTATATGGGACGAATTCTTTCGTTAAACCGGGTCCGTAGGACATCTGTCATTTTAACGATAGAACATTCTATCTAATAGGTCACTACAACAGTATTTTCCGAAGAGATGATCAAATTTCGAGAAACACTTCAGAACGAGACAAAAGAAATGGTTCATAATGAAATCGAAAAATTCAAAACTGAAATAAGAAAGATCGTAAACGAGGTCACGACAGAGAAAGTGAATGAGATGAAAGACGATTCAGCAAACATTTCGGAAGAAGAATTGGAAAATTTCGGAGAGAACATTCTCGAAGACATGCAAAAGAAACTAGTTATGTCCGAAGAGAAAATTCGGGAAAGTGTCAACCAATATTTGTCAGAATGTAGTGTTGCGTTGGTGCATCCAGCAACCATCATATCCGTTGTTGAGGAATTAGCAATTGCGTAATCGTTTGCGCGAGCAAAACATCAGACCTAGACGTCCAGCGGTGCGCCCAGTACTGCTTCAATGTCATCGTATAGCCAGACTAGCGTGGTGCACACGACATCTGCGATTCAGAATACAGGACTGGGCCAATATTCTGTTCACTGATGAATCCAGATTTCTTTTGGATAGCAGTGACGGCCGTTGTAGGGTGTATCGTCGCGTTGGGGAGCGTTACCAGGACGCTTGCGTTGTGCAACGTCGACAATTTGGTGGAGGTAGCGTTATGGTGTGAGGTGGAATATCAGCACGTGGAAGGACCCATCTACAAATTGTCAATGGAAATCTCACCGGCGTACGCTATCGAGATGAAATTATTCAGCGTCACGTAATACGACATCAAAATCACATCACTCTGCAGCAAGACAACGCAAGGCCACACGTTGCACGTGTAGTCAGGGACTTGTTTGTTCAACAGAATGTCGATGTCTAGCCTTGACCAGCTGTTTCCCCCGATTTGTCGCCGATCGAGCACGTCTGGGATGAAATGGAAAGACGTTTACGCCGTTTACCAAATCAGCCAGTGACATAGTGGCATCAATGAGGCGTCGATGTCAAGCATGCGTGAACGCAAATGGTGGTAACACGGGTTATTAATTTTGTTAATTCAATTTCAAATAACAGTGACTTTCGATTGTGCTGAAATTAACGTTATTTGACGTTGACATTAATGTGTTATGAGATGTTGTTAGGAATACATGTGTTAACAGTATTACAAAAATAAAATTTGTTCATTGTAATTTTTAAATGTTTTTTTCATGTAATAAATATTGCACAGTTTCTTTTTTCCGCTAGTATATATAGACAACCAAGTTTCTTCACCTTCAATTATAGGTTAAATCCTAATGAAGCATTCAAAGATGTTTTAGGTAATGAAAACATTCAAATTACTGTTGATAATGATCTAAATAACAACACAGATTTTTGGGATATCCCACAATTGAATACAGCAGAGAAAACAGGTCCTAAAGTTAATGAGAACTTGGGAAAGGCTGTAAATGCAGCAATATCTGTCAAATCGAACAAAGAGTGCATGGCATAATTGGAAAAACAGTATTTACGTCCAGAGAATTGTAATCTTAAAGTTCCTCGAGTAAATAACGAAATTTGGGACGTAATGAGGAGAAATGCCCATGCAACTGATTTGAATTTGCAAATAATTCAAAAGTCTCTAGCAACTGGTTTAATACCACTTGTTCAAATGGCGGAATCTCTGAAAATTAAAAAAGACCGAGAGACAGTCAAGTCTAAGAAGATGCTGGGTGATGCTATTAGTATGGTAGGTAATGGTTTTTATCATCTGTCAATGAAACGTCGAAATGAAATTAAAGCATGCCTTAATCCGAGGTACAAGAAAATTGCTTCAGCTGAAATAGCAGTGACTGATCAGCTTTTTGAGTTAATTGTATGTCCAAATTAAAAGAAATGAGAGATATGACTAAACACCCCATTGCAGGATTCCGGGAATAAAAAAAAAACAAAAACAATTTGTCATATTAAAAAAACTATGCAAATTCCAATTTCAATGGCCCAAAGCAAAGATACAGCAATGAAAATTACAGAAGCAGTAGCAGGTCAAGATTTATGGCCACAAGCAACACCCAGAGGGGCGAGGCCAAAAACAGTACTTGAACACAACGAAAAAGTTCTACAAATAAAGGTAAGAAAATTCAATTTACTGGAAAAAATCACAGATGATAAATGGATTGTAGATATAATTCATCACGGATACAAAATTGAATTTATGGAATTTCCTTTACAAACAGTAATGTCAAATAACATTGAACAAGGAAGATTCAGATTTGATTTCGAAAGAAGTAGAAACTCTTTTAGATAAATTGGCTATTGAAAGATTTTATGATTTAAAAGCGCATATTTTTCTAACATTTTTATAGTATTAAAAAGGCTTGAAGTTTACGACCAATAATCAATCTCCGGAATTTGAATATATTAAATATCATCATTTTTAACAAGAAAATTTATCTTATGCTTTAGAATAAGTTAGAAAAAAAATGTTTTTTTTTCTGTTAATTTGATAGATGCATATTTTGGTATACGCATATATCCAGATTTCAAAAAGTATTTGACTTCTGAATGGAAACGAAATTTCTATAGATTTGTAGTACTGCCTTTTGGAGTATCTTCATCTCCAAGAATATTTACCAAGGTTATTAAGCTATTTATGCTGCTTTAAGAGAAAAAGGAATTAAATGCTGTTATTTCATTGACGATTCATTGACTATGAATCAAAACTATTTTTTACTGTTTAAATCAAACGAATAGGCTAACATCAGAGTTTCATAGTAATTGTGAAAAAATCAGTTATTGTTCCAGCACAAAGAATTGTTTTCTTTAGAATTATAATTGATACTGTTCAATACAAGACTTATCTTACAGAAGAAAAGATCCAAAAATATCAACGAATTGCATGATATAAAGTTAACAAGATATTGCAAAGTTCGCAAGTTTTCATCCTTGATTGGATTGTTAGTGCACGCTTGTAATGCTGTTTTACAATGATCATCGATTATAGAAATTTAGAGAGACAAAGATATGAACCTGAAAATGAAGAATAAAAATTATGATTCTTATATGGTTTGTTCTGATATTAGCCTTTATGAAAAAGAATGGTGGCTTACAAATCTTAGAATGTTGAATGGAAACCCAATCAAATCTAGACCTGTGGATTTTTTGGATAAAACTTATGCATCACTACATAGATGGGGTGCACGATTTGAAAAAAATGACTGGAGGCAGATGGACACATGAAGGAGGAGTTGTACATATTTTAAAATATATTAGAAATTCTTGCAATATTTTTTGCATTTAAATCTGGTTTTAAGACATTCAGCTCAAAACATATTAATTTTAAAACTGACAATACAGCAGTTGTTTCATATATCAATGCAATGGGCGGTATTTATATAACAATACAATGGGCTGTATGCAATCAAAGCAATTAGATAAATTAACGGTAGATATATGGAACTGGTGTTTCCAACAAAAATTGTTTATTTCTGCTCAGTATATCCCAGGCATTGAAAATATTTATGCCGATTAATTATCAAGAAAATTTACAGATTCTACTTATGTGGATGTTGAAATCAGAAGTATTTGAAAGAATTTGTAATCAGTGTTTTATGCTAATAGACTTGTTTGCTTCAAAACTAAATAACCAGTGAAATAAAGTTGTTTCATGGAATTATGATCCAGAAGCATATCAAGTTGATGCCGTCTCAGTATCTTGGCAAAAAGTAAAGTGTACTCGGGATGTTTCAAAAGTAAATATTCTAGTAAGTATTCTACATTGAGTGAATATTCGAGGACAAATGATCATCGACAATCCTAAGCTTTGTTTGTGTCATATAAATAAATAAAAGAAATAAAAGATACCACAGATTCTGCGTCATCTGTTTCATACTTGTATATTTGACTGGAAATGGACATTGATGGTAACATAACAACAAAACTTGATGATAAACACGATGACTTCAATTTTTCTATAGTCAACTTTCCCAACTTATGTAGCAATATACCTTCATCACCTGTTTATGGTGCTTTTGTCTCTCAGTTAATTCGATACGCAAGGGCATGCTCTTCGTATGAACAGTTTCTAAGGCGAGGCAAGCTACTTACAAACAAGTTGATAAAACAGGACTATCAACAGTCTCGTTTGAAGTCATCTTTTCGTAAGTTCTATGGTCGATACAATGACCTTGTCAGCAAATACAATCTTCCACTGGCTGGGTCGCATGCTGACTGACGTTTTTCATACTAATTGTTAGACCACCTAATTGTGTACGGACTTTTCTGTTTTTCCCTATTACGACAAAGAGCATACGACTGGTGTGACCGGTCCGCAGGGCGGGTATATGATACCCTTTTGGAGCCTCAGGCTCATTACATAGAATGACCTTCGTCCTTTTCGTCCTATACATCATAGAAATTACGAAAAGATGACTTCAAATGAAACTGTTGATAGTCCTGTTTTATCAACTTGTTTATTAGTAGCTTGCCTCGCCTAAAAAACTGTTCATACGAAGAGCATGCCCTTGTGCATCAAATAAACTAAGACATCGATTTCAATTGTACAGAAACAAGAGGCCCATGGGCCACATCGCTCACCTGAGCAACTTTGGCTTTATATGGGCGTTTAAAGAATATTGTTCCATATGGCACCTCGGTAGATTAACAAAAATATTTTTCCGAATTTCACACTTATTTTGCATATATTTAATCTTTGACATATTTACCTTTACGGAATATCATTTTACCGAAAATAAGATCATATGCAATATATATAACTACATTTTCGGTAGCGGTTCACGGTTATCTTCCAGTTCCCTTTATTTTATGAGGGCATAAAGGTAAATTTTCTCCCCAACTACTTTCTAGTTATTGTATTTTATTAAAACAAATTCCTATCTGTGAAAGAACAAAATTGTACCTCAATGCACTCAATTTCTCAAATTAAAAACATTCAAAAATTTAATTGATCTTCTCCATTATAAACGATTGTTGTATACATGGCGTGGATTCGTATGTTTATAAACTTGACTGATGAATAAATTTAACTGAAAAATGTTGTTTGTCACATGATATGGTAAAGAGCTATAAAAATTCTAATCAATGTATTGACAGTCATATCGCTCTATTGTACTAAGGCATATCCATATCATCTTTATTAATAAACAACAAATGGCTACAAAGATGATTTTCCGCTGCAATATCTTTTTAAGAACAACGATAATGCTTTTATCCTCATGATAATAATGTGTCAGAACTATGGAAAGTGTTTAAAAGACGTAATTTTAATTTACGTGGGTTTGAAAAACTATAAAAATTGGTGTACATTTTATATAATTCATCGTTGGGGCACCCGAAAGTAGTTACAGCATATCACCCTTTTAAATTTTCTGTACAAGTATTTAATGTTTAAAGCAAGACATTTCTAATGAACAACCAAAATTTCAGCGTTAGCGTCTGACAATCGTAGAATTATAAACAAGATACAGAGCTTGGTTTGAGTTATGTTTTTGTTCATATTGGTTTATTTCTTATAACTTAAGATTTTTAAACTTGGTAATTCCTATTCAGCATTTGAAATATAAACAAACTAAAGCATGACCTCAGCTTTGTGTACAAACATAGCATTTCGAGCAATGATCTGTATCATGCTTATAACTCGAAGCTTGACTCTCAGATACGATATGTAAATAGAAAATGATTTAAAAATAAGAAATAATTCTTTAAGTATTATGAGGTGATAATTTTGGTCGGGGCGTGGTCAAATCAAATAAAGCCCGAAGGGCTTTATGATAGATTTGATCACGCTCCAACCGAAATTATCACCTCATAATATGCAAAGAATGATTTCTTGTTACTTATATTTATATTATTTCCAATTTCTACAGTATAAAACAACATCTTAAAAGTAACATGTAGCACATGCTATTCATTACTACGCAGCGCAGCCAATACCGTGTTTCTGTTATGCTATAAGACACGCCCATTTTGTGTCGCTCATCTTTTTATAATATTATTGGGTTATACGCTTCAAAATTGATTCGTAATGTTATCACAGACAAAGATATTTGAACATGTAAATATAAACACTTAAAAAAACAAAGTTAAACTACACTAAAACAAAAAAAGGACAAATCAATATTCAAAATGAATCATATATATACCTATATGCGAAAAAAATCTCCGTTTAGATTGAAAATGCTGAATACCTTTACAACACACGTTGCCTTAATCAACCATTACGTATACATCGTAACGAATTATCCATAGAAATTACAATGTATAGTATTTTATAATATGTTGAATGTGCATCAGATTTTGCACACTTTGCGCATGTAAACAATCAGCTGTCAGTCTACGTTTGATTTGATACGTAAAAATTCCAAAATACAGGCGGTAGTTCCTTTCAAGTTAAAAAGCATAATAAAATGAAACGAAAATCAAAACAAGATAAATCCACCGTCACAAGTGAAAATGTCAACGCATTGAAATATTTTACCTCAATTTACTTCACAAAATCGGCACAAATATATTTGTCATGTTTCATATATTCCCTTCGCACTGTTGCACAACAAGCAAATTCATCTTTGTCAGTTTAACCCGTGTATCATGCGTCCAACATGCCTGCTTTAAACAAGATCCTGGTTTTCGATATATGAGATACCGAACCCGAAGTTATATCAGTCTGATTGACTTCCCTCTTTATCATTTTCGTAAATTACTCAAATTTGAAACAGGTTTAGCCCATACTTTTTTGCAATTTATATTTTTCTTTTCATAAGGATTATTTATGCTAAATAACGTTGAATCTGACTTAGTAGTTCTTGAAAATTACTGCAATGACTATAATTATACACATACTAAGCATAAGCATCGTTTAAAAGCATACACAAAATTTGATATAAAATCGGACCTGGCAGCTTAAAGTCTGTTAAAAATAATCTGTAGGGGAAAACGCAGTTTTATACGTTACAATTCCAAGCGTTTTTAAAAATACATACATAATTAGGTCCACAAAATATTCATTCAATTCGTCGTACCAAGGTATTCTGTTAATATACACGTTTGAATTTGCCTGCCATTTTGTTGGAAATCGCACTCGAAATAGCTCGGATTTCATCATTAACGTGGCGACCGTAAACAGCGAATTTTCAAACGTGATGTTAAAAGTGGCAGTGATTTCGTTGCTAAAACGGTTAATGTGGTAAAATGTGATTATAAAAGAGCAACATTGTAGGTATTTGAGACCAATCATATGAAACCTTAAGAGATATACAACGCGATATTTTTTTTCATTTGCTACTAAGAAAATATAGGACACGAATTCTATTGTTAAACCGGGTCCGTAGAACATCTGTCATTTTAACTATAGAACATTCTAACAACATTTCCTAAGATTTCCGTTTGTGCGACGGATATGTGGTTTATACCGCGAGTATAGGTCGGGTTTAGAAAAACCCGTGTTCAAATGTCAGCAGCACCGCGTCCGTCGTGCTGGCTCGTACAATCACGATATCTAGTGTTAGCAGCATGGACTCTGTCGTACCAGTCAGAATAGTCTTCAGATCTGCGCCTAGTGCAATAGACAGCCAGTAGTATGACTGTTAGGGTGAGTGTACAGTTATAATCCAGATGCGTATTGTCAGCTTTCTTAGGTATCGGAGGTTTGTGGCAGTTGTCGCTGAGATCTCTCGGGAGCAGCTGATCGTCAGAATTGCTTTTCGGTAAAACGATTATAAGAAGTTACGGTACCGCTACTAATGGCCCTGTTTCAGATAATATCGGACTACCGTAGTATGACCTTTACTCCGCCAACAATCATTTCACTTGACTCCAATTTGACTGGCGAATGTGTATTTTATTCCGTAGAAAACGTGCGGTGCTTGAGGACCTCGAGCTCTTATGTCGTAAGTCGTGCTGGCACCTACAATACCGAGATCCAATAGCAGCAGCATTCAGTCCGTCGTGCCAGTCACAGTATTCAGATCTGCGCCTTGTGCATGTCATGCTGGGTTTCAAGTCCTGCCGCAGCATCTGTTGGCGGATTTAGTAAGGGTTGTTTGCCTGTGTCCCAGCAGTTGTCTGAGAAAAAGAAGAAATAAATGCACAAACATGCGCGGATCCAGAAAATTTTTCCAGGGGGGGGGGGGTTCCGAAGGGTAATTGTGTTTTCCAGGGGGGTCCGAGGCATATTTGCGATAATTTTACTATGTAAATTTAATAAATTTTCATTTTCCAGGGGGGGGGGGCGGGACCACCCGACCCCCCCCCCCCCCGCTAGATCCGCGCATGCACAAATATCAATGCTGTCAACCTACGTCACCGGAAGTATTAACGCGCACACTTTTCGAAGTGGGAAAACGTGGGTAACAGGTATGTATTGCTTAATTACTTTTCATGAAGCCGTATTTTGAACAAAAGACACCCTCCGTCAAATGAATTACTCAATTCTGCAATTGTATGTGTTTTTATATTCGTGCAAAACGCTGTCAATATTGTAAACACTTCAACACAAACTTTGTCAATACCGATGATATCGGTCACAAAACACACGCTTCGAAATTTCTGTTTCTATGTATTTAACTATAATAACTGCATTAATATGTATGTATCATACATTTAAATTTGACAAATCCGAACCTCTGTTGTAAAACTCGTATACGTATCATTCAGATATCGGACACACATTCTTATTTTAATGATAACGGTCACACTTCGAATTTTTCTGACAATGTTGTGTCTTATGTGGGAAAATTGCTAGCATCTAACTCATCATTGCGACATCTTTGGTGGCACGAGCTCGAAGAAAAATATTCATGTGAAGAATGTGATCTTGTGTTTTTTAGCACATGGAATTACACACGGCACATGAGAAGAGACACAATAAATTCTGACAAACGATTCAAATGCAACAAGTGCCAAGAGACATTTCTTATTCAATGATCTCCGTCGCCACCAAAAAAGAGAGGCTGGGGACCTGCATTTCCGGTGTGAAACCTGCGGCGGAAAATTTGAAGATGCTGCAAAATTGCAAGACCATAAGGGGCTTCACACCGGAGATAAAGACATACCTGCAGTACCTGTGGAAGAAAGTTGCGCTATGGTTCAAATCTTAGTCGACACATGAAAGATCACGAAAACTGAGAAAACATTAATTATTTTATTATTTTACACAAAGACTCGTGATTGTGAATTATTTTATTGTACATTTTATTTTACATTTGAAACAGGTATGTTAGATTTCCAAAAGGATATACGGAAATAACTTTAATGATTTAAAATATTCTGTATGTTTTTAAGAGTGATATGATTGAAGCAATAAAAATAAACAGTAACAATTTATTTATTATTACAAGAGACAAGCCAATTTGATATCACTTAGTATCATAATACTGATTTTAGACTAAAAGCCAATCTATTCTATTGCCCTTTCAAAACGAAATCAGTTCAGACCCATCCTTGTAGTTGGTAAAAGTTTTGATTGATTAAGTCGAGCCATTTCCCACCACACACCCAATGTCCCCTTTTCAATTGCTGTTCGATTTGTTGATACAGTCGCCTCCTTTAATTTTCCTTTGAGGTGTTTTCGGACTTCTAGATCAAATGGATGATCTGAGGACAAAAAAAACTGGTCTATGTGTAATAACATTCAATGATAATGCCGTTTTTACCTCAAAACGCGCAAAATACAAAATAAAGAATCAAACGAACTTTGGGGCGATGTTGTATTGTCCTTGGACGTTCTCCTGAATGAACTTTTGCAGCTTCAGGACTGATACTGAAAACATCTGTCTGGTCACGTAAGGATTAAACTGTCTTTTGGGAGGTTCTATATGCTTACCTTGTCATTGGAAATCTAAAACATTATTTTGTTAAAAACCATTCTGATTGCACACACAAATACTCTGAAGTTGACTTAAAAAAGATGCTTGAGTTTCTGATGTATTTCTTTGTCCGAACAACGGATAAATCTCGCCATAAACGTTTTGTATGGAACTCCAATTACCTATTAAAGATTATTAAAGAAGATGGTGAAATATTCGAAGAAGGTTATGTCATTTTGACACTAGAGATCATAAACTTTATGGAAAGAAACGATCTTGTTCATTCTTCAAAGTTTAACGCATTCAAAGATGAGAAGGGCAGTTTAGTATATCCATGAATTCCAGAAATTGCCCCACGGTTAGTTAGCAGTAACTTCAGTCGGCATTTCCTTATCAAAGTTGCAACCTATCTCTCTTGCTGTCGTTTACTACAGAATCATTGGTTTGTTAATTTTTGAAAAAATTCATACATTGCATACATTTATCCAGGCAGAATGCAATAATGTGCAACCATTTTTAAAAAGAAAGAAAATCTTATCAGAACACACTCTATCCACTGTTGTAACATTTAAGGCGAATGGGCTACATGAAAGCATTCCTTCTGCCTTACCTGAACCAAGCAAAATACGAGACGGGGTGAATTATTACCGATTGATGTACTAACCACAGAACTTCTAAATGAGCCCCTTGAACCAGTCGTCGGTATATCCATCGGTTGTTCGTGAGAACTAGAAATATTACACTACACTGAGAGAAGAGGAAGACATGCGGGATTTACGGCTTGATGGAGTCAACAGGAAATTTAATGTCTTCATGTGGTGATCCAACACATTTTAAGAGCGTTTAAGAAGCTAACCATTGCTATCAATCACTTTGTTCAGAAAAAAAAACATTCCAGATAGAACAATTGTTGCATTTAAAGCAAAATAATTACGAGTTAAATAGTAATCTGTAATTGACTTGATAAGGTTAAAAAGTAAGGCTATTTATCATCATGCCAAAAAGGAACTTTTAGAACATTAAATTCAATTACCAAGTTAGTTTGTGCAATCGTCATATATGTTTTAATAATATTCAGATTGAATGGGGTATAATTAATGATATTTGTGAAGTTGAAACGATTACTGCCCCAAAAAACATGTTGACTCTGATAGATTCAGAGGTTCTAAATGTTGATGAAATAATAATTAAATAAAAGAGTCTGGTCTTCCGTTGATGTCAGAGTTAAAGTTTGAAGCAGGGTCAATAAACAAATATAATTGACGATAAAGGAAAAAATCCGAATGATTCTTGGTGCAACTTAAGAAAATACAAATGGGTCTTAGTACAAATTAACAAATATGCTAATGACTCCAAGTACGACTTAACATAACTAATTTCTTCAAATTTTAAACAGGTTCCCACCTTATTATATTAACTACAAAACAACAGTGAATATTCTTCAACACTTTTTATTAGCTTCTAAGTTCTTACCAATAAAAAATTAAAATAAATGTAATCAATAATACAGTAGTGCGTGTTACGTCGAAGTACACTATACTGGGCTAATGTCTCATAGACCATGCCATTCTCTCACCAGAGGTCGTGCTACACAAGTTTCGCTTACACCTCTGTCAACGCCGGAAAAATAGTCTGTCACATGATCAAAACAAGCATGGCGAGCACATGGCATTGTTGATTCGTTTCTTCTGTACAATCAGCTTGAAGGGGAGTCATCGACGGGCGAAGACTTTGAGGACACGTTTAAAAACATCACAGGAGATGACATTGCTGCTGGTTAATGTAAAATCATCGATAAATCGGTAGCGTACAGAAACTGATTTTTCAAACATCTGTCAAACTAGATCATGTGATCATATTTTAATTTTTACCTCCGCGAAATAGTTCTTCCAGTAACGTTGAAATTAAAATAAATAAAGGCGTTAAAGATTTAAATTTAATTATTTATAATCATATTCATAGATAAAAGGAATAACTACATAGATTTTAATTACATTTTGCCCATCGTTTAAGTTTGTACAAGAATCTTGTACATCGGGCGTTGACAGAGGTGTAAGCGAAACTTGTGTAGCACGACCTCTGGTGAGAGAATGAGACCATGCAACATACAAGACGTTAACAAGGTTAGCTTTTTAAAAAGCTAAGAAAGTCAGCCAGCAGAATATTAATATCTAGGTCAAAAGTGAATACATAAGCTCTCATTAAGAAAGTCCAGGAGATATGTATGCGGACCCCAGGCCGTGCATGCAGACGATACCGTGGATAGTCTTCTAAACTATAATACGTATTTATAGAGATGCGCAGTTTGACCTAGAAACTGAGCAGTTTCATAACTTATTCGAATTTCTCAAACACGGACTGTCTAATTTCTTCCCAGAATTCCAATTCACGCAAGCGCATTTAAAGTTTCATCCTAATTTAATTAGTCAGCCCGTGGGGTGACTAAATAGCTGGATTTGCAAATTGTCTATTTTGTTGAACACTCTTACACTCCAAGTGACGCTGTTAGTCCACAGTTTCTCTACAATACCTTGTTTAAAGATTTCGGGCTTAATTGACCTACTTCGACTGAAAGAATGTTTGCGGCACTTTTCATAGAGCCAGTCTTCTGCTGTGGAATTCCATTTCAAGTCGTTGTGTGATTACTATTTGGTTCTGAATACACGGTTGAAGGAAAAATAGCATCCCCTGTAAATAGACCGTAATTTCTTTTGGGATTCCCTTTGTCACGTCCTCTTTCTGTTTAACTGATCTGCACATATCGTGACGGCGGACATAACGAAACTCAGCCACTTTTTCAAAAAAATCGTCACGTTATGTCCGCCTTAATGAAAGTTCTGTATAATCAATCAAAAGTCATTACTATACGTCCGCCGCTTAAAAAAATAAGGGGAAATTGTATTTCATACCTGTCCGCCGCTAAAAATGTCAGTTTTTTTTCTGTAGAAAAGGTCTAGTGTAATGTCCACCAACGAGGAAGTTATGTTTGAAATATAATTTTATATGCTAATGTTGAACAAATTATTATATCGTTTTATTTTAAATATCAAATTTGGTATCCCCTTGTTTAATATCTTGTCTGCCTATATTATTTTAATGAAGATTATATTTACACTCTCTTTTGTAATTTACACTGATCGTATTGAAAAATGTACATGTATATACACAATCTCGAAAAGTTGAAACATATGTCCGTCAAAAATTCAGAAAGATCGTATCATGTCCAACATTTCAAAAATTCGTAACATAATGTCTGCCGCGTTAAAGTATGAAAAATCGTTATATGCCCATGCTATAAATTGTGAAAAAATCGTGGCAAAATGTCCGCCAATAAGAATATATGTTTAAGTCGTAACATTATGTCGGACATTAAAAAATGTCCTCCTATTTGCTAAAAGTCGAAACATCATGTCCACCGAAGCGAGCTCAAAGAACCAGTGCGCGCGGAAAAAAGAATCAGCTTAACCTACATATTCATCAAGAACAATTTTTTGTCTACGTCCCATAATGCTCTCTAATGTTTTATCCCGTGTTGCTATGCCAAAATTTGCTAACATTTATCTCGTAACTAACGGTGCCATGAGGTTTGAAGACACGTTTTGAGGAGCGCACAAGCTTTGGTGAGACCCAAGAGATTTTTTACATGCTTCCATATCTTCGTATTGAGTCGAGATACGTAAACAATGAATATAGATTTGAACGGGCCTGAGGCGTCAGTCATCTCGCGCTAGATTTCCTGCTATAAATTTAGAGGTGGATCAAACATCTGTAATGCGTGTACTATAGCTAATTCAGTATAAACTCCCATACCTGCCTTAGATGATTTGGTGTTTTTTAGTGTCTTTTTAAAAATTTTGATAGAGAGATTATATATACAAGCAAGAGTAAGCAAATTTTGCGTGCATGAACAGTTCATATTTACATTTTCTACTGTCTTTGTCCGCGATAAGATTACGAATCAATTTTGATGCCTAAAACCCAATAATTTTATAAAAGATGAGTGACACGAAATTGGCGTGTCTTATAGCATAACCGAATAACGGTATTGGCTGCGCCGCGTAGTAATACATAACATGTATGAAAATGAAAAAATAGTGACTTTAATTAATGTTTTAAAGAGTAGAAATTGGAGCGTGGTCAAATCTATCATAAAGTCCTACGGGCTTTATTGGATTTGACCACGCCCCGACCGAAATTATCACCTCATAATATTCAAAGAATGATTCCTTAGTCCGTAAGTATAACTAGGGAGGAAATTAAAAATAAAGTCATTTTGAACTAAATAATAAAGAATAAAAAGAAAAAATAAACAGTTAAAAATCTATGCCGATATTGCATATTGTCAACCCAATAAATGGAAAATTACACACCTACAATACAAACAGGGACCGGGGGGATGTCACGGATAGAACGTATGCTGAAATGAACAAATTTCAGTATAAAAAAAAATCTGAACCAGGAAAAAAAGTCAGATAACAACAAGGTACAAAAAAAATTAATCTTCTGACCAAATTAACTTAAATTTAACAGACTGATCAATTTTCTCCGAAATTTATAAAGAACGGTTTTAGGGGAAGCAAGTCTATGTATTTTGTAAGATTTTTTAAAACTTAGAATTAATATACTCTCTCTCTCTCTCTCTCTCTCTCTCTCTCTCTCTCTCTCTCTCTCTCAAAAATTCTTTGATGTTAGTTGATAGCTCAAAATATCATTAAGTTGACAATGATGCAAGGTATGTGAAATTCTTGCTGCGTTCGCCACAAAAGAATCACCGTAAAACATATTACGAATTTGATATTTGTGTAACTTCATCGGTATGCCATTTTTTGGCTGTCATGCATGCTTTGACTGATGTAATGAGGCAGCTTTTCGAAAAATTTGAAAGGCCCTTAAAAAGGTCGTTTATTGTCTACTCCAAAGAGACTTTTACTGTTTTGCTAATGGAAAGCAGGAATTGGACAGTCCCAGCATCGTTAAAATGGATTTCATCTGGTAGGTAGTGTCTGGGGAAACCTGACGTCTAAACTGATGAAGGTTCTGCCAAGAATTTTCTTCATCTTATTGTTGACGGTTTTCCTCTGTGCGTCAAATTCCTCTCGCTGTAGAGAAAAACGGAATTTTCCTCTGGAGACTATCTCCGTAAAGATTATCTCGTTGTCGGGGTCGGACAGTCGATGACAGTAGACGGCTCTGCTCTACTAGAAAGGTCGTTACCACCCAAACAAATGACAACGTTGTCCGGGCTGTGTCGCACCATATTCTAGATTAGGTTTGGACAGGGCTGAAAAGCGGTCATACCACCAACGTCTGCAAAATAAGAAGCTCGCTTCACGTTTGGCGACATAATGGTGAATATGAAAATAAAAATGCATGTTTCATAGTTATAGCAAACGTTGGATAATATATGCGATTAAATAATGATCACCTCACATTTATTACCTCATAATTAAATAGTAACGACCACCGCGTCTGACATTTAATTATTGTATGAATGAAAAAATAATGACAATAACAAACCGTCAACCATCTGATTGTGACACTAATTACATTGTGGCGAATGGGTGTTGATAATTTTTATCGTACTTCTCATTAATTAATTAGGAATTAAATAGACTGTGTGCTGTTATTTCTAACGTTTGGAGGAGTTAAAACATTACAGTTCTAAACAAAGAATCACAACACAATACCACTTCTATTTATCTTATTTTTTTTGTAAAATTTGAAAAATGCAAAAAACGAAATTGAAATACACGTACTTAAAATATTTTTTATAATTACATATTTACAATTACATTATAGTCTAAATTGTAAAATTGAGAAAAATTGAAAAAAGGTTTTACCAGTATTTTAAACGACTGAGTGTAAACAGAAACATGGCAAAACCATGTATAAAACAACGAAATTAAAGATTTGTGAGCTCTTTACTATCTTGTTTATAACTCTATAACAAACACTTAAGTTTGAGGTTGTCATGAGAAATGCATTAACTAAAGCATTGTGAACAATAAAAACTGAAAAATAAAATTTTACCAAAATCTTGATGAAAATTGTGTAATTTATTTCCTTTTCTTAGATCTATA
This sequence comes from Magallana ariakensis, assembly GCA_020458035.1. Taxonomy (NCBI): domain Eukaryota; kingdom Metazoa; phylum Mollusca; class Bivalvia; order Ostreida; family Ostreidae; genus Magallana; species Magallana ariakensis. The sequence goes on along the minus strand of CM035815.1, from coordinate 209,402 downwards.
TCATTTCTTCATCTTCTCTAGCCAAGGGTTTTCGGTCAACTCTGCTCCCCATAAATCTTTGGCAGATCTCATTAAAAGAACTTGATGACAAGCTCCGTTTTATGATTGACTGCAGCTGCGAGTAACTGATCCAATCGCTGCGTTTTAAACAAGCGCTTGTAAATAAACTTTAAAAGGAAACACACGTCTGATATTTGGTAAAACATTTGGTGCTTTTAACAAGTTGAAACACAAGTGCTCGAGTACAGTACCCCTCCAACGAAGGTCCAACCAGATCGCTTGAAAAAACGATGTATTTTACTGGGAGAGTTTTACAAACTTGTCCGAAATCGCAGGATAGTATGGAAAGTAAACATGGCGTTGCATATTTCATGGAAGTTGCCTATTTCATCAGTATACTCGTCCCTGCAAATGGTTATTGCTTTTAAAGGCTCAGTGAGTTGTATTTTCCATAGTTTCATTTGTCTTCAATATTCACCTGGACGATACATTGTTTTATGGCATGAATATATGCTGTCATATATCGGCGACTGTTTCACTCCCGGTACAGGTCCCTACAAACAATATAAATAAAACATTCCTTGCTTTCTCTAAGTTTTATCTTAATATCGTTGATTGTGTTCCGATACTCGCTAGTCAACATGTTATTCCGTAGCGGGTATGTAACGATTTAAATGTAAATATGCAAAGGCCGCAACTCAAGTTGCTCGCTAGATAGCGCCACCGCATCATCAAGTTTTCGTAATGAGATCTGCCAAAAGTTTATGGGGAGCGGAGTGGTCCGAAAACACTTGGCTAGCAAAGATGCATTTCTTGGGTTATCAGCAAAACTATCATGGCCGATTTCTTAAAACTTATAAAATATTAATGTTCACACAATGTGTGGTAATTATTTTTATGAACCGTTTTAAACATTGTACTTGTAGATATTGGACTTAAGATAATATTGATTCTGAGAGAGAGAGAGTGCTCTTTTGTGTAAATTATAAACTTATAATCAAGTAGTATTACTGAACTTTATTACCAGTACTTCGCTTTTTCTCTAGGTTGCTGTAGTCGGTTACTAGTATTTGAGCGGAATATTATTTCAGGACTTGCATGTAATTGCTTTGCCTGTCAATCAATTCAAGTATAACAGTACAGATCATGCCATGCACCGTGTGGTACCTAGCTCCTCCTACACAGCTATAAAAAAATCTTTGAATGAAAAGCATCTCAATTTTGTAAGTTTTCTTAAATCCATATTTAGGAGAGAGTTCTTAACAAATTTTAATTCCTTTTACCTAATAAGGATGCTTTGTGCCAAGTTTGGTGAAATTGGCCCACTGGGTTTTGTAGTGTTTGTCGACCCATTCTATGAACGACTGGCCAACCACCGACGGGCTGTGACGTCAACTGGCGGGAGCCCGTGCTGTAGATGAGATGTGAGCAACCCGGAGAGCAGTACAGAACTACGACAAGTGACAACTACAATGAATCGGTAAGTTCGGGGCAACCCACAGTGAACATAATATAAGGTGGTAGAAACACTATATTGGCGCCCAACGTGGGGCAGAGAGGCGCCCCCTACCCAACCGAGGTGCCTATCCAGCAGAAGGGAATCGTGGAGGACCTAGGTTCAGGAATAGATCCTCCAGTGAAAGTCGGCCTTCCGGAGCTGTGCGTATGCTGACTCCAGATAGAAGTGGGGAGGCAGGAACGCTCCCGATGGATGATAGTGGCCGGGAACAGCCTACTCTAGGGTCAAGTTTCAACCAGCAGGCAGTAAAGGCGCGCTCCTGCATGAAGAGTGAGAAAGCGCGTAGTGGGCTGAAAGTGAGATTTGAGAGGTCCCCATCACCTGATCTGTTTTCTGATGATGAACCTGTGGTTTCGGGGAGGGGATTCTCGACTCCTACAGACCAGAGTCCGGGGCGCGTAGTGGGACCCAGTGAAGAATTTGTCGAGCCTGGGTGCCCTGAGGTTGTGGTTATGGAAGACATCGGAGAGGACTTGACGCCCAAGTCCAGTGAGACGGCCGGTGAGGGAGAAGACCTGTGCGTGGTGGTAGGGCAGGTACGCCCGCAGACCAGCTATTCGGTTCCGTTGAGGATCCAAGGGTCACCCATTGAGGCTGTAGTGGATACCGGGGCGGAGGTTAGCACAGGATGAACGACCATCTTTAAGTTCTCCTTAAAGATAACTTAAAGGTGCTTAAAGGTAGCTTAAAGACGATCTTTAAGCCACCTTTAAGCTATATGTGTTGCTTAAAGGTGGCTTAAAGAAAGCGTAAAGATGGCTTAAAGGCAGCTTAAAGACTATCTTTAAGCCACCTTTAAGCTACCTTTAAGGACAACTTATAGGTCCTTAATGTCCAAACTTCTTTAAGCCACCTTTAAGCTACCTTTAAGCCACCTTTAAGCCATTAAAAAATCTTAAAATCTTTTAATTCAATGTTGTGCTTAATTTACCAACAAAATGTATTAACTTTATGATAGAAAAGGTATTAAAAACAGTTTTTGTTCTAGAAAATAAAATGAAAAAAAAAAAACACAAAAAAAAAAAAACCGCCCAAGACGAGGATTGAACCCGGGACCTTTCGTTTATCAACATCACCTCACTCCCTCTGCGCCACGGCTCCTTTTTTATTATAGAAGGTGTTTATATCCTATAAATTAGTGGCTATTGAATCAATGTTTTTACTTGAAAAGATTTTGACTTCCATTCAGTTTGTAACAATCAATTATATCTAATTTATAAATTAAATGCATGCATGTATTTAGAATGAAATACGAAACTTGGTCTTCGGTGAAAAAAATATATTATACCTAAATGAAAACCGTTAGGCTTACTAGTATACTTAGTTGATATATTTAAACCAAGTAGATATAGGCTATGTTCATCTAATTCATAGCTAAATGAAATTAAATGCAAGGAAGAAGATGAAACTATTTCTTTTATTAAATGCATTGAAACTATTAGCTAGGGTATTAGTTCTACGAATTTCCCGGTTTTGATGATCACGGCGCCGTTCCAGTATATGTATAATTTTAATAATTGTATGATGTACCAGGCCGGGTATGTGACATATTTACCCTTATACATATATTTAAATAATTAACCCCCATTTATGATCACCGGTACAGTAATTAATTAGCCTCTAGATTTTACTCTTACATACATGTATCTTTAATTTGTAGACTTAACATTTTTAAAACCCACAGCTAGGAAATTCAACTTTGAAAATGAAACAAATGTAAATAAACCTTCATTCACTAGACTTATCGTATACACGTAGATACTAAGATTTCAACGCCTTTAGAAACCCTGACGTGCACCTGGGCACACGACACACCTGTTGTGTATATCTTGTATATTCTGTGTTAGTTCCAGGGGTTTTCTTAACTTGGACAAACAATAGACTCTAATTAGATATACACAAACGAACAAAACTATGTATAGACAAACAAAGCGGTAATATCCCGCCCGATATAACCAAGGCAGTTGAGAGTCTTTTCATCTTTAACATGTATCTAGCATATCTAGAATTAGACCTAGAAATAATAAAAATTGAAAAAAATACATATCTTAAACCGATTAAATTAAATCATGCATTATTGGTTCATTTTTTTTATTTTGTTTAATAACCGGATGAACTAAGAGAGAGAGAAAGAGAGAGAGAGAGAGAGAGATTTCACCGATAAATTTATAATAGCTAGGAAATAAACATACTTTAATATAATTTCATGCGCCGATTTAGATACAGAGACTGCGCTCACCCCTACAATAATGATACAAAAAAAAATTATAAAGAATTTTATAACGGCAGTCTGTGTCCATTGGAGCGGTGTTGATGATAGCGATCTGTGTTTAATGGAGCGACAATTAAAACCGCCTGGAACACCCCCCCCCTTTCCATCACTCGGATCACCCCTCCCATCCCTATAAAAGAGCTTTTGCATTTAACATATGTTTTCAAGATGAATCTGTTCAGCTTGATCAAACCTGACTTAAAGGGAACTTAAAGATGGTGTAAAGACAACTTAAAGGGAGCGTAAATGCCACTTAAAGATGCTTAAAGGTGGCTTAAAGATGGCTTAAAGGTGACTTAAAGAAGTTTGGACATTAAGGACCTATAAGCTCAGCTTAAAGGTGACTTAAAGGTGGCTTAAAGATTGTATATCCTTTAAGCCACCTTTACGCCACCTTTAAGTCACCTTTAAGGACTTGCTTAAAGATTGTTTTTCGCCCTGTGTAGTGTCCTAGGGAAGATGTTTTATGACCAGCTGGAGCAAAAGCCCCCTGTAAAGAGACAGGTTACATTGTTACAAGCCGGACACGGAGCGCGTCTCAAGGGTTTTGTGGCAGGCCCATTTGATTTTCGTGTGGGTCGGCACACACATCGGGTTGACTTGTATGTAGCCCCCCTGAAGGACCAGATGCTGCTCGGGATGGATATCATGAGAGATCACGGCGCTCAACTTGACCTGCGGCATGGGGTACTGATTCTCGGTGGTGAGATGATTCAGATGGCCTATGGACGGGGGAATGCTCGGACTGAGGCCCGAGTGACTTTGGTGAGGAAGGTTCGAGTTCCTGCAGGCTCGGCAGTCATGTGCCCTTTTAGGCTCGATAGAGGACTGTCAGATTACCTGGTTGTTCCGAGGATTGAGGACTTATCGGACGCTTTACTCATGCCACATACGTATCATGCTGCTGGAGAGGCCTCCTTGGCCTGCTTGGTTAATGCATCTGAGAAGGATGTGTCCTTGGAGGAGGGCAGTGTTATTGGAGAAGCAGTAGAGGCCGAGCCATACATGCCGGTGCCCTATTTGATGAGGGAGGTGCGCAGCGTATCTGAAAGCGGGACCGAGGGCACACCACCTGAAGTACCCGCCCACCTGCAGGATCTACTTGAGAGGTCCTCTGCCGAGCTGAGTGACGAGGAGCGGTCCCAGCTTGCCAGTCTGCTGTCCGAGTTCCAAGATGTGTTTGCTCGGAGTGAGTTTGATTTCGGAAACTTCACTGCCCTGGAGCATGAGATTGACACTGCTGATGCGCCGCCTGTCAAAGAGAGGATGCGGCGTACCCCTGTGTTCTTTGCGGGCGAAGAGGAGGCGCACCTTAAAAAGATGCTTGACGCTGGAGTGATTCAGCCCTCCATGTCCGAGTGGGCCTCAGCGCCAGTCCTCATCCGCAAGAAGGACGGACAAGTCCGATGGTGCTTGGACTACCGCCGGATGAATAATGTCACACGGAAGGATGTTTTTCCCCTTCCCCTTATTGATGAGTGCCTGGATACCCTGTCGGGAAACGTTTGGTTCTCGAAGTTAGACGCAAACTCTGCATTTCATCAGATCATGATCAGCCCCAAGGACAGGAAGAAAACTGCCTTCATTACTCGTTATGGCCTGTTTGAGTTCAAGAGGATGGGGTTTGGTCTATGCAACGCCCCCGCCACCTTCTCCCAAGCCATGAACTTAGTGCTGCGAGGACTGACTTGGAGTATTGTTTTGGCTTTCTTAGATGATGCCTTGGTGCTGGGGAGTGATTTTGAGGACCACCTGGCTAACTTGAGACAGGTGCTGCAGCGATTCCGGGAGTATGACTTGAAGTTCAAACCCAAGAAGTGTGAGCTGTTCCGGCGCCGAGTGGAGTTCCTAGGGAGGCAGGTCAGTGGGACCGGAGTAGAGATGGGAGATGAATACATAGAGGCCGTGAAGGACTGGGAGACTCCCACCAATGTTAAGGATGTGGAGCGGTTTCTGGGCTTCGCCAATTACCATCGAGGCTTCATTGCAGGCTTTGCCCAGATGGCTCAACCCTTGTATAACGTCACGGGAAAGAAGCCCTTCGTATGGGGCCCTGAGCAGCAGACGGCCTTTGATGCTCTCCGGAGAGCCCTTACTTCACCCCCGGTACTGGCCCTACCCACAACCGATGGTCAGTTTGTGCTGGATACTGATGCCTCTGCAGAAGCCATAGGGGCAGAGTTGTGCCAAGTTCAGGAGGGACGAGAGCGGCCCATAGCATATGGGAGCCTCACATTGTCCGCAGAGCAGAGGAGGTACTGCACTACCCGCAAGGAGCTCCTAGCTGTTATCCGGTTCACACGCATGTATCGCCATTACTTGCTGGGCAGGAGATTTATTGTGCGTACAGACCACCATAGCCTTATCTGGTTGCTGAATTTTAGGTACCCCCAGGATCAGTTGGCTCGCTGGCTGGAGGAGCTTAGCCAGTACAACATGGTCATCCAACATCGGCCTGGTAGGCGTCATGTGAATGCTGACGCCCTCTCGCGACCCACAATGTCATCCAGGTGCCATGGGGTGGACTTTACTGTGAACCTTAGTGACTTGCCCTGTGGTGGATGTCATAAGTGCACCAGAGCCCACCAGTTGTGGAATGTGTTTGCTGACGAAGTAGACGATGTAGCCCCGTTGGCGAGGCCAGGAAGTTGGATTTACTCCCCTTTATCAGAGGATGAACCTGAGGGTTCGGCAGACAGCAACGCTTTGTGTGAGGACCAGCCTTCGGTCAGCGAGATAGCCCTCGGATATGTATCCGGTGGACTTCTAGGACGAACCGGCGGTTTTCCCTATCCTGAGATTGACCCTGAGGGTGAGAGTAGCCCGGGTGGCCCTTGTAGGACCCATATCCGGATCAGCAAGTACCTTCAGTTTGCTTGCGTCATGGGAGTTTCTCCGGGGGACTCTGAAGGCCCGACATCCCTGGTAGGCCTCACCCCTGAGGAGATGAGTCTTAGCCAGTCTAACGACCTGGAGTTAGGCCTGATCTTAGATTGGTTAGGGGGGGAACTGGAACCGGATGAGGGCGAATTGTTTCTGACCAGCCCAGCTGTTAAGCACTATTACATCATCAGGAGTCTGTTGCATCTGGATAGTAACAAGGTCCTCTGGAAGGAGATAGAGGAGGGGGGATAGAAGAAAAGAGTTTTGATTGTTCCACGAGAATTGAGACGAGAGGTATTGCGCCTTTGCCATGAGGTGCCAGCAGCTGGACACCAGGGAATCGAACGAACCAATCCCAGGCTGAGGGAGCGCTTCTTTTGGTATGGGATGATGCGAGAGACTGAGAACTTTTTCAGCACTTGTGGTCCTTGCAGTAGAAACAAGCGTCCGCAGCGCCATGCCAGGGCTGAGATGATCAAGTACCATGCGGGGGCACCCATGGAGAGGGTGCACCTCGACTTTCTAGGACCGCTTCCACGGACTCAGAGAGGAAACGAGTATGTCCTGGTCATGGTCGACCAGTTCACTAAATGGGTGGAATGTGTTCCCCTTCCCTCGCAGACGGCGGAGGTTACGGCCACGGCAGCAGTCAATGAGTTCTTTGTCCGGTTTGGGTGCCCCTTCCAGATTTTCACTGACCAAGGGCGTAATTTTGAGAGCAAGCTGTTCACGGCTGTGTGTGATCTTTTGGAGATACATAAGGCTCGCACCACCCCTTACCGCCCGTCGGCTAACGGACAGGTTGAACGATATAATCGGACTCTCATGGATGCTGTCAGATGCTACATTGACAAGGCTCAGGATTGTTGGGATGAGCACCTCGCTCAGATAGCTGGGGCATTGCGCTCGGCTGTGAACCGCCACTCGGGATTCACCGCCAATAAGCTGATGTTAGGCAGGGAAGTAAACACGCCGGCCAGCTTGATGTACAGGCCTCCACTGCAGGAGAGCCCTGTGAACGGGATACGTATGTGACGGATCTGGAGGAGAGAATACAGAGTGCGCATGAGACCGCCCGTAGACGCCTGAACACCTCCGAATAGCGGATGAAAAGAGACTTTGACCTCAAGGCAGCCACCCGCCCCTTTAACGAGGGAGACTTGGTATATATGCTTGACACCGCGACTGTGAAGGGCAAGTGCCGGAAGTTGAGCCCATCCTGGAAGGGTCCGGGAATCATCCTTAAGAGGCTGTCCCCTTACCTCTACCGTGTAAAGACCAAGACGGCCGTGATGGTAGCCAATCATGACCGCCTTAAGAAGTGTAATGACAGGGACATCCCCTTGTGGCTGGCCAGGTATCGAGAGAAGTTTGTGAGTGGGGAAGGTGCACAGGATGGGGGATCCGACATGAATTGCGGAGCGCAAGGCCCGAGTTCCCAGGATGAAGGAGCTGCTCCTGTTAAAGGTCCAGACGAAAGTGATGATGGTCAGTCCAAGCCCGTCCGCCGTAGGGGGCGTCCTCGGAAGCATTGTCATTCGCCAAGTAAGACTTCTGATGGGCCCTACCGACGTAAGGGCCGGCCCCCGAGGACCAGCCCGTCATCCTCTGATACAACCGAGAAGTCCCCGGAAACCTCAACAGACACGGAGCTTTATTGTATCTGTCATCGCCCTGATGATGGGTGACTGATGGTCCAGTGCGATCAGTGCGATTGCTGGTACCACGGCTCGTGTGTCGGAGTCTCATCAGAGGAGGTCACCACCATGGACCAGTTCATATGTACTACCTGTATGGGGGGAGTTGTAATTAACCGCCTCTGTTTGTTTTTCAGTAACAACGACAATCACGAGGAGGAAGCCCCCCCCCGCCGGCCCACCCTTTGCCGGGGGCCGCGGGGGATCCCTGTCCTCGACAGAGACGAAGAAGAGGTTCCCGAGGGCCGGACTCAGTGTGCCCGTTCCTGGGCTGTGTTGAAAGGACTAGGAAGATGAGGGACTACGTGACCCTGGTCCATCTCCATCCCGTTTTCCGGGGGTCTGTGCCCCCCGTGGCGGGGGCCGGCCTCCGATACAGAGTTCTTTTGTGGCTGGCCCACTACCTGATAGGAGAAGGCGCTACATTGGAGGACCTGGCCAGTGACGTTCCCTCGGGGGAGGTGTTCCGAGAGCCCTCCGCTGGCGTGCCACTGGACATCATACGATCCATGAACGCCCTCTGTTGGTTTGTGGGAGAGGAGCCCCCACGCCGGTTCTCCCTGTTCGGGCGCTTGCACCCGGCCCTCCTGATCCATTGGAGAGTGCAGGCGCACCTGGTCTCCCGGTTGGGCCCGGACATGAGGCGCAACTATAGGGAGCTGTGGGCCCAGGAAGTGCTGGATGGTGTCCCCCTTTCTAGGTACGGTATGTCCGGACTTCTGCCGCCTGCTGCCCCGGCTCCTTGCTTCGAGGACTGGGACGCCCCCGACCCACCAGTTTTAGGGAGCATCGCTGTGGGAGATCAAGAGGCCGACCAGGAAGACCCCGACGCCGAGCAGGTTGTGCCCGAGGAGGCTTGAGCCCTGGGACCCCTGGGCTGCCGGTAGGGCGGCTGGGGTTGAGTTTCCCCCGGAGTTCCCTCGCCCCCCACCTGGTACTGTGACGGGAGGGTACCTGGCGGTGGATTTCCCCCGCGGGTATGCGGGAGCCCGCCGGATTCACCTCTTGATGGTGGAGGAATGGTAGTCCCCCCAGTCCTGCTCCTAGGACCTTCCATCAGATGTGTGTGACGTTTTCTATTGGGCGGGGGCCATCAGTGCGGTATGGCCCCACCTGCCCAGCTTATGGTCGTGTAGACGTGGTTGTTAATGGTAATCCCGGTGGTGACCGGGATGGGCGTTACGCGCCCCTTCGGTTGGTGTCAGTTAGTGGTAGTCCCGCTGGTTGGCGAGGACGGGGTAGCCACTGGTACGTGTGGGCCAAGTCCCTTCAAAGAAAACGGAGGGGAGTGTAGTGTTTGTCGACCCATTCTATGAACGACTGGCAAACCACCGACGGGCTGTGACGTCACCTGGCGGGAGCCCGTGCTGTAGATGAGATGTGAGCAACCCGGAGAGCAGTACAGAACTACGACAAGTGACAACTACAATGAATCGGTAAGTTCGGGGCAACCCACAGTGAACATAATATAAGGTGGTAGAAACACTATAGTTTTGAGAGTAAGTCGAAAATGTGAAAAGTGTGCAGACAGATAGAAAGATGGACGCCAGACAAAAAGTAATCAGGGATTTGAACTTTAAGCTGAGGTGAGCTAAAAAAAAAACCTACAGGGAAGTACCCGGAAGATGTTAGAAAATTTGTGTGGTGACGGCTTAAGAAGTTGAATTAGATAAACAATGCAAACATTTCCCATTATAAATCATCGTATAAAATATAGTGTTGATCCTTGTCAGCATATCCTGTGTATGTAAAAAGAGATGAAGAAATCTTGTACTATATACTTTTTATCCAATTTAATCACAATTTACTGACAGGTATATATTTTTTTATGAAAATCCTGAAAAGGCGAGCTGAAAAAACTTTTAATTGGTCTCTTAAAAAGTATTGTATTGCAGTTGTTATTAGGTATGAGCTAGATCTTTAAATAATTAACGTACGTTATATTAATATCAAGTGGAATGTAATATTTTCACATGTAACACTACTGGCATTGAAAACCCCTGTCCGTATGGAAATCCCCTTTCATTTCCTGTAACCCCCTGTGCTTTACCTGTCAGCCCCTGTGCACATACCCTGTAATCCCGTCAACCACTACATATCCTGTGTGTGCAACTGTAGGCCCCTTTCAACCCCTGTATGCCCATGTCACCCACTGTTAGCCACTGTATTTCCCTGTACATGCCCCTGACATCCCCTGTATGGTCTTTAACTGCTTGCTAAAATTTAAAAAATAATTTTAAGGATTTTAAAAAAATTTTTTTTTATAAATATATATTTAGCAGTAAAAGAAAATTGGAAAGAAAGAGTAGTATTCATGGTTTAGGCGGTGCTTGTTTTTCTTTGTATTTCTAACAGTGCAATATCATTACAAACGTGCATAATTCTGACTCAACATTGACACAGATCAAGATATACACGTATGATACCACTTATTTTATTATATGTACATGTATTTTGAACAAATTATCGTGTTTTGTAATTTGAAATAAAAAAGTGGATGAGGAGTGAAGGAAATCTGAAACGTATTTTGACATGTAACCTGCCTGATTAAAGCGTTCAATACCACACCATGATTAGCACGTGCAGATAATCACACACCGATCGAAATGATCACCTATATTTTGACTGTTTTGCCTGGTGTAATGATGTATAGAATTACATCGTCCCAATGAAATACATGTTGATTCTATTAAGCAGGAAGCTGATTAGTTAAATTACATATCTAAATCATGAAAATCGCAAAAGAATGATGATTGCTTTCAGTCATTGTTGTTTCTGATTAATTATTAGAGAGATGAGAGAGAGAGAGAGCTATTTGATTTTTTTGGAGGGGGTATTAGTCAGGTCGTTTGACACTTTTAACTTTTATCAGTGTGCACTCTCCGGTTTAGTAATTCATATGCATTATTGCATAGAATTGTCCTCATACATATAAAGCAATTATACAGTTCATGAATAATTTATTATACATGTATACAAATACCGTTAACGGGTAACGTTAAGACATGCATGATCTTAAAACAATGTTCCGGGTTTTTGACTAGAAAAATATTATACATTTATTTATTTGGATTTAAAAAATGAAAAATATAAGAGAGCAATTCAGTTTAGAGTTAGGGTTTAAATTAAAACTTTAAGATTTAAAGCTCTTTTTTTTTCATGTTTCAAATTCTTAAAACTAATAAATAAAAATTTTCAATTTCTGTTTTCTTTACTTGACAGGTTGGGAAAGAAAGTCATAAGGGGTGTTGAAACAACAACTTGTAGGATCAACGAGCACTCAGATCATAATAAGTGTGTTTAGATATACAAATACACGTGTGTCTGTCACCTCATTGTTCCCGACCTGGCTACCGTGCACTGCAAGTTGTCAAGAAGGGCTGTGTACAGTAGCTATTATATAAACACTGACCGAGTGAAAAAAAATGTCAACACCCTCTCCTTTAAAAAAAATTCAATCAACCAGTTGTTTATCATGTGTTTTTAATTGATCTTGTGTAAAATAAACATTGATGGATTAAAATTAATTTGACCACTCTTAATCTAAATAATAAATTAATTTGATCGCTCTTAATCTAAATAATGATAAAAAAATGGTAATGAAATTAGGATTGCATGTTAACTTATTATGAAATTACATATGTAATTCCCCGGTAAACTATTAGTAACTTTTTATTCAAACTCTCTCTCTCTCTCTCTCTTAGAATCTATATGAACTCCTACATGTATAAAAAACCGCTAGTACTACATTTACATGTATGTTGTGTGAAAAAATGACAATAACAAACCGTCAACCATCTAAAAAATCCATAAAACGAAATACAAATTCAAAGCAGAGCAACATGGACCTCCAAAAAGATAGAGGTAGGATCAGGTGCCTAGGAGGGCAAAAACCCCAATAATAATAGAGGAAAAGAAACAAAGCAATAATAATAAGGTCTTCCGTTGGAAACGGAATACCTTAATTATCACCTAGTCTCTCAGTTAATTCGATACGCAAGGGCGTGCTCTTCCTATGAACAGTTTCTATTGCGAGGCAAGCTACTGACAAACAAGTTTGAAGTTATCTTATCGCAAGTTCTATGGTCGAAACAACGATTTTGTCGGCAAATACAATCTCCCACTGGGTCGCATGCTGACTGACGTTTTTCATACTAATTGTTAGACCATAATTAATCACCTAATTGTCTACGGACTTTTCAGGGTTTTATCCGATTACGACAAAGAGCACACGGCGGGTATGACCGGTCAGCAGAGGATGCTTACTTTCCACGTTATCTCAAAAACGCTTCAGGCGATAATAAAATTTTGAGACCTTATTCATGACAAAATTTGTAAGAAAATTACGCGAGATTTTTTTGGTCGTCACTTCCGGTCCCGAGATATTAAAAATTTTGTTTTTGCTTGTTCAAGATTTTTCTCCAAAAGTATTTAATAGAGAACTTTCAAATTTTCAGGGATGGTAGAAAGTGTCCTGCCGCAGTGCCCTTCGCATATCCAAACGTCCGCCGTCACTTCCGGTCGTCACCGGAAGGAAGCAAATATTCATTTTTGAACTTTTTTAATTTAAATTTTTATTATGTTTTTATTCGATAGAGACGCTTTCAAAACTTCAGAATATGAAATCCGTTTTAAAATCGGTCCACGCATTCTCGAGATTTTGGGCTTCAAATTCCTGTAGCTCAGTCGTTAGAGTTGTGAACTTGTGCCCAGGCGACGCGGGTTCAGTCCCCGAGTGCCGAATGTTTTTTCTTTCTTAATTGTGTTTTGTTTAACGATTTTATCTTTAATATAATGGATTTTAATGTTTTCCGTTTTAATTTTATCATAATCAAACTAATAGCGACTTTTTTTTAGTACAAATATAGAGCTCGTTTCAAACTACCGTCAATACCCGTTTTGTGACAGTCTTGATTCTGTTAGCAGCTATCTAAATTCAGATACTTATAGCATCGCCGGCATCAAAGTCATGCCGCCGAAGCACCCTTGCAATACGACCGCATTAGAGCTCGCCGGGTCGCTTTGCCGGCATCAAAGAAATGCCGCCATTTCAATGACTGTATGCACACAACATTTAGCGACTGCGGGTAGAAAATAACCGTTCACCTAACAAAATGCCAATGTTTCAATTATTCTTCATAACTTTAAACGGAGGGTTGTTTAATGTTTATCCACATACGTGGATACAGCCACGCATGTATACATGCGTTTATTGATAAATGTTGTTTACAGATTATTTACATGTTTGAATTGTCAATGTACATTTACTTCCTTATCTCTCTCTCTCTCTCTCTCTCTCTCTCTCTCTCTCAAGTCATGAGCGGTAAATGTCTGAACTCCGTCTCTACGATGACATGTAGTGATAACGAACAGTGTTCAAACTCAAAAGTCCAAAGGAGAAACACAAAACACGATCAGAGTAAACACGAATCTAAAGAATTCGTTGAAACTTTTATGAAGTTGTACCCTTGCTTGTGCGTAGTTCTCAATCTAGATTAAATTCAGGGGTCAACCCAGAAAGATGTCGATACTAAATATAAAGTGTATTCCAATAAGCAAAATATTCTCTCTCTCTCTTGAAATACTATTAATAAAGTCATTCCAATCATAAGGATAATTTAAAATATTAGTATAAATAAGAAAAATAGTTGTTTTTCGACCCGCGGTAACCTTTTTTAACTATTTGTAAATAAATGCAGTTGCACCGTTGGAACCTGATGTATTGTTGTTGCGGCGGCATGCCTTTGATGCCGGCGAAGTGACCGGCCGATTGTCTAGCAAGCAGCTGACGTAGACATTGAGTATTCCGAGTATCGCAATACGTCACAATAAGGATTTTACAATATTGGTTTGACTTTTACATAGCGTTTTAGATATCCGGTATTGGTTTTGCTCTATATTAGATTCAGTGTTAAGAAGTGGTAGAAAAGAACAACTATCCCTATAGTCTTTTTTGTGGTGCATTCAAACGGAAGACCTCTCGTTGCTCGGAACGAGATCGCGTCTAGATTATGGATATAATAACAATGCATTTATAGTTTATCTCCCACGACAGGTAGAAGGCTTCAAGGATATTATAATAATGCATTCAAGTTATCTCCTCTTTCTGTGGATGTAGAGAAGATTTTCTAAGATTAAATATATCTTCACTATATGGCCATATTGGCCCACCCAAAGGCCTTTACTTCTGATCCAGGGGTCAGACATTTCAGAATTTTGGTGTTGGGCTTCATAAACATTATAATTATGCATCATTTAATTTCCCACTACTGTGAAAGAAAAATAGACGATTTTCTAAGATTTAATATATATTCATTGTTTGGTCATATTGGCCTCACCATAGGGTCTTAACCCCATAACCCAGGGAGCTTCACAGTTAGATAGAATGTTTCATGAACATAATAACCATTCATTCGTTTTCCCCAAATATATATGTGAATGTGTTTGTTTCTACCAGGGCCGCGGATTTCTGCTCACTGGCAATTAATACCATTAGTTTTTATATCTTCCACTTCGCGGTAAAAAGGGAAATGATAATTTGATTTTAGAAATTTTGGAAATTGATGACAATTAATAATCAATTTAAGGGTCCAATAAGCCGCTAAGAAACATATTTATTAAACAAAAACACATTGGAATTATTTCTCAGGCAAACTTACAAGATATTGAAGCTTTATTTTGCTATTCACGGGAGAATAATATAAAAGTATAATTAGGAACTGGTTTAAAATAAGAAAGACGTGCTCTATCGTAACATGGCTGCTTATACATATTGACTGATTTTCTGGTTTTAGTGTGCAAATATTTGTTCAGATACACAAAATCAAGTGCTAAAAACAATGTGTTGCGCTTGATCTTTGTAGAAATAATTCACTGAATATTTATACTCCCGCTCCGAAGAAGAAGGGGGTATATTGTTTTACCCTTGTGTGTCTGTCTGTCTGTCCGTCCATAACAAAAATTTCTGTCGCATTTATCTTAGCAACTATTTATCGCAAATGCTTGAAATTTTAACAAACTATTTGTTCAGGCATGCCATATCGTGGAATATATTTTTGTACCAATCGGACGTCAACTTCCTGTTAAATGACGACTTTGAAAATTTTGGTTAAAATTTTCGTCAAAGAATTCTCAGCAAATGTTTATTGAAGATGCTTGAAATTTTAACACACTATTTGTTAAGGCATGCCATATTTTGGGATATATTTTTGTACCAATCGGACGTCAACTTCCTGTTAAATAATGACTTTGTTTATTTTTAGCCAAAATTTTCAAACAAATTTTCGTCAAAGATTTCTCAGCAGCTATTTATCGCAGATGTTTGAAATTTTAACACACTATTTGTAAGGCATGCCATACTGTGGGATATATTTTTGTACCAATCGGATGCCAACTTTCTGTTAAATGTCGACTATGCTTATTTTGCATATTTACATCAGAGCGGGGGTATCACTAGTGAGCATTGGCTTAGAGATATCTTGTTTAAATCTATTTTTCAAACATACGCAGTCTGGGCGGACTTCAAAAACGGGAGTAGCGGTGTTTCCGACCGCTAAAGGCTTTCACAGCTACCAAAAAAAATCCCCGCCCTCACCTGAGATAAACCACCCAGTGAAACTTAAGCCTTTAGTCATTAGCATGATATTAATGTATCAATGAATTATTATTTAATACATAGTATTTCTAAAATTACGATAAAAGTGTGTCTTATGAGTCGGCGCTGTTGAGTGCGAAAATTGAATTATTTATATCAAAACTATAAACATGTGATTTAGAAAATAGAATCAAGAAAATAATAAAAAAATGCTGTTATAAACAATCAAAAACCGTACATGGGATATCGGGGGCATGCACAGGGAAATAAAGTGGCTTACAGTGGGTAACAGGGGCGTACAGGGGTGACAGTGGCACACGGGGGATGTGTACAGGGGATTACAGGGTGTGCAGGGGATGTGTACAGGGGATTACAGGGTGTGCAGGGGCTGTGTACAGGGAAATACAGGGGATTTTCATACGGACAGGGGTTTAAGAGCCAGTAGTGTAACATATATACACAAAAACTGTACTTAGTTTGTTTTTGTGCCAATAACAGTTTGAAAGCATTGACAAAATAAACTGCATATTTCCGTAATATATATTATCATATCCTGATTTTTAAATATAAATTTGGGTTTTTGTATTGTCAAAAAATATAACTTAAACACCCAGCCGACCATGATAGAGCGTATAAGTGAATTTGATTATAAAAAATGTAGTTAGGAAGCAAACATGTGCAGTACCTTTCCACACTGTCTAATGGAATAAACTCGTGTGTTTGTTTGTTATCCTCTGTTTGGAGTTGCAGTTTGTAGACCGTGATTTTGGGTATTTGGCACGTATTTGGAAAGCTCCTCTCGCGATATTGTCAAAATTTTTCCATTCAGTACCTCCGTCATGGTCCAACAGCCATCAATTAGTGTGTCCTTTAAGAGGTGTCTTGCCTGTGCGAATAATCTGGATATTGGTCATGTTAATTCGTCGTTCAGGAACACTCCTTCTCTGTTTCTGGGGTTTTAAGATTCTTCTTTTTAATGTATACTAGAGCACGATCCCGATAACTCAGAAATCTCACTACGATGTCCCTAGATTTTCCCTGAATAATCGGCCAGACTCTGTGACATCGACCAATCCTTGACAATTCTATACTTTGACCTGTATCCTTTAGGATTTCTTTGTTGATGATGTTGATGATGATGGATTTGTTTTTGTCCTCTCTTTCTTCTTCCTTGATCCCAGAAAACTATTGCGTAAACTTATTCTTTAAAACAACAACGCCGATTGTAGCCATTTTTGGTGTGAAGCATCTCTATGATGAGGAATCTACATCGTGAAATTCAAGGCTCTACCACCCCCGAGGCGCCACAGGCGGGGCCAAATATACAAAAACAAATCCAAAAGCAATGATTGCATGCTCTAGGGTGGGGCCAATATGGCCATATAGTAAAAATGTATTAAATCTTAGAACATATTTTTCTCTACTCCCATAATTATATATTTGTTAAAAATTAAATACATGTTATGATGTCCATGAAGCCCTCTACCAAAATCTTGAAATTCATTGTCCCCGGGTCAGGAGTTCAAGACCTAGAGAGGGGGAGGGAACAATAAGGCCATATAGTGTTAATGCATATAAAATTTATAAAAATCTTCTTCTCTACTCTCTCACATCTGTAAAACTAACTTCATAATTATGTTTACTAGGAAGTCCTGTACTAAAATTTTAAATTTCATGTACACTAGAGAATGAGTTTAGGCCTTTAGCCGGGGCCAATATAGTCATATAATGAAAAGGAAATCTTCTTCTCTACTCCCACACATGTGGGCAAAAAACCGATTGCATGGTTATGATGTCTACTAACTCCTCTACCTAAATTGTGAAATTAATGCCCCTGGTTAAGGGTTTCAGGACCTAGGGAAGGGGGGCAATATGACCATATAGCGTTTATGCATTTAATGTTTAAAAATCTTCTTCTACTCTCACATACCTGTAAAAAAAACTGACTTCATAATTAGTTTTACCAGGAAGTCCTGTACTTAAATTTTGAATTTCATGTCCCATGGAGTATGGCTTTGACTCTAGGGCAGGGCCAAAATGGATGTATAGTGTTAATGCATATACTGTTTAAAAATTATCTTCTCTACTCCCACACACCAGTAAGAAAATCTGAATTCATGATTTTGTAGGCCAGGAAGCCCTCTACCAAAATTTTAAATTTCAATTCCTCCGAGGTAGGGGTACTGACTCTAGGGCGGGGTCAAAATTGTAATATAGTTTTAATGCAAGTAATGTTTTAAAAAATTGTTTTCTTTACTTCTGCTGATTCTGAATAAAACTGCATATAAAGAAAGAAAATACAGTAATATATATCAAAATTTGTTGTCAGTGAAGGTAGAATATTCAAAAACTGGTACAGGAGAAGTGAGTAACTCATGATGCCCATGGGAATGGGGAATGGGAGGTTGTTTTAGATAACTGGCTGACGTTTTAAGCGGTTATATTAAACATTGATTTTGTCCAAAGTTACCGCGCAATGGACATAATAGTTCAAAGATTAAGCTGCAAATTTTCAGTGGACCTTGCAAATACCTATGATTGAAATATTTTCACTTATATCACACATAACACTAGTATGTTTAATTGTTTAGCTATTTTGATATGTATGGTGTATATAGTTTTTACTCAAAGCATATCCAGAAAACCTGGACACTTGTATTTTACCACCAGAAAGATAACTAGTAGATCAGGCTTTGGTATATTAAATAAAATTCAATTGAAACAAACAGTTACAAAATTAATCCCTGTTTATTTATGTAATTTCATTTTTTTTTTCTCAGTTCGCACTCTGTCAGTCAATCGTTTCCTATAGGTATCAGGATGTAGGATCCTAATCCTCTTTACAAGGTCTTCCCCCTCTTCCTCTGAGTAGAGGACCCTCATTTCGGAAGCGGCACCTATGCCTCCAGGACGGCTGATCAGCGAGGAGCAGAGCCGGAGGATGGCAAGGGTCTCTCTGTTTGTGAATAGCCGTCTCTTATGCTCCTGTGCAAAAAAGAAAATTTTAGCCATACCAAGGTATAATACTTTTCATGTTACAATACAACCATACCATTAGACAGGGCATTCATATTCTATTGACATAATTTTATAATTTACCTGAATGTATGGTGTTATGTTAAAAAAATATTTATATTATAATACAATGAGTTAACTCTTACCAGGTCTACATCAAATTTCATGAGGTCTGGAGAAGTCCGGGGGCCTGAAGGTGTTGGGCCAGTCATAATTTGAAGTGGCTCCAAAGAGGTGGTAGTGGCCCCCGCGGGAGGAAAAGATATGGCGGGAGTCACCTCCTCTTCTCCTACCTCCTCAATGATCGGTCCGGAACCTTGACATACATGTACTTCCATTGCTTCCTACAAAGAAAAAGAAACACGTTGACTTTCTGAGTCTAGAGTTTAACCCAGAGATTAAATCTAGTAAAATAAAATGAGACGGTATGTACCTCATCCTGAGTCATGCATTTCTCGATAAGCTTGACCATCTTGGCACTCTCTTCTTTTGTTGCAACAGATAATACTGGTCCTGTATTGAAGCACGGTGGGTCATTTGCTGGGCGAGGGGATCTTTAGCCCAGGGAAACTTGGACCTGACCTGGAAATAGAAAAAGTGTTTGTACTGACTGCCTACCAATAATAACATCAATATAAAGAACAGAATCTCCATATACTCAGGTAAGGCCATCGAGCCCCTTGTCTATTTGAAAATGCATTAGTGTTTAAAATAATTTTAATGTAATAATGCAGTCTTACTTTGGTAGCTACTGCCTTCCGTAAGTCAGTAACAGACAGGTTTTTCTTGATACCTGCGGCCTTCCAGATTGACTTCACCGCTTTATTTACTAGTGATGTGTTCATGGGATCTGGTTGTCCCGATGGTCCGGGATACGTCACAAACACCCCACTCTCCTCCCTCACCAACTCCGAAGAGTATCCGGGGAGTCTTCTACTCATCACTGTTGTGAAGATACTTAAGTATCTCCACAACTCAGGTAAAAAAAACAGTGACGAAACGATGAATGTTAAGGTTCAAAGACATTTTGCAGAATAATAGCATGTTATTTGAAAGCAAAGAAAGAATATTTAAACACTACAGTGACGACGTGCTCGTCATCCTGCTTCTCGGCCTTCCTGAGTGCCCCCATGGTGAAGTTGGCAACGGAGCCAGCCCGTTGCCCATTCCTGATGAGCGTGTTCAGGATCAGAAAGTTCCTGCACACCAGGAAGTCCCTCTCAGGGATGTATCCTTCCAGATCCTGATCGTCTCTGTCCTCTCTGTCGAAAGTGTCCCGGACCAGCCGGTAAACCTCACTCTCCCTATACTTCATAATATCAGTTGTCTCGATTCTTCTTTCTATTAGAAAAGAACTGTATGTTTTAGGCTACGTGGTCAATGTGCATTGTACTTTGTGTCTTATTTGACTATTGTATTGACATGTATTTTTTTATTTAGATCTGGTTACCATCGTCTTTGACACGTTGTTCGACTCTTCTTTTTCTGATGTCCAGATGTAAAGATTTGGCCCATCTCTTGAGCTTTTCAGTGCCTTTTGAGGTGTTCTCGGAATTTAAAAAAATACCATCATCACAGATGAAAGCGAAAAAGTCCTGTAGCGAGTGTATTTTAAGAGATATCGTAAGTTATACTGACATGTTTAAGAAATTGGCACTTTCTGTTTTGTGTTTAAATAATATCATAATCATGACAATTATACCCCCACTCTGAAGGAGATGGGGGCATCCTGTTTAACTCATGTGTGTCTATCTGTCCCTCCTTCTGTAGGTAAACAGTATACGTAAATGACTTGACTTCTTTTTCATATTTTGCAGAAACAGGAAACTTGGAGACATTACCTAGATAGGATCTAATTGTATACTGGATGGTGTTTTGGATTGAAGCCATTTCCATTGTTGGGTCATTTGTAGACCAAATAATAAACACTTGATTACAATGCTGGCATGCAACTCGGTTGCTCCTATTCTTCTCCTGGCTGCACAGCCAGTCGTAGAAAGACCGTACTATAGGATCTGTAAATGATTTATGTAAGTTATTTTTCTCTCGATCCTAGGTCTAATAAGATATTGAAAAAACAAATTCTGTGGTTTCTTACGTTGTTTCCATTCCAGCTCGAACTGGTGTCTGCCCCCTCCAACCTGGCCCCAGCTTCCGCCTCCCACTCTGCTTCATCGGCACTTTCCTCCTGTCTAAAATATTAATAGATTACATGAGAAATTGATGATATACTTATTATACTAAGTATCAATTTCTACCCTTAATTATCCTAATACATACTAAAAGTTTATTAAAAAAATATCATTTTTTCGCATTCCAGCTCGAACTGGTGTCTGCCCCCTCCAACCTGGCCCCAGCTTCCGCCTCCCACTCTGCTTCATCGGCACTTTCCTCCTGTCTAAAATATTAATAGATTACATGAGAAATTGATGATATACTTATTATACTAAGTATCAATTTCTACCCTTAATTATCCTAATACATACTAAAAGTTTATTAAAAAAATATCATTTTTTCGCATCAGGCATTAAACTGTTATTGCTGTCGCTTTCATCTGAGGGTTTTAAATTTTCCCACTCGGGTACGTCTTCGAATATTTGTTTGAATGAAAAAATGACAATAACAAACCGTCAACCATCTCAAAAATCCAGAAAACGAAATACAAATTCAAAGCAGAGCAACACGGATTTTTATTTTTACAGTGAAGAATCCAGTCTTCATCAACTTTGATATCTTGATAATTTTAATTTAATTCCTTAAGACATTTTTGAGCTTTAAAAATATTTTCTGGTCGTATTGATTGGTACATAGAGTGACCCTTATATTTTAACCTTCTTTTAAGTTTCACGGGAAGAAGTCCACAATTTGATGGTAACCTAGGTAGTATGTTTGTTATAACAGATAGATTGGGTGGAACATTAACAACACAACCTTTGATTCCTTTCTGACATCTACGAGGTAGATTTACAATTTGCATAAATGGTAGTCTCTTGGATACAATTCTTTCATCCAATGGACAGAGTTCTTGTAATTCTTCTGGTATATTATCTAAAGCAAGAGAATTTCCCACAGATTGTGATGGTCATTTACCCAATTTTAGAGATTTGTCACATGTAATACAAATATATTCTATTCCATCAATGCTACTACATTCAGTTCGACATAATTTTAGGGTAGAATTCAAACAATGCTGATAGTTTTTTTTATTAAAAAGCGTTTGACTGATTTTCGATAAAAAGAAATCTGTTGCATGATGTACAAATGTAAGTTGGTCATCTTTTGTTGATTTTTCATACTTCTCTTTTATGTCTGCGATTGTGTTTTGTTCTTTCCTTTTATGTTTTGCTTGTTTCTTTTGAAGTCTTTGCTTTATATTAATGTCAATTTTCTTCTCTAGTGATAATTTTTCACGCAAGACTCTTTTACCCTTTGAATTGTTTGCATTTTTAGCCATTTTTCTCCTTTAGATAGTTTGTCTCGTGCGGCTTTTCTCCCCGTCGTTTATTTTGCATTTTTTAGCAATTGTTTGTTCGTTTGAAAGTTTGTCTCGTGCGACTATCTCCCCTTTGTTTCTTTTGCATTATTAGCCATTTTTTTGTTCGTTTGAAAGTTTGTCTCGTGCAGCTTTTCTCCCCGTCGTTTATTTTGCATTTTTAGCAATTTTTTGTTCGTTTGAAAGTTTGTCTCGTGCGGCTTTTCTCCTCTTCGTTTCTTTTGCATTTTTAGCCATTTTTTCTTCGTTTGAAAGTTTGTCTTGTGCGGCTTTTTTCCCTTTCGTTTCCTTTGCATTTTTAGCCATATTTTCTTCGTTTGAAAGTTTGTCTTTTACGACCCGTTTTCCTATCGTTTCTTTTGCTTTTATGATTTGCTTCTCTTTTTCTAATAATTTATCCCTACTGGATTTTCTTCTTTGAGTTTCTCTGGAATTTATTTCCTTTCCTAGTCTGGGTTGTATTTTTTTCTTGTATTAAATATTTCACATTTTCTGATCATTTTCTGCAGATCATGAGAAATTCGCTGCAGATGTTTTACCTTAATTCTCCCAAATAGTTTGCGAAACCTTGCAAAATGTAATGTCGGGAATTAAGGAAACCGCTATGTATACATTGCGTGTTTGTTATTTAATTGTTTGGAATGTTTGAGTATTGTGTTTCTCTCTATCTCACTCTGTTGTTTATCTCTTCATTTGTCTCTGTCTCTTTCTCTCTTTCTGTCCCTCTTTTTCTCTTTAAATAAATAAATGAATAAATAAATAAGTAATAATAATAAGATGCAATCTCGTTGGTAGCAACGAGTGGGTCTTCCGTCTGATATTTGTATCATTCCCGGGGACAACCGGAAAACGCGGTCGGAGCACTTATTGCAGATAGGCATCAAAAGGTATAACATCCGAGATAGTTTCAAGTCTTTTTATTTTGTTGTATAACTTAAAAACTGCAAGCAAGAAAAACAGAAAGTTGGACATGACTGATAAACGTAAATTAAATTTGTAATTAAATAGCTATGGGGAGAATTTTTATTGTCTATCACTCCTCAAAATTTCTTCAAGTTACATCCATCTCTGAGGAACCTAATGAACATATACAGAAAAAAGTTCTATTATTTTAATTTTTTATAAATTGAAACGGAAAAGAATACAATTCATTCATTTAAAAAAAGGCGTTAATCTAAGCCCAAAAAGAGTGATGAAAAACAATGGCCCTTGGGGCTTGAACCCTGGTCGCATGTACCGAATTTCAACACTCTAACCATTATGCCATAAGAACCGTCGCTTTAAGTCTTCAATGTCGCCAAAATTTCGACAATGCGTAAATTGATTTTAAAACAAATTACATATTCTGCATTCATAAAAGGGTCTTTATCAACCCAATAAATATAACTGAAAAATATTAAAAAACAAAAAAGTTAAAATACTCAATAATTATTGTTTCCTTCCGGTGACAAATGGACGGAAGACCCTAATAAAAACAAAACGAATATAAAAAGGTCTTCCGCTGAAGAGGAGCTAACATTAATTAAAACACTGCTGTGATGTCAATCCTTTGTTCCAGCAGTCTAAAATTTTACCTGTGACAGTCCGATATAAGTGAGCTTCTTAATATTAGACCGTTACCAGTGGTTACAGTACTGATATCCTTCAAAATTGGACCGTCTCAGGTAAATCAACAATGAAATTTAATGGCAGTGTTTTAATTACGATATATGCCTCAAACAGTTCTGTATGAAAAAATATCAGAAAGTTCTCGGCCCTGACGGGCCTCGAAACTGTCTGATATTTTTTCATATAGAACTGTTTGAGGCATATATATATTACCTATTTGTCTATACAGTGAGAAAATATACTATATATATATATATATATATATATATATATATATATATATATATATTGACTGATCCCCCCCCTCCACAATTTATCGATCATATTTGTCGCCCCAATATGATAATTTTGCGACGCCCCTGCTAGATACAACTTGAGTTTAAGGTCAATACCTAGTAAATGAAAGGTGCCTACAGGTTTATGAAATTCAAGATATAAATTCTTTCAATGTTGCTTCATAATAGCTTTGTTTGATAAGGTGTACCGGGGCTTAAATTTTTGTTAAACACATTGAAAAATCATGTTTTGAACTGTCATTTTCTACAAAATATGAAGGAAAAAAGGAAAAAATCTCAAAAGTTTTGTCGATTTTTTAATAATGGAATATTCTAAAATGCCTACAGTCTCTTCAAAAACGGCATCAAACAAGCTCGCGACCTCCTCTTTAAAATGATATGTCAAATTGAATATATATAGGTATTGGGATTACTTTTTCATGATTTGATTTAGAATGTCCAGAAACTGTTTAATTTTCTACATAATTCCTTAAAAGCCGAAAAGTACTGGAAAAATTTTCATCAAATTAATTATGATGTCATAATGGTTCTATCATCTAAAAGACACTCTAGAATCATTTACTTTAGATCTTGACCTTAAGGTATATCACTCTTCACGTTTTGATTTCATTGCGGGGATGATCATTAAATTTTAAATGAATATGATTTTATTTATTTAATCATAACGAAAGATTATTTATGATTTTATTTATTTAATCATAACGAAAGATTATTATTTCATAATAACACAACATTCATAAAGAAAATCCATTTTATTTCAAGAAATGAACAAGTTCTCGGGGGAACTATTTTTTCGTGCGGAAGGTTTTTTAACGAAAATGAAAGAAACAAGCAATCTTGTGAATTTTCAATATACTCTTATTTTAATTATACTTTATTCATTTTTCACATTTTTAACATTTGATATGTTTGTTACATATTCTATAGGTCCTGTGTAACATGAAAAACATTAAATCTTGAGAGTGTGATATATGTTAATCCAAATATATAGAAAATTTTGCAGTTTTTAGACGATGGCTATAAATAGCCACTGTCTATTGCTATCGTCCTGGCCGGAAGGGTAATTCACACGGGGACCCTAGCGGATTAGGAACGATAACTCTGTTAGGTATGCAGAGTTACTGGCGATGTTTTACCGATTGTCGATTTCAGTTTGAGAACTAATTTACATCTCATCTAATTTTAATTAGATTGGCATTATAGCTGCTAATTATTTTGTACATACATTTAAATAATTTATGAAATTGTGTCTTATTTTTAATGAGCCGTTTCCCTGTCTGCTTACGCGGTATTGATAACTTATGCACCAACTGCCAGATGTGAAGTTTAACTCAGTATCAGGACTCCAAAAATTATATCACTGCGATAATTGACCAAGAGTTCTCACAATAATCATGTCTTTTTTATGGTGTAAACAATTGTCAGAAACACACTATTTAAACGGGTTTGCCATTTTATTTTTCAGCAATTATGCTTCATCGATAAATTCATGATCAATCATTTTCAACGCATCAATTTAAGTTGAGGCAGTATTTATTTTGTTGTAGCTTATTCCAAAGAATTCACAACATATACTGATAATGAATATTACATAAATTACATTTTATTGAACTTCAACCGATCGATGGCACACTTTCTTCTACAAGTGTGCATGTGTTTTCAAACATGCAAAAAACTTGAAATTTACTATACAAACATGTTCAATTTTGGACTGATCTGTGATCAACCTTATTTTATAACCCCCTCAGTCTGTAGAATCATTAATTTTGTTACATGCACCTCAATATACATCAAACAATAATTACTACTGATGTTGACGCTCTACAATGACTTTCTCTCAAACACGCTCATCGACCTCGGATTGTAAAACTCGCGTGCAAATCGAGTCGCCATTTCACACACAGTTTTATATGTATATAAACACACCACACTTCGTCATTTTACGGACCTGGTGACGATGTTTCAAAAATTTTCAGTACAGATTTGTTGTAAGGAATCGAAGTTATATGCTGTAAAACGTCTTATGGATTTCACGGCGTGTAAACCAGTGAATCTCCATTTTGCAGCAAGCGCTAGCTTTTTGTGAGGAAAAACAATCGGTTCAACTCATGCGATATTCCATATACATGTATGGTACATTGTGAAAGGTAATGTAAAATATATTTGTTCACTATATTTGTTCACTAAACAGTTTCTGACGAATCTTTTCACAGTAAACTGAATAACGTAATACGATGAGCGAGGTACGATCTGTGACTTTTCTCCATGTGCGCCCGTCCTTGCTTTTTTTTTTAACTGTTATATGTACGTAAACATCGCCCCGTTTGTTCTCAAATAAACTCTGTAATTTTTAACTCGCGAGTACAACTTTATTATGAGCTTTCTTCAGCATTTGTTTCCGTGTGTTAACATCATGTTCTCAACATGCTTTTTTAAATGGGTGGGTCTATATAAATGCGTCAATCGGAATCTTGTTGCGAATCGCAATTGAAATACACACCGGTTAGATAGTGTCATCTAGAATGTGCTTCATAGATGACTGTAGTATTCTACTGAGCTACTAAACTGTAGCTTTTCGGAAATATTGCCGAGATTTGCGAACCCTAGATCTATTGTCTAGTACATGCAACGAATAAAATGAAAATATACACAGATGTACGGCTGATTTATCCTGTTAAAACATTAGATTTCATTTTACCACTACTATTTTATTCGTGACCTGGAGAAATTGAAAAGATCCCTGAAAACATTATTTATTTCTTTGCTCATTTTGCTTAAATCTGGTGCGGAATAGTTTACCAATATTGCCATTAATTTTATGGGATGGAGGAAAGGTCAAGCATCACACGGCTTTGGAAATAAACATGTATAATTATATATAAACAGTTTTATTCAGGGTCCATATCTTTTGAGTCCTTTTTTGATAAAGAAGACATACCTTTGTACAAAATGATCTAGAGGTCATAGGTCAAACTTTATAATGAAAAGTCCTTTGCTTGTACGCTCTTATTATATTATGGACATGTCCCAACATGTCCCATTAACAGTATTATTTTACTGCAAAAAATCAAATCGGATGCAAATTTGAAGACCTTGTAAAAATTATACATATAAGTGCAAAACTCCTGACATTACACAAAGTTTTTTAAAATGAAAATATAAAAAAGATTTTTCAAAATCTCGATATTAAATGCAGGATTAAACAAATATGTGATTTCCAAACAAAGGAACTGATTATGACCTTATGTAAAGCAAATGTTTTGGTTAATAATTAATATATATTTGTTGTATTTATACTAGAAAAGTTAAATTTAGCAAGTAAATTATGCGTTTTAAAGTGTACTGAGAAGCAATAAAATAATTATACATGTGACTATCCCGAATTCATTCAAATGATTTGTATTAATCTACAGCTAAATACAATAGAACAATGTACTTTAAAACGTTGGTTAATGAAACTGCCGCGACTGAATATTGTATGATTTTTCTTTTCAAATTTTCATTTACTTTTGTTTTGAGCTAATGGAAATAAACCACTCGAAGTCGAAGATAAAATATTGATTGACTCTGCGGTTTCATGATGACGTGCATTCCAAAAGCATTTTCCAGTTTTATCAAACATGTTCTTGTAAACTCATTCCGTTTTCTATACACCTACATGTATTAACTGGCTATGAAGACAAATTGAAGTAAGTGTGTTGGCCCACGAGACTGCAACTTTTTCCCTGTGAAGAAATTGAGGGAAAATGTTGTCGAGAGGGAAAATAAACATACATGTATGCCCAAATAGTTAGTAAAAACCTGACAAGTATTTTATCATACCAAAGCCTTATTTGTTCTCGTTACTTTGAAAAATCTACAATACCTTTAAAGCACAATAGTCCAATCCTCACTTTTCAAAAGTTGTTCCCCTTTGCGGGGTCAACCCAAAGGTCTAAAGAAAAAAAACCCACAAATGTCCCTTCTTTATACAATCAAATATTTGGGCGTATTGTGATAAAATCTCTTTGAATTTTATTTATTCATTCACTATGTGGTGGCAACCCACATATTGAATGAGGCATTTTGGGGCAAACAAAATACATACCAAAAACGGATTTTAATGTCAAACGATATAAATACAAATATATATATATATGCAAACTTCTATACTACAAAGGCTACTGAAATAAATCTACAGGTTTTCCTCCAAAGACGACGGCCAAGAGACATAGCTTTTGTAAAGTGTAAATTGAGATTACACAATTTCCACATAGTTATCCATGTAGGAAACTCACGACCAGTTGTGCATGTAAGCGTTAAGCATTAGTACATGTATGCGATACTGGCCGCGGGTTTTCGACAATAATTATCATACATGTAATATGCCACATTCAAACGACGCCACCGTCTTACAGTACTTTCAGTACTTTGATTTACCTTTGAAGCCATATATCGAAAATTTGACATCACTGACTCCCATGTTTTATTATGTAAAAATAATACTTAATACATATATAGGCAAACTGGATTAATCTTATAAAATTCTTGATATTCAAGAAGTTTTTATTTCAAATCAAATTGTAACTATTATAGAAATTGTCTTTTTTTAAGTGCAAAAAGGTCACAAAAAATTAACGCAGCTTCGTACAAACTTTTCGTAATTCCACTATTCACTGTGACCATTGTGCATAGTTAAAAACAATATTTGAAGGAATACGTTTGCTCAATCAAAAAAAACTGAAAAAAGGATTATCTTTGTAGTAGATATACTTCTCAATAAATAACAAATACAGTCATCACATGCATCTTTGACAATAAAATGTATGTAATTAAATCCAAAACAAAAATGTGTTTGAATGTTTTAATTGTCACTGAAGAGAGATAATATGCTTTTTCAGAGTTCCGTTTTTTTTTAAAACATCACTATAATCAAGATTTATTCTTTGTTTAACCAAACTCTAAGAAGCCAATAAGATATTTTGGGTAAAAAAGAATTTTTCTGCTTGGTAAGAATACTGTTATGCTGAAAAAAACAACATTTGTTCACAACTTGCCGTGTGAAGGGCAAAGTGAGTGCATCTGTGCAAGCCTAATAAACACAATCGGAGGGAACTGCATAGATATCAATGTTTTATGTCCGTGGGGAAGTGAAAATTTATGTTAGATTTCATTGCTGATTTCTTGTCTACGATTAAATGGCGTTTTGATAATTCATTTTCGAACTCAATTTCATTGAAGATTACCGAAAACGCCGATGATGATAAAATCACAAACTACGAAATAATGTGTTTCCGCATTTTACAAAATGATTTAGGGTGAGTTAACCATGCATCGGACACATACCTTGGATCGGACAACTTTGGTAAAAAAATATACCAATAAATGTGCATGCGATCATGTTTTGTTTCGTATATCGTAAAAATGCTTACCTTGTCATTGGAAATCTAAAAAACTATTTTGTTAAAAACCATTCTGATTGCACAAACAAGTACTCTGAAGTTGACATTAAAAAAGATGCTTGAATTTCTGATAGACAACATCTATGTAGTTTTTGGAAATCAAGTCTTCCAACAATCTGTTGGAATTCCCATGGGTACCAATTGTGCCCCATTGTTAGCAGACCTATTTTTGTATTCTTATGAAGCAGAATTTATTCAAAAACTTGTACGTGAAAAAAAACTAAATCACTCGCTGTGGCATTCAACTCAACATTTAGGTACTGTAGACGTACTTTTGTCCGCGTGGTATTAATTTACGCTATGAACGCGGGCACAAATTTTCCGCGGAATTTTTTCCCAGTGTACTTAAAGTGCATTTTGGAATGAAATTTTGAATTTGCATTACATGAATAAGGATAATCGGAAGTTACTACATTATATAACGCTTGCATATACGTGTACCCAATGTATATCATTTTTATCTATGCAAACTGTCAAACAAATTTGTATTGAGAATTCACATAATAAATAATTTAATCTCCTAAAGATTTGAATTTTCTGTAAATTTACTTGCATGAAATTTAAACTTCTCCCAGCTTGAGATAACGGCACGTGTCAGACGACAAATAGCCCCAAGCGGGTCTGTCTTTCAATGACCAAATTAACTACACGCTAAGACCGTGTTTTTACTGCAATTTTTAGATCCCTTTGTGCTCTGACTTTTAATTGATAAAACTGATCAACTCATAATTTAAAGGACATGTGAACCCATAAATTGACAGTTAACGATTTTAGCCAGCATCGTAACATCTTGACGGCTAACTAATGACTACCGACCAGTGCACAACCGATAATTACTGTTCACTGTGAACAGTTCTTACAATTTAAGTCCAAAGTTGGACAAATTTTAGGTAATGAAAATCGCTCAGAACTAAATTTAATAATAATTATTCAAATAATTTTTTTTTTCATTCAAAGAATCCGCGTAAATTTTTACCCGCGGATTAAATTGATATTGTGACTCCGCGGAATTATGACCCCGTGGAAAAAAATACGTCTACAGTATATCGACGATTTATTATCAATTAACAATTGTTATTTCCATACTTACGTCGACTCGATATATCCCAGTGAACTTGAAATAAAAGATACCACAGAGTCAGCGTCATCTGTTTCATATTTGGATATTTTACTGGAAATGGACATTGATGGTAACCTAACAACAAAACTTTATGATAAACGCGATGATTTCAATTTTTCTATAGTCAACTTTCCCTACTTATAGAGCAATATACCTTTATCACCTGCATATGGTGTTTTTGTCTATCAGTTAATTCGATACGCAAGGGCATGCTCTTCGTATGAACAGTTTCTAAGACGAGGCAAGCTACTGACAAACAAGTTGATAAAACAGGACTATCAACAGTCTCGTTTAAAGTCATCTTTTCGTAAGTTCTATGGTCGATACGACGACCTTGTCAGCAAATACAATCTTCCACTGAGTCGCATGCTGACTGACGTTTTTCATACTAATTGTTAGACCATAATTAATTACCTAATTGTCTACGGACTTTTGCGGTTTTTATTTTCCCGATTACGACAAAGAGCACACGGCGGGTGTGACCGGTCAGCAGAGGATGCTCACTCCTCCATGGCACCTGATCCTACCTCTATCTTGGAGGTCCGTGTTGCTCTGCTTTGAATTTGTATTTCGTTTTATGGATTTTTGAGATGGTTGACGGTTTGTTTTTGTCATTTTTTCATCTATGAGATTTATCATTATTAAGAGTTCGACAGTCACATTGCCAAAGAAATAGCGATAAAGGCATCGTAAAATGACGTCAAATACGCCATCATTGAAAATTTAGTTGCATAGATTTTACACAAAAGCATTATTTGAATGTTGTGCATTTGATTCTGAATTAGTGAAAATGCACCCTCTACCTAAAATAATTAGAAAGAAGTAAGTTTTGAAACAAAATTTGATTAAAATAAGTCTTAGAAATTTGAACAATTAATGTCAAGGTCATTTTTGCTCCTTATGTTCATTTCACCATGGATCGGACACAAATTAACCATGCATCGGACAGTTTTCAATGCACAAATTTTTTTAATGATTAACATGTTAGTTGCCCATTCCTTGTACTTTAAATGTATAGTAAAATAAAAATTTTAAAAATAATTGATACAAACATTTTCCTCAGAACACTTAAAATTCGAGTTTAAGAATACTGCCTTTTTAATCCAAAGTTCTTGTAGGTGCTGGCACGATAAAGAACCCATCATGATAAATATTCCTTTATACAGAATTACTAGTCTTAATTCCTGCCAGTAGATTCGATGATTTCATTAAAATGAATATGTATAGCAATTAAATAGATTTATTTTTCCGAACCTCTGTATTTTCGCATTAAAACCAGAAAATTTTGTTAATTTTAATCTCTACAGTACAGCTGTCCGATGCTTGGTATATATTGTCCGATCCATGGTGAAATAGTTCAACACTTCATTATTTTGTTTTATTTTCTATGTTTTTTTTAACAATTTTACTATTTTTTCTCCAATAATTAAGCAAGGGGAAAACATGTAACTTTTAAAAGAAGTTTTATTTATATTTTGACTATAATTGATGCGTTATCAAAGAGAAAAATCCAAGGGTGTCCGATGCATGGTGAAATCACCCTATTGGTGCCTTGCTTGGCACAGCGCACCATAAGTGCATAAACGTGGCCCCTTCCCAGGCCCTGGTAAATGCATGCAAACATTTTTATTGCATGTGTTGATATATTACTTAATTTCAAAAGCATTTTATACTTTAGTTGATATCATTAATTACTTATCAGAAACCCTTACTACATATATTAGGTACATATAAATCTGTGTCTTGAAATATACGCGAAAAAGTCAGCGCGCAATGCTACTGCTTTTCGGTTGAAAACCTACCTCTTTTTTATCACTGGAGGTTAACATGTATTCAAGTTGTCAACTACACTACTATTTTTTGAAATATATCACGTGACACTGAGCCGTGAGGACGTGTTTGCTCCACGCTCCGTGTTTTTGGCAGGTTTTGAAGGATTTAAAGGCTTTTTGGCCTAATCTCCTTCGCTAATTCTGTGTATATTGTGTTTGTGTATATAGTACTTCTTTGAATCATCATTTTCATTCACTTTTGGATTTACTTGCGACTGGTTTTTATAAAACCTGTGTAAACATTGTGATTTGTATTCAGCGCATCGATCACCGAATGTGTCCTAAGTGAAACTCTCTTACCTAACGGGAAACAAACAATTACATTGATTGCCCTTTAAAAATGGAGCTTCTGAAACCTATCTATTTTAAGGACAAAGAGATCCACGGGAATATAACAAATGAAGCTAATCGTGTTTCTGATTATGAACTCTCTGTGGCAACAAGCAAAGTTGTGAACGATATTCAATGCATTCAAAAAGACAGAGGTCTATGGCGGGTCTATGTCAAATCGTCCAACAGCAGAGCAAAACTGCTACAGGAAGGCTTTGATATCAGAAACATGCACATTAGTGTATATGACACCAACCCCTTCTCCGCAGGGACCAATGAACCGTCTGAGCAGGTGCTCAAAATTACGGTCAAAGGAGTCCCTCTGTCTGTAGATGATGATGAAATCATGAAAATGCTAAAGCAGTTTGATCTAAATTTCACCAGTGGCCTAAAGTATGAAAATATTAGGCACCCCGAAACAAGAAAAATGACTGGAATTTTGAATGGTAATCGCTTCATCTATGTTAGCGCTCTTCCGGATGGCAAATTTTTGCCCCGTCAATGCAAATGCGCAGGGTTGCAGTGTTTCATATACCACTACGGTCAACCTTCAAATAAACGCACCCCACTTTGTACTAACTGCTGGGAGGCTACCCACTATAAAAGAGACTGTCCTAACTCATCCAGAT
Organism: Magallana ariakensis; assembly: GCA_020458035.1. Lineage (NCBI taxonomy): Eukaryota > Metazoa > Mollusca > Bivalvia > Ostreida > Ostreidae > Magallana > Magallana ariakensis. Next base: position 175,673 of record CM035815.1, on the reverse strand, counting down.
GTAAGGTTTGTAAGAAGGGCGGGCACTCCCCGGGTGACGATACATGTGACCACTACACAGCACCTTTAGCCAAAGTTGTACCTTTTGCGGGGGCTTCTGATACCTTATCCAATTTTTTCCCATGTGAAATAAAAGCATTTGGTGTTACTCACAAATCGTCAGAACACGCGTTTCAATACGTGAAAGCTGTACGAAGTGGCGATATTCCCAAAGCAAACGCTATTCAGTCTGCGACTACTGCACTAGATGCAAAACAAATTAGGAAGACCATCTCGAATTCTACCTGTTTTGAAACTGAAAAATTAGCTTTGATGACGGAAATAATAGAAGCGAAATATGACCAGGTAGCGGATTTCCGTGAGGCTTTGCGCAAAGCCAAAAAATCAACAATCTTTCGTTGAAGCAACCTACGATGATTTCTGGGCGTCCGGTCTGGACAAAGAGGGAACGATCCACACCCATCCCACTGCCTGGCCCGGTCAAAACAAGTTGGGGGAAATCCTGGCTAACGTCGCTACAACTCATTCTAACGACAACCGAACCACTCAGCGCTCGAATTCCGCTCCGCGAATGTGCAAAGACAGTTCCCAGCGGGTCATTTCCAGTATGCTCAGCGAGCTCAGAACCCCGAGAAAGCGCGACTCCTCCGGTACACGTAAAAAATCGCCAAAGTCACAGTCCCTGAAACAAGCCAACAGTGATGACTAACATTTCATGTGAATGTTTACAAATAGTGTCAATCCGACTAACTGATCACTTGAGAAAATTGGCCTTACAAGAGAATACCTGTGTGGACTGTTACATAGGTATACATATTTACTTTATATTTGTTACTACTTATCTTTGGTTATCTTAAACAACAAATATGGCTATGCTTAAATTTATTTCAATAAATACGCGAGGCTTAAACTCTAAAGAAAAAAGAGATAAATTTTACAGCTGGATAATTGATACAAATATCGATGTTATTTTGATTCAAGAAACGCATTTTGTAGAAAAAAACGTTTTTCATTACGATTATGCTTGGAATGGAAAATCTATACATTGTTTTGCTGTCTCACCTTTAAGTAGAGGCGTTTCTATTTTGTTTAAAAAGGGGTTAGATATTGAAATAAAAAAATATACATAAGACCAGTGATGGCAGAAAAATACTGGTCAATTTTAATATTGGTGATATTTCCTATAGTTTAGTTAATATTTATGCACCGAACAAAGAAACATGTAGAATTGATTTTTTGAAAGGAATGAAAAGATTTATCATTAAGAATTCTATAAACACAGAGAATATTATCTTATGTGGAGATTTTAACTTTTATCTTGATGGGGAAAATACTGATAAAAGTTCAAAAATATTGAGCGACATTATTGTTAGTTTGCATTTAAATGACTTATGGAGAGATAAATGTGTAAATAATAATGGTTATAACTGGTGTGATGCAAACAATATTCCAAAAAGCCGTATAGATTATATCTTTATCAGCACATCTTTGTTGATAAAAATAAAACAAATAAGTATTTGTAGAATTAACGGGACCAGAATGTCTGACCATAGAGCAATAAAATTTCATTTATCTGTATATGACAATGAACGGGGAAAGGGATACTGGAAACTTAATGCGTCACTTTTAGAATGTAATGAATATAAACGTCAAGTCAACAAAATAATCACAGACATAAGTAAAGAAGAAGGTTCTTTTATTGATAAATGGGAGTCTCTAAAAATATCAATTAAAGATTTTTCTATAGCTTTTTCCATCAAACGCCAAAAAACATATAAACAATTAATATTCCAAATTGAACAAGAAATTTCCGAAATTGAAAATTCTAACCATATAGCAATGGATATGAACAGAAAGCGTGAATTAGAAAATAAGCTAAACAATCTTTATGATAAAAAAGCAAAAGGTGCTCAAATTCGTTCGAGAGCAAAATGGGTTAGTGATGGTGAAAAAAATACTAAATATTTTCTTAGTTTAGAAAAGAAGCACCAAACACAAAATGTTATCCACGAAGTTTTAAGCGAAAATAATCTTCTCACCAAAGATGATGATATTCTTGGTGCAATGTGTGACTACTATGAAAACCTATATAATTCAAAACTAATATCAAATGAAGACATCGACTTGTATTTGAAAAATTGTAAGGTAAATACACTATCTGAAACTGATAAAAGTATGTGTGATGCATTTCCGTCAATGAATGAGTGTAAAGAAACCGTTATGAATTTAAAATCAAATAAATCCCCGGGCCTCGATGGTATACCCAATGAATTTTATCAATGTTTCTGGCATCAATTATCCTCCTTATTTTATAACATGATGAAGGAAATTTTTTTGAACGGAAAAATGACATCTCCCTTTTGCATAAAAAAGGAAGAAAAAACGATTTGAAAAATTACCGACCAATTAGTCTTACTAATACAGATTACAAAATCATAGCATTCATTTTTGCACGTAGATTACAAACCTTTATTTCAAAGCAAATTGGTAATGAGCAAACAGCTTATATAAAAGGCCGATATATAGATATTAATGCCCGTTTTATTTTAGATATTTTTTAATATTGTGAAAATTTTAACAAAGAGGGGATCCTATTATTTTTAGACTTTGAAAAAGCCTTTGATTCAGTAGAATGGAATTTTTTATTTAAAACACTAGAAAAATTCAACTTCGGGGAAAACTTTTTAAATTGGATAAAAATTTTATATCAAAGTCCAATATTTAGATTAAAGAATAACGGATGGATTTCAAAAACATGCGAAATGAAAAGGGGAATAAGACAAGGCTGTCCAATATCAGCCATTCTATATCTTTTTGTTGCCGAAATTTTATCAGAAAAAATAAAGAATAATGAAAATATACAAGGTTTTAATGCTAACTTTATGGAAAAAAAAGTAAAAAATATACAACATGCCGACGACATGACATTAACTCTACAGAATATTGATTCACTTAAACATGCTTTGGAAACGGTAAACAGTGTCTGTACTCATGCAGGATCTAAGGTTAACATAAGTAAAACTGAATGTATTGTGCTTGGTCCTTTTAAAAATATGTTTACAGAAATCGAGGAAATAACAGTCACGAACAAATCAGTAAAATGTTTAGGTATTCATGTAGGTCATGATAAAATTGAATGTTATAATAAAAATTGGATGAACATTTATCATGATATAGACACTTTGTTCGAATCGTGGAAAAGAAGAAAATTAACATTATTTGGGAAATGCACCGTAATGAACTCTTTAGCACTATCAAAACTCATATATGTTGCAAGTATTTTGGAAATTCCCGATGAAGACTATATTAAACGCATTAATAAATTAATATATAATTTCATTTGGAATAAAACTGATAGGATTAAAAGAAATACGTTAATTGGCCATGTAAAAGAAGGCGGACTAGGCATAACTGACGTCGACTCTAAGATTAAAGCGTTAAAAGCCTCATGGGTCCCTAGATTAAAATAAACAAAACATTGTATTAAGAGTTACGTAAATAGTTATTGCTCTCCGATCAACATAGACATGGACTATTTGATTAATACAACTGAAAATAAAATTGAAAATTATGAAATAATAAAAACAATGCCACTATTCTATAAACAAGCTTTCACATGCTTTAACACATGCAAAGACTTACATAACAAATTAAGCCCGGAAACATTTTTGAAGCAACCGATATGGTCAAACTTGATGTTTTTATATAAAGGTAAAACAATTTTCTTCAAAACTTGGCTTAAAAGTAATATTTTGTTTGTTAAAGACTTATACTCTGAGGCGGGAACTTTAAAATCGCCCGAGGAAATAGCAAACGTATTGATTAACAAAAATAACTGGCTGTGCGAATATAAAATAATTAAAACAATTTTTAAGAATTATGAAAACAAATTCGATCTTAGAGTTTGCCGATATATGAAACAAGTACAATTATTTACCCCCTCGTACAATAAATACTCAACAAAAGATTTCTATAATCAGTTTATAAAGAAAAAATTTCAAATAACAAACATGCAATCAAAATACAATAAAGAATTTGATATTTTCAAAAGCGATTGGGAAAATATTTATATGAATAAAATTGTTTTGCTACAAGACAAAAAGATTTCGGAATTTAATTACAAATTGTTAAATAATTTACTTTCAAATAATTATTTTGTAAGTAAGATTGATAAAAGTTGTGATTGTATGTCTAAAATATGTACAGAAAAAGTTGAAAATTCACACCACCTAATTTTTTTGTGTGTGAATGTACAACATACATGGAAGATAGTGAGTAATCTTTTGGGTTTTGATGTTAAATGGAAACAGATAGTTATTGGTTTTTACTCTGTTAGAAATGAAACCACTGCAATGTATAATTTACTTTTATCTTTTGTTGCATTAAAAATTTACAAATATAAGATGTTTTGTAGAATAGAAAATACTGTTGAAACATCGGAAGGAATTGTATGTAATTTGAAATTATGCATTCAGAAATACTTAGAAATTCTACATTGTATTGAAAATACTAGATATTATGCTTTCTTCAAAACGTTTTTGGTAAAACTGTAGCTGATTTTATGTCGCCATGGGTGACCTGGCCTATGGTTTTTCACATAAATAGGGAGGTAAAATATAGACTCTGTGATGCTGATGGATTTACCTCCTTACAAAGCGCTTTTTATTAAAACCTATTGACTTTGAATATCATGATCAATTAACATTATTATTATCAATGTAAAACAGTCATGATTTTGTATAAAATATTTTTGTAACTTTATACTTATACAAGGTACTTCGACAGATATAATAGGTGACATTACTACTACATGTACTATTACTATAATTATTACCATTAGTATCATTATCATTGTTATTAATATTATTATTATTATTATTATTATATTTTCATTACTACATATACATGTGAACATTGTTGTATAGCAAGTACTTTTGCAAATACACATCAAGAAAATTAAAAAAAACAAAAAACAAAAAAACTACACTACTATTTAGCTAAAATATTTGAATTGATGAGCATTATGTTCAATGTGCAACGAAAATAGTTACTATTAATACCATTTTTTTAAGCTGTTACCCGTATACTGTTTGAATAGAAACATAAACCGCATTATTTTTACCAATAGCAGCCGTTTAGGTACTACAATGTTTACGGTCATCGCTCTCCTACAGTGAAACACTAGTTGCACCACAGTTTTGAGCCACAGTTTTCTCTCCATCATTTATCGGATATTTCTCATATATAGTACATTCGAGAGGAATTGAACCTCTAACACACATAGAATGTGGTTCACCAAGCGAATGTTTTTTTTTGTTGTTTTGTTTTTTGTTTTTTTAATGTTTTTTGTTGTTGTGTTTTTTGGTTTTTTCTTAATATTATGACATTGTAAATTTTATATGTGATAATAATATATATATTATAATAATGAAATTAAATTTCAGTTTTAAGTAACAAAAAATAAAATACTCATTCTATATTGGTATGTTTTATTATTTACAGCTACTTTAAATATGAAATTGGTTTTTGTTATAAACAAGAGGCCAATAGGCCTTAACGGTCACCTGAGTAGCATAACCCATACACAAACTTGTCAAGGAGTCTCATATATGCATTTAATTAAGTTTTATTCTGGAATAGAAATTTTTTTAATTTGTAATGACGACCACCTCCCTGCCTGAAATCTTTAAAAAAGGACTATTAAACCTATAATTTTAGCGAAAAACTTAAAAGATCATAAAAGAGTGCATGACCTGATATTGAAAAGATGCAAGACTCTGATAGAAAATAATTTAATAATAATAACAAGGTGGCTATTATTCATGTTTTATCTAAAACAACCTCCCATCCCCCATCCCCCCGGGGCAGACGGAAACTCTCCCTGTGGGCATTTAAACAAACGAAAAAAAAACCCCCAGCTTTATCGATAAAAGCCATCATGAGTTACTCACTTCTCCTGTTCCAGTTTTTGAATATTCAACATTCGTTGAGAATCACCATATATACCAAATCATTTTACCTTTATATCAGTGATTTTAGTTAGCCAATTATTACTTTACTATTTACAAGTCTATTTGTTTATTTTGAAAGTTCAAAAACTGTTTTTGTTTCAATTGATAAAAAGCCTTGCATAACTCTTTTGATCATACAACTTCTTTATATAACTACATTATATTCAATGATTAATTACTAAATATGAACAAGCAAAGGAAGATAACTACATTAGGAAGAAGCAAGAGAAAACAAGATGTAATTATAATCGGGGCGATTATAAAGTCTCCCAAACGAATGAGGCTATCATATAGAGTAGGGATGACGCACAAAGTTTTATGTGGTTCCCAAGGGTCCTTTACTATATATAAGGTGAACTAACATGACCCAAGGAACAAGAATATGTATGGTTTAGGGGTGGGGATATTAACCGTTTTCAAGATATTCGGGCACTACCTGTTTAAGGGGGGGGGGCAGGACCACCCCCAGGGCCCATGACCTACATACCATATGATGCCCCTTGACACAAGGAACAAGAATTTATATGGTTTAGGGGTGGGGATCTCAACCGTTTTCAAGTTATTTGTGCACTTCCTGTTTGAGGGGGCTCAGGACCATCCCCGGGGCCCATGACCTACATACCATATGATGCCCCTTGACACAAGGAACAAGAATTTATATGGTTTAGGGGTGGGGTTCTTAACCGTGTTCAAGATATTTGGGCCCTTCCTGTTTGAGGGGGGTCAGGACCACCCTTGACCTACATACCATTTGATGGCCCTGAACACAGGGAACAAGAATATATATGGTTTAGGGTTCTTAACCGTTTTCAAGATATTCTGACACTTCCTGTTTTAGGTGGGACAGGACCACCCCCAGGGCCCATGACCTACATACTATTTGATGCCACTTAACACAAGGACATCATATCCATGCCTTTAGTTTTTCACAAATATATACAGGAGTAGAGAAGATTTTCTAAGATTTAATACATTTTTACTATATGGCCATATTGGCCCCACCCTAGTGCCTAAACACCTGTCCCAGGGGTCATAAATTTCACAATTTAGGAAGAAGACTTCATGTACATCATATCCAGGCATTTAGTTTTTCACAAATATATATAGGAGTAAAGAAGATTTTCTAAAATTTACTACATTCTAACTATATGGCCATATTGGCCCCATCCTTGAGCCTGAACCCCTGACCCAGGGACCATAAATTTCACAATTTTGGTAGAGGGCTTCATGGATATCATATCCATGCATTTAGTTTTTAACAAATATCTATGGGAGTAGAGAAGAAGATTTTCTAAGAGTTAATACATGTTTACTATATGGCCATATTGGCCCCACCCTAGAGCCTGATCCCCTGACCCAAAGACCATACATTTCACAATTTTGGTAAAGGGCATCATGGACACCATAACCATGCATTTAGTTTTACACAAATATCTATGGGAGTAGAGAGGAAGATTTAATACATTTTTATTATATGGCCATATTGGCCCCACCCTTGAGCCTGAACCCCTGACCCAGGGGCCATGAATTTCACAATTTTAGTAGAGGGCTTCTTGGACATCATATCCATGCATTTAGTTTTTAACAAATATCTATGGGAGTAGAGCAGAAGATTTTCTAAGATTTAATACATTTTTACTATATGGGCATATTTGCCCCACCCTAAAGCCTGAACCCCTGACCCAGGGGCCATAAATTTCACAATTTTTGTATAGGGCTTCATGGACATTATAACCATGTATTTAGTTTTTAACAAATATCAATGGGAGTAGAGAAGAAGATTTTTTAAGATTTTATACATTTTTATTATATGACCATATTGGCCCCACCTAGAGCTTGAACCCCTAACCCAGGGGCCATGAATTTCACAACTTTGGTAGAGGGCTTCATGGACATCATAACCATGCAATCAGTTTTTTTCTCACATGTGTGGGAGTAGAGAAGATTTTTGAAAATTTGGCTGTGTTTTTGCATATTTGGCCCCACCTGTGGCACCCTGGGGGTGGTAGAGCCACCAATTTCACAATTTACATTCCTCTTACCATGGAGATGCTTCACACCAAAAATGGGAACAATTGGCCTTGTAGTTTTTAAGAAGTTAAAAATGTAAATTGTTAACGCACGTCGCACGACGCACGACGACGGACGAAAACAGATAGCAATAGGTCACCTGAGTTTACTCAGGTGACCTAAAAAATTAAATGTTCATTCCAGCTCTTTTGAGACACGTGAATGAACAATATAATAAATTTCTTAGTGTGGATCAATTTAGACAATTGATAATGATTTTGTACCTAAGTACTTGATGTACATATACATTAAAAAATTAAGGAAGAAAAAATGTGATTGGTCAATACAGCAGTTGAACATCATGTATTATAAACAGAAATAAATATGATATCATACAATGAAGAAATTATTTTCTGAAATGAGGTTCACTCTGTAAACAATTAACTAGTATATGTGTATTTGGTACATGTGTAAATCTATTGAAATATTGAAATTTGGTAAAGTAATTTAATAAGAAAAAAAGATGATTTTTTCCATCAAAAAAATTATAATTCTCAGTTTAATTTGAAAGCAAGCGAATATTTGGAAGTTATGGCGGGTGTGGCCGGTCAGCAGAGGATGCTAACTCCTCCATGGCACCTGATCCTACCTCTATCTTGGAGGTCCGTGTTGCTCTGCTTTGAATTTGTATTTCGTTTTATGGATTTTTGAGGTGGTTGACGGTTTGTTATTGTAATTTTTTTTCATGATAATTTAAATGCTCACTCCAGCTCTTTTGAGACACGTAAATGAACACATAAATTTCTTGAGAGTGGATCTATTTAGATAGAAATTGATATATAGTCCTTATTATTATATACATGTTTTATATAAAAAATTCAAAGAGAAAAAAGTTATTGATCATTCCAGCTCCTAATAAAATGATTGATCAATACAGCAGTTGAACATCATGTATTATAAACAAAAATCAATATGATATCATACAACGAAGAAATTATCGCTGAAATGAGGTTCACTCTGTAAACAATTAACAAGTATATAAATGTATTTTGTACATATGTAAATCTATCAATATATACACAAAAAATGAAAAAAGTTTATTAATTCAAAACAATCGTAACTTTAAGTTAAATTAATTTGTAAGCAAGAAAATATTGAAATATCAAATATGAGCAACATTCAAATGTATATTTTCAAATGTTCAAAATATGCCTCCAGCATTCTGATTATTTTCTGCCTATTCAATATACCCCTGGTAGAATAAAAGATAGCTTTGTTATAAATTTATTCTCTTAGAAAAAGTTTTTGAAATTATTTCAAAGAAAGAAGCAATATACTATGGTAACTTATGTCACAGGTGTATTGAACTGCATTTAGCTTATTTTTATTCTTTTCTGACTTTCTTTGATAGAGTTTGAAAAATATCTTGCGATTGCAATTTTCCTTCGCCGTTTGCCTCACAAGCATCAGATTCATCTGCACTGTGATTAGATAGATCTTTGTCAAAACTTTCATCCTCTAAACAATTTGAAAAGAAAGGTGTCATAATAGTCTGGGACTTGTTAAAGTCAACCTCTATTTTTGTTTTTTCCTCTCTCAGTGTTTGTTATTATTTTTCTGATTTAATTTTTCAGACTTCACATGTTTATTTTCCTTCCTCAATTTTTCATTCTCATCTTTCAAAACCTTCATCTGTTTTTGGTACAGATTCTAATTTAATTTCATTGATTTACAGTTTGCCTTGCATTTTCGAGCAACTTTTTCTATATCATGTTTCCCTTCATTTTTATTCCCTTGTTTCATTTTATGAAGCCCCCAAGTATCCGAAGCTCAATTGTCTCTAAATAACCAAGTGACTTCTTGATATCTTCCATTATAACTGTAAAAAAAAACAGAGCTAAAAAGTTAAATGTAAATATATATTGATATTTGAAAACTTGTATGGTTTCGGAGGAAAAGCAATAAGGCCTAAATTAAAAATTGATTTGTTTGATGTACTCTAATCGACCCATCAAAATTGGCCCGACTCAATCGTTTTTCTATCTAACTGAAAAAGTAAGCAAAATATTGCGGTTTATGTAATTTCTAGTATTTTCCTTGTCAAAACCGGAAGTACCGCACCGGAAATCCAAAACCTTACAGACGCGTGTCATTCAGAAATGCTATCAGATTATTGCATAATTTTTTCAATATTTTTTTTTTCGTTTTCAGTAATCGCTGACGAATCTTTGTTGGGAATAATAATAATAATAATAATAATAATAATAATAAAAGACAAAAAACAATAGGTCCCTCTGACTTAAGTCGAAAAGTTCCAATGATATGATAACGCGTCTCTTAATTGTTAAGTTCCAAGGGGGTTTCCTATGCATTAACGTCAATTTTTTTTAAATTCAAACACCAAATGAATATATTATTCCATATATTACAACTGGTTAAATGTATTAACCAATATATAAGACTTTGTCACAACTGCGCAATTCCTTTCCTCAGTAGTATTATTCTGAATACCACTCCTCTCCCCTAATAAAATAGACTTATCAGGTGAAAAATAAATGTAAAATCAGCATTATTAAACAAAATAGTTGAGATTTTTAATGAATACGCAGCACAGTTAAGGCTGTCAATAAATTCCGTTCAAACAAAAAGTACGGGAAATGTGCATTATGACATCACAGAATATTACAAACCTCGAAAGTACTAATTAATTCATTTATTAGCAAAATTAATTTATACTATTCTTTTAATTAAGAACAACGAATGCTATTACTTACATTTTCGATGTCTGTTATATCGTACACACTGAAAAATAAGCGAGAGATCGTTCTCGCTGTACTACAAAATATGACGTCATATGCTTCAAAATGACGCATTAAGTTAAGTCATTGAAGGCTATCATGCGGTTTTTTACCGATGAAAAATAAATTCCATAGATTAACGGGAAATTATAAATGAATATTTTGTTTAACATTATTATTAGTGGAATGCTACCTATAAAGTCTTATTTTCAATTTGTTATAATTATGCATCGTATTAAGAGGTAACCTCGGTTTTGTATAAAATATCGTATATTTTAAAGCTGGGTGACTAAATAAATCACTTTATGCAAGGGCAAACACTTATCTGATCATGACAAACTTTTACATGTAAATTTGAAATATGCTATATAATTTAAAAACTTTTAAGATCCTTGTGAAATCTCACAAATTAATTATTTTTTAATGAAATTAACACTGTGACCTTCAAAATTATTCAACATATGCATGATAAATTATGGTTTTTTCTAACAAATAATATTATCTTACAAAGTTCACAACTTTTTTTTAAATCTACTATATAACAAAGTTATTTTATAATTCAGTTGTGAATTTTGACATGATTATGCCCTTGCAATATTCACATTTTTAAATGACTTAAAAACCACAAATACATCTGCTTGTATCATGCGACTGCCATATCACGTGACCACTATAAACATAAGATATTGCACTATTATATATATATTTCAGAAATATATTGCATTTGAGCGACTGTTATTGATTTTAAAAAGGACATGTCCGATGAACTAAAGTATACGTGTTTTCATTACAAAAATTCGCCGATATTTTTATTGGCCGCCTTAACTGTACTGCGTATTTTATTTATTTACCTGTATTACCGAAGAATGTACACTGAATGCTGCATAAAAAATGTAAAATAGACAACAATCAGTTTTTGGTCAAAGGAAAAAGTTTTTGAGAACGATCAAGCACATATTGATTGGGTTCTTTTCTCCTAAGGCGCAGAACTGTTGTCAGCCATCAACACATTGGCCTTGTACTGTGCCTCGATTCTGTAGCACAGCCTCTTCCTCCACACCTCCTCGTCATTCCATAGCTTTCTCTTACATCCTTCACTGAAAATCCTTTTCTTCACAGTGGAATTTTTCTTCCACCCCAGGTTTTGGTGCTGTCTGCAGATAAAGTCCTCATGCATGGGGAAATTTTTCCAGTTGACTACATGGCAGGTATTTACCGCAAAGGTAATGACTTCATATTAAGTGACTGCCGGAACGGCGGTGGTTACATGAGAGACAATAACTACAACACTTAATGTTAAAGAAAGGACAATTACCGTAACAGTGCTGACTGCATAGTAGAGTATTACCCACCGGTAATAGTTAGGTAATAGGTATAAGTGGGCAACTTTAGCGACAGTAGTGACTACATTCAAATGGTCTTGGATAGCCAATTACTGCAACCGTAACGAATATGTGGGCAATTATCACAACAATAGTGGTCATTAGGCAGGCAACTACCACAACGGCAATGATTACATGATGGAAAATACCTAAACAGTAATTCTTTTTTTTTTTAATTTCAGCTCTGGAACGTTCGATTACAAAAATATCTTTAAATCGTTTGGTGTTTATTCGTTTCATTTTGGAATGCCGGTTGTCAGCCAAGTTGTTGAATCATTTTTAAATTTATATAAATTGATTGGTTGGTGAAAGCGCATCATATACTTAATAGTACCTTTTTCAAGCGATATTCACATAGCTTGGAATCCTTCAGGATCTCTTGGATCTAGCTTGGAATCCTTCAGGATCTCTTGGATCGCTTCCCGCTTCCCGCATCTTCTCTACCACTGAAATTCTTTAAATTCTTTTTTGTCTTCTGAATCTGAAAGGCCTATCAAGTAATAAAAACAATCTTAATCTGGGGTTTTGATTTGGCTCTTAAGAGTGAAAATTGGTTTGCGTGGTTAATAAATGTTGCTTTGTATTTTGATCAATATGCAGAGATATGTCTTTTAGCGCAATCACACGCTTGTTTTCTAGTGCAAGGGTAAGTTTTAGGGTTAAAAGCTATGAAGGTGACCACCTTAAGACCTCCTTTGCCAATTTTGGTTTCAACTGGTTTATTGGGTTTCTTAGAAGACAGTTTTTGAAGAAAATGTATGCAGCGAACGGGCAACCTATGGGCAGATGATGGGTGCTGCACAAAAGTTAACTTTAAGGATTTAATCAAGTTTAAAAAATATACAGACTTAAGCAAGTGGATACAAAATAAACACCAAAGCTACCATTAACAGCATATTTATAGCTCACCCGCATTGACTGTTGGTAAATAAAAAGCAAACACAGTATTATTTCAAAAGATGATCTTTTATTTTTACTCGTGTATTTAAACAAAACTATTAAACTATTATATCGAATCAGTGTTTTGCATTCATTCGGCATGAGATTCTGGAAGGCGGGTCATGCCCGTATTAGGTTTTGCAAATACTTATAATACATATACTAATATAATCTGTAAACATCATCCTACATGTTTAACTTTGAAAACAAAATAGCTAAGTTACATCATTATCGACATGAGATCCTGGAAGTCAACACCGCCGTGTTCGCCTCTACAATTAGTAAACTAAACAATATCTTTCATGTTTAAGCAAATTTGAAAACAAAAAAACAAAATAACATCATTTTCATTGCCGAAAATAATGACGTCCTCCAAGACATCTTGGTCTAGTGTGCTGCTCATCAAAGATGAAATAGATAGGGCAGATTCCTCCAACATTCTCTTTTTGCTCATACTTTTCTTTTCATTTTTAAACCTGGTCATTAGGTACTTTTCGAAGTCATCGGTGTCTCCAGGGTTAAATCCTTCCGACCAAATCAGTTCTTCTATCCCCTCATTTATAATCTGTCTGACAAGCATTGCATTTAGTTTTATGCTCTTGTTTTCGTGGAGTATAATTAGCTTTAGATTTCACAAAAGCGCGCTGTATATCATTTAGCAGATCATGTGACGCAAGACGGTCTTTTTTTGTAATATGGCTTCAGCAGCTTCTGCAGATGGTTTGACAAGCCATCAAAGTCACTTATCAATCTGAAACAAAATCAAAATATTGATAAATATCCAGGATCGTTTACTTCATAATACAATTGGTTTCAGTTGCTTTCATGTGTGTTGCATTTATTTTTCGCCTTTTTTTAAAATTTGTTTTATTTGTTTATATGTTGTTAGGTCGTTTCCATTTGAGGGTTAGAAAAGTTTAAAACATTGTCAAAGATCTCGCCTGTGTGGGTTTTGATAACAAAAACAACCCTCCGTGCAACTTGCTTATTTGATTTTCAAAAGTTTTTTATACGAAGTTTTATATTGACGTTGTTCGGAAAAAACAATAGATATATCATATTTATGGCACATTCATACAGATATAGTAATAAATTCAGATAAACTTTTATAACTTTATGATAGTACCATGCATTGGTATATGTAACGTGTTTATCGAACATTATTAATTTGTAAGTGTGTATAATCCTTTAAATTCAATCAAAAGTAACAACGAAATGGCGCTTTTCAAAAAATTAGCTAGTTGTACTGAAAAAAATGACTAAGCCCTAAATTGTGATACAGATTTTACTACATATGCTTAAAGTCAAGAGTCACGTGGCGGATTCTTCTATGACCCGTCCCGATAATTGTATCCACGTAATATTATAAACCTATCATTGAACACTTAAGAGCAAAAGCTTGACAGAAATTTCGTTGCAGTTTGCTTACGTCATTACCTTGTGAAATCTTGATCGAGGGTTCACGTTTGAAATTGGTAGGAACTGTCTGGAACCTCTGATGAAGTTGCACAACAAATATTATTATACTTTCATGTTAAATACTGCAATCTGATTGGTTTAGACGCAGTTGACAATCCGTTCTCTCTCCCTCGCACGCTTAGCAACGGGCCGATAGAACGAATTGTTACATGCGCGTTAATTATGCGCGTACGGTTCGCCGTAGAATTCACGTCTTTTCTATATAAAAGCAGTAAAATTTGCTATAAAAATTAAGACATTCAGTATAATAAAATAAATAGTGCCTGTTTGGGAGGGTACCAGTTGAAATTGACACCCCTCGAAAACCATTGTCAACCTCCGCTTCGCGTCGGTTGACAATGGTTTTCTCGGGGTGTCAATTTCAACTGGTACCCTCCCAAACAGGCACTATTTATATACTATCAGTTTATCTACTGTATTTCCTGAGAAACTGCCGTAAGCATGGATACTTCTCAAAGACGGACGAACATATAACAGTTGAGGGACAAAATATCGTCAGCAAGGTTAGCGAAAACTTACTATTAGTGACCTAATCATAAATTACTTACTCTATTTGTTTCCTTCTTTTGGCACGTGGTGGTTCAGGGTTAGAAGACTTTGGATCCACCAGTTCTGGGGCTCTCGCTGTTTCCGAGTTAGGGCTAGGGTCCTCAAGTCCTGTGATGCCAGCTTGCAAACAGTCTTTATTTGCAGAGGAATTTCTCTGGTAAGTCTGTGGTTTTCTTCCTCCATCTCTTTCAGTTTGTTTTCCACAGTGGAAATCGGATTCTTCAAGTATTTGTTCATGCTAGCAATTTTGTGGTTTTCTTCCTCCATCTCTTTGAGTTTTTTTTCCAAAGTAGAAATTTGATTCTTCATGTCTTTTTTCATACTAGCAATTTGTCCGGCTACGAAATCTTTATTGTTCTTTACAGTTCTTTCAAGAAACTCTACATCATCCATTTCGCTCATGTTTATTTCCTGGAAGTATAAATTAAAATCGAATACCTTTAGTAAGGGTTAGGCTGAGGGAGTATTTAACAGAAATCATATGTCTATACAAAAGGACTACTTGTACTTTTTTCTTACCATGTAGGACTACATACGTACCAATGAAATCATGGTACTTTTTCTTTATTCAACAATTGGACATTGCAATTTATACTTTTTGTTGTCTTACATTACTATATAACTTCATGTCTATAAAAGGCCCGGAAAACTTTTGCCCTTAATGAATCCATCAACCCTACATGGAAAATAGTGTTTTAGTCTCCTGATCGCATCAGTAATGACAATATACATATTTTTATAACATAGCAATTAAAAAAGGATAGTGATTTATACCAAGTTGACTTAAAATTTTATGATGTTTTACCATTACGCTGGAATTATTTACTTACTTATCATTGGATTAATCCGTAAAGCATATGTTCATTCCACGGACATAAATATGAATCTGATATTGTTCTGTTTAATTTTAACAAAAAAATTATGAAAATCAGTCCAGAAAGAAATGTCTCAAACAAGCCAAAAATTATTCGACTTCAACTTGGAATTAGTCTCAACTGAATAGGTTTACTCAAAGTAAGCTTTGTCATAAAATAAACTGAAGCTGATTGGGTAAAAAATCTGATTAAAGCTTAAAGCTTAACCTACACATCACTTTTAGGGATTAGGGTATGGGTCATGGATATGGTTATGTTACATTTAACACCTAACCCTAACCCAACTCAAAGTTTAACTGTAAATCCTCTACCCATTTTTTTCAAAAGGCTTTACATTCAACACTTTATCCAACTTAATGAAAAAAATCTCCAACAAACCATCTTAAATCAACCCCCTAACCTACTATATTCTAATAAATTAGCCCAAACCCCTTACCAATTGAGATGCCAGAAGGTTATCCTAAAACCCTTTACCCGTTAATAACTCAGAAGGTTAGCATACAACCCTAGTCAAAACCGGTATTTTAACATGAACTCCTTACCACTCATAATCCAGTATGTTTATCTACAATTCATTATCCACCATAACCCATTAGGTTCACAAACAACCCCTTACTCACCATAACAAGGAAGGTAAACCAACAACCCCTTACCCACCATGACCCAGTAGGTTTACTAACAACCCTTGACCCACCATAACCCAGAAGGCTAACATACAACCCCTTACCCACCATGATCCAGTAGGTTTACTAACAACCCTTTATCCACCATAACCCATAATGCTAACATAAAACCCCTTACCCATCATGACCTAGAAGTTAACCTACAACCCCTTATCGACCTTAACACAGTAGGTAAACCTACAATCTCTTACCCACCATAACCCGGTAGGTTAACCAAAATCAACTAACCCACCATAACCCAAAAGGATTACTTCCAACTCCTTACCATCGTCACCTAGCAGATTAACCTACAACCCCTTACCCACCTTAACTCGGTACGTAAACCTACAACCCCTTACCCGCCATATTCTAATAGGTTAACTATCAACCCCTTACTCACCATTACCCAGAAAGTTAACCTTTAACCCCTTACCCACCTTAACCCATTTGGTTAACTTACAATGCCTTACTAACCTTAAATCTTAGGTAAACCGACAACCCCTTAACCACCTTAACCCAGTTGGTTAACTTACAACCAATTACTAACCTTAACTCATAAGTTAACCTGCGACCCTTTTCCCACTATACGTCAATAGGTTAAATAACAGTCCTTTATCTACCAATACTCAGTTGTTTAAACTACAAACCTTTAAAAGATGAACTCAGTTCGACAACCTTCAACCATTTACCCATTTTTTTTGTAGTTTAATATTTAATCCTTTACCCACCTTAACTCAGAAGCAAAAAATGCTAATATCTAAAATGTTCTTGATACCAAAGGCCCGATGTCATATAGTATTTAATAGATGATAGTATTTAATATATGATGTCCACAATGAAAATATAATGATTTTAGAATTTTATTTTACTCTAATTATTATAAAAACATTTAATAAAAACTACCCAAAAGCTTTTGTCCTAAATATATCCACCACCATACATGGAATCAAACATTTCAGACTACTAATCTTATCAGATATGACAAAAACACACAAAAACACATACTTTTGAAATATCGTAATTATATGTAAATTGGCTATTTCATTCTATTCTTGTACAGAACGACTATTATAAAAAGAAATTAGTAAAATGTCTTATCGCACTTTATTTTTAGAATTCAAGCAAATATGAAAAGCAAATAATAATTTAACCTAACTATGAAGTTTTTCCCCTACCTTTTTCACGACGGCTTTTTCCGCTGTCTTTTAAACTATGATCTTAACCTTTTCAAAGTCAGCGCCAGAGTTTTTTTTCCTTAATCGTTGCCTTCAATTTGACATCAACATTAACAAGAAAAAAAACAAGGTTTACATAGAGAAAGCCTTGTAATTAAAAATAACCCTACAACACCTTACCCACCATAACTCAGTAGGTTAACAATCAACCCCCTACCCATCTTAACCTAATAGGTTAACATACAACCGCTTTCCCACCCTATCTTGGTAGGTTAACCTAAAACCCCTTACAAACCTTATCCCATTTGGTAAACCTACAAACCCTTACCCACCATTACCCAGTGTGTTAACCTTCAACCCCGTACCCAAAAATTGCCCATTAGGTTAACCTACAATCCCTTACCCACCATAACCCAGTAGGTTAACCTTCAACCCCTTACCCACCATAACCCAGTGGGTTAACTTACAACCCCTAACCCCCCATAACCCAGTAGGTAAACCTACAACCGCTTACCCACCATAACCCAGTTGGTTAACCTACAACCTCTTCCCCACCATTACCTAGTGCGTTAAGGAAGTATGGGACTCATGATTTTGAATCTACCGCGCAACTCCGAATGACGTAAACCAATTCGCGGTCGTTAAATATGTTGGTTCAATTCTAAGATATTTAACAATAAAATTAATTGTGGAAAGGATTTCAAATTTTCTTTTTAAAATAAAACGTGAACATACATGATAATAAAAGTTAATTTAACCCATAAATCTTATTTTACGACATAAAAATCGGTTCGGTTTTCGGCAATGCGGAGGAAACGTGGATTTGATTTTGAACGCTGAAATGACATAAAGGTTGCTAAAGCTCAGAAAAAGGATGGTCTAGTCACATAGTACGAACGTGGACGCTCTCTTGGGCAGACCAAACACATATTTGGATATTACAGCTGAATAATTCTCATCACAGATGGAGGAAGATGACTCGACACCAGCAAAAGCGATCTGTCCAGGTTTGACTTACATTCATTGACAGAGTAAAAGTATTTTGTAATCTAAGCGAGGTTAAGTTCGTCGAGACTGAAAATTTTTGACAGACGTTTCATCAGTTTTGGCAAATCTTGCTGAGATTAGAGTTAAAGTAAAATTGGTATGGGCATCATCGAATTTTTCTTATGCTATGTGGGTGTAATGCACTGGTGCTTGCATGTATTGGTCTCTGCTCATGAATGTGTAAGATACCAATACCTATATAAGTAGGCATCGTACATATTCGTGAGTAAAGCCCCAAGCACCTGAGGTGTAATTTCATAATAAAAAAAATAATTATAATCATGTATACAAGTTTTTGACAGTATGGTTCAATACACATATCAGAACCCAGTAGAATTATTAATGTCTTTGATTATTAATAGTTAATTCTAAAATATATCAGAATTTGTATCATGTCGTCACATGTTTCAGATAATCAGATGTTTCGAGTAGTCGATTTTCAACGCATGAGTTCATTCCAAAATGATGTTATACCACACATACGAAATCTCCTGTCGTCTCTATGCATAGCCATTAGTCAAATTATGTGGCATCCAGTTTATATTTTAGCTAGAAGTAGAAACTGCATATGATGACAACTAACTTTGATTTTGTATCAGTAATTTCAGATGCTATGTCTGAGTGAGGTTAAAAATGATTCAGTTTAGATAAAAATTGTTAACTTAACTGACAGTCATTATGTGTGGCGTTAGGTGTTAAACTATCGGAAACCCATGACGTCAGGAGATGTATTTTAAAATAGGAAGACAGATTGACAAACAGTTTAGGTAATGATATTTGTTATGGTATACACATATTGACAGCAAAATAAATTTCAAATAGGTGTGAAATAGGTGTCAAATACAATTTTTTTTTATTTAAACCTCAACCTCAGATGGTGTCTTTTTTCAGTTAAAACAGTGTCTGGATCTTTTGTGTGCCTTTCAGTCTTTCACAATAATGCTCCCTCAAAATTTACTTTTCACAGCCCCATGCCCTTCTTCATGTGGAAAGATTTGCATGTACATATTTATGTATCGATTGGAGAACAACTAATTTAAAAGTGAAGATTTTAGAAGTCAGTGTCTAATAATAAATATCCCTCTACCAGTAAATATTAATATGTTTGTTAAATATGAGTTAACCTCTGTTTATGCCTTTATAATATCAAGTACATATGCATACATTTTTTTTACTGATCAACTTTGCAACCAATTGGTGTTCCTTTATAATATCAAGTACATATGCATATATTTTTTTTAACTGATCAACTTGGCAAACAATTGGTGTTCCAAATAATATTCTCTCATGGTGCAAAAATTCCTGATTATGTAACTTAATATTACAGATGTTCACCATGAAGAAGTTGTCAAAATATCTGATTGTGGTTGGAGACAGTGGAGGAGTTTGGTGGAATTAGGGATGTAAGCAGATATGCATTGAAGAGAGCTCGATGGTCGTGGCCATTTTTAGACTGTATTGATCTCCTAAGGAAGAAGAGCTATATATAAAAATATGCTGGTTGGCAAAAGAGAGAGAGAGAGAGTGGGAAGTCATAACAGTTTTTCAGGTATTTGATAAATTACATAAACTACTTTCGATTGGTATCTCTGTGATTGGTTTAATTTTCATGGATTTCAAGGGTATACTCTTTCATATGAACAAATTAAAACCCCCACAAAAAAACTCAACCCCCCCCCCCAAAAAAAAAATCTTCATTAACTGTGCAAAATAATCCATGAAATTGCATCCCAATGAACCTTTAATGAATGATAACAATTCCCAAAAATTAGACCTCACAAAATTCAATGATTTGACAGTTAACTGTAATATTCCATATATTGTTGACTGAAATCTTTAGTCCCAGAGATTATCACTGTGCCATTTATTTTCATTGATTTTATTCTGTTTAATACTCTAAGCATGAGTGTACCAATTGAAAATCTGTCATTTATTAAAAAAATTTTATAAGTAAATTCTAAATTATGTAAATTTTTTTGTATGAATTTTTGGTTTGTTATCCTTAAGGTTCTCCGGTCCTCAGCCTCAAAGAATTTTTTTCATCATAAGAATGATATTTTTCTTTCAACCATTATAAATGAAATGATATAAAATGAAATTTTTAGAGGGTATACATGCATTTTACAAAGTTATTGCAAATTTGCCTACGATGGATATAATGGAATAAAGAAACAAGTTGAGTTTCATAAAAAAATTTCGGTGCAACAATGGCTCGAACTCTATACTAAGATGTATATAAGTGGGAGAGCTCCGTGGATCCACTATGCCAACATGTTGCGTGACTGATGGTTATACTAGCAGTAGAATACTAAATTAAAATTGACTGTATAAAAGCCAAATTTATGGTACAAATAAAAGAAATCAGGATGATTAAGAGTTATCGAACTTTGCTGAGGATCGGAGATCGTTAAGTAAAGGAATCTACAAGATAAAGATTAGTATTTCATTTATAATGAGAAATATTAAGGCTGATCTATATTTAATCAAATCGAAAAAAAATGAATTGTAGCATTTTGAATAGAAATCGAACCAACTGAATAAACCCTGAATTGTCCCAGCCCTAATCTTAATGAACCATAAATTGTACATCCTAAGAAATCCTTGTGTTTGAATGTCAAAACAGTTTTTGTTTAGATATTTCTCTATGTATAAGTATTTTAGTTGATGCTATTTCCCATCTTTCAGGTCATTCATCTATGATCAGGACATTTTCTGGAAAAATAGAAAACTTTTCAACAAGATCGAAATCCTCTCGCACATGTACTTTGTTTCTTAATTCCAAATCAACACCTCCTCCACGATTGCAGTATCAACTGGAACGGAACTAGCCATGGAGAGTGACATGATAGAAGAGATGGTCAAGGATGTGAATGATGGGTCTGTTCGTGTAAAGACAATAGTTGGACAAACATTGACACAAATATTGGTAAAACATTAGATGCTAATCATGGGAAAGAAATCTTAAGGAACCATCTATACTTTGTTTAAAAAAACACAAAACTTTAGACCTCAACTTGCCCAAGGAAAAGATGCAAGGATAAGCCAAGAACTTGTGCTCTTGTCCGCTTCAATATTTATGTTAGATATGTAATAAAAATGTTGAGAGGGTTGTTCATTTTGGAGCGATAATTGTCAGCTTCATTATTTATGCTAGAACACATGTAATAATGTTGAGAGGGCCTTTGATTTGGATGCATTATTTGTATAAGTCTGTAAATCTATAATACATGTACATGTGAGGAGTTAAATGTCCAGTATAAACTTGATTAGTATAAAAAAGAATTCATACCATAATATATGGTTGTAACAGTAATGGATGCTGTTCTACTGAATGGCTTAAAATTAAATTCGCCCTTTGTACTGTGCATATTGTACATGATGTAATGCTGATTTCGATCCTTTTATATGTTTCAGAGTTGAAAAAATAATTATGAGATACATGTAGCAAATCATAAATTAAATATTTATTTGTTTATACCTACTAGAATTATTTTGTTCCTACCTTTAACTGAGGAATTTCAAGTTAAACAGAGGAAATTTGGGATTTAAATGAATATTTTTTTACTTTTTTGGTGAATTTTATAAAGTACTAGCATTGTAATAAAGATATTATTAAGATATTATTAATTGACTGAGTGTTTATTGAACAAAAAGTTGGTATTGATTATTTTATCTACATTAGAATAGTGTTCAAGTGAAAATGGCGCGAAATTGAAAAAAACAGACCAGAGGAAATTCAGACTGCAATATCTTTTTATCTAAGTCATTGACATATGAGTTTCTCCTTTTCCAGCGAAAGCATAACGTTTGAACATTTTATTTCAGTTCAAAAATAAGACTTTTAATTATATTAAAATATATTTTTGACCATTTTGCATTGAAGGTCAACACAAAATGCAACAAATTAGAACTATGCAGAGGAAATTCGGTTGCAGTTTGTAAAATACTGAGGAGGCGTTGACAAAATATTTTTGAAAAAAAAAAATCATTCTTCTGTTAATGTGTTATGAATAGCATATAAGAAAAATGAAATCAAATAATTGCAAACTCTGTAGCATTTCTTCATTTCTGTTGCAAGCGGTGTATTTTAATGAGCTAGAGTATTTCCAACAAGGGTATGTTTTGCTATCGTTACCATGGAAACAAACATATTAACCTATCAATTTTTTAGCTCACCTGAGCTGAAAGCTCAAGTGAGCTATTCTGATCACATTTTGTCTGTCGTCCGTCCGTCCGTCCGTCTGTCTGTCCGTCTGTCTGTCTGTCCGTCTGTAAACTTTTCACCTTTTCAACATCTTCTCAAGAACCACTGGGCCAATTTCAACCAAACTTGGCACATATCATCCTTAGCCTAAGGGGATTCAAAGTTGTGAAAATTAAGGACCAAGCCCTCTTACAAGGGGAGATAATTAGGAATTAATGAAAATTTACAAGAAATTTTCAAAAATCTTCTTCTCAAGAACCATTTGGCCAGAAAAGCTGAAACTTGTAGGGAAGCATCCTCAGGTAGTGTAGATTCAAAGTTGTGAAAATCATGACCCCCGGGGGTAGGTTGGGGCCACAATGGGGGGTCGACTTTTTACATAGGAATAAATAAAGTAAATCTTTAAAAATCTTCTTCTCAAGAACCGTTAGGCCAGAAAGGCTGAAACTTATGTGGAAGCATACTCAGGAAGTGTAGATTCAAAGTTGTGAAAATCATGACCCCCGGGGGTAGGATGGGGCCACAATGGGGGGTCGACTTTTTACATAGCAATATTTAGAGTAAATCTTTAAAAATCTTCTTTTCAAGAACCGTTAGGCCAGGAAAGCTGAAACTTATTTGGAAGCATCCTTAGGTAGTGTAGATTCAAAGTTGTGAAAATCATGACCCCCGGGGGTAGGGTGGGGCCAAAATGGGGGGTCGACGTTTTACATAGGAATATATAGAGTAAATCTTTAAAAATCTTCTTCTCAAGAACCATTTGGCCAGGAAAGCTGAAACTTATGTGGAAACATACTCAGGTAGTGTAGATTCAAAGTTGTGAAAATCATGACCCCCCCGGGGTAGGATGGGGCCACAATAGGGGGTCGACTTTTTACATAGGAATATATAGAGTAAATCTTTAAAATCTTCTTTTCAAGAACCGTTAGGCCAGGAAAGCTGAAACTTATGTGGAAGCCTTCTCAGGTAGTGTAGATTCAAAGTTGTGAAAATCATGACCCCCTGGGGTAGGGTGGGGCCAAAATGGGGGGTCGACTTTTTACATAGGAATATATAGAGTAAATCTTTAAAAATCTTCTTCTCAAGAACCGTTAGGCCAGGAAAGCAAAAACTTACGTGGAAGCATCCTCAGGTAATGTAGATTCAAAGTTGTGAAAATCTTTACCTCTGGGGGTAGGGTGGGGCCAAAATGGGGGGTCGTTTTTTTAAAATAGGAATATATAGAGTAAATCTTCAAACATCTTCTTCTCAGAACCTAATAAGCCAGGAAAGCTGAAACTTGTTTGGAAGCATCCTCAGGTAATGTAGATTCAAAGTTGTGAAAATCATGACTTTCGGGGGTAGGGTGGGGCCATAATGGGGGGTCGAATTTATACATAGTAATATATAGAGTAAATCTTTAAAACTCTGCTCCTCAAGAACCATTTGGCCAGGAAAGCTGAATCTTATGTGGAAGCATCCTCAGGTAGTGTAGATTCAAAGTTGTAAAAATCATGACCTCCGGGGGTAGGGTGGGGCCACAAGGGGGGGGGGTCGAATTTATACATAGGAATATATAGAGTAAATCTTTAAAAATCTTTTTCTAAAGAACCATTGGCCAGGAAAGCTGAAACTAATGTAGAAGCATCCTAAGGTAGTGTAGATTCAGAGTTGTGAAAATCATGACTCCCGAGGGTAGGGTGGGGCCACAAGGGGGGAGGGGTCAACTTTTTACATAGGAATATATAGAGTAAATCTTTAAAAGTCTTCTTATCAGAAACTAATTAGCCAGGAAAACTGAAACTTATGTGGAAGCATCCTTAGGTAGTGTAGATTCAAAGTTGTGAAAATTATGACTTCCGAGGGTAGGATGGGGCTACAATGGGGGTTTGACTGTTTACATAGGAATATGTAGAGTAAATCTTTTAAAAATCTTCTTCTCAGAAACTAATCAGCCAGGTGATTATTTAATATTGTTTAGATTTTGGCTTCTGGATGATTTCTGGACGATTGGGTCTCACAAGGGGTTCAGAGTTTGATGTAGGTTTATATCCAATTTATAAACAATTGTTTAGGATCTTTTTGAGAGCTGCAATGCTCAACATGTGATATTACTATAAAATCATCCTGTTAGAAAAGGGACTAATGATAATAAACATAAGAATATCCAGTGGAAAAAATTGATTTTTATTTATACAGGATCTACATGTATTATACTACATTGTCCAGATAGTTTTTATTATGACTCCATTAAGCTGATTTTATCATACCTATTGTTTCTCAGGTGAGCGATGTGGCCCATGGGCCTCTTGTTTTATATTCTGTTAGAGGAAATACAGTGCTAACTGTTGAACCAAGTTTTGTAATTTTTTAATTACTTTAGTGTCAGTCCCATACTTCCTTAACCCACAGCCCCTTACCGACCATTACCCAGTGGGTTAACCTACAACCTCTTCCCAACCATAACCCAGTGGGTTAACCTACAACCTCTTCCCCATCATAACTCAGTGGGTTAACCTACAACCCCTTACCCACCATAACCCAATAGGTTAACCTTCAACCCCTTACCCACCATTACCCAGAGGGTTAACCTACAACCCCTTACACACCATAACCCAGTAGGTTAACCTACAACCTCTTCCCAACCATAACTCAGTGGATTAACCTTCAACCCCTTACCCACCATTACCCAGTGTGTTAACCTTCAATCCAATACCCAAAATTACCCAGTAGGTTAACGTACCTCCCCTTACACACCATTACCCTATAGATTAACCTTCAACCCCTTACCCACCATAACCCAGTGGGTTAACCTACAATCCCTTACTCTTTGTGTAATAATAAAGACACCATGACAGAAGGATACTTTGTTCAAACAGTTCAAATTTTGTTATTGTTTACAAATTGGATAATTGGGAATTATATGGTTTTTTATGTTAAAATGATAAATCATTTACATATCGTACGAGGTTATTTTCTTGCACATAAGTTCATTTTCAAAAATGAACTTTAGATTACACACTATGAAAAGAAACGCAATGAACAAAGCCAAATATAAAATGATATATATATCCAAAACAGACAACAAGTTTCAAATCGTTGATTATATAAATTGTCAAACACAATACACTATACGAATGACATAAATCATAATTTAAGAAACTGGTCTTATCAACAATATATAATCACTTCTTTTTTCAAAAGAATATCAAATATTGCGTTTAAAAGTAACAAATATCAAAACGAGACTACACAAAACAAATATAGAATGACATCACATCAATTTCTATTTGGACTAGCACATTAGAAATTCTATTTATAGACAACGGGATTTTAAAGATATTCTTAGAAACTTGATCAGGCTTCCTTGATCAGGCAGGCAGGTCAACTACTAACCCTTACCCTAACCCTAACCCCCGGAAGTTTAAGGCCTACCCCGAGCTAACCCTGAATTTTAGGGTCATCCCGGGTTTATCATCTAAAATCTAATGCCAGACGTTGATATTCGGGGATAATGTTGTAAAGGGTAGGTCACATGAAATATCTATCAACCCTTCCCGAACCCGGAAGTTTAAGGGCTAACCCCGAGCTAACCCTGAATTTTAGGGTCATCCCGGATTTATCATCTAAAATCTAATGCCAGACGTTGATATTCGGGGATAATGTTGTACAGAGGTAGGTCACATGAAATATCCCCAACCCTTCCCAAACCCGAAGTTTAAGGGCTAACTCCGAGCTACCTCTCAATTTTTAGGGTCATCCCGGGTTTATCATCTAAAATCTAATGCCAGACGTTGATATTCGGGGATAATGTTGTACAGAGGCTGTTCAAATTAAATATACATTAAACCTGGAATTTTAAAGAGATAAAGTTTTATCCACAGTTTTTAACTGATGTTACGTTGTACGGACTGTAAACAAATAACCAACCAATTATTTTAAAGATCACACATTTATTTGTTTTCATATTTATAGTACAGAAATTATTTTTTTATTCTTTATCAAAAATGATATCATCATATATTTAATGAAATTACTTTCTTTCGGTTAGAATTATTTCAGTTTTCTGGTAACTCTTTGGCAATCCGATCTTACATTAACAAAATGCGGTGACTAACAAAAAAGTTGAACAAAGTAAGTGAGTTTCCATATAGCAAGAACTAAAAATATTGTCATTGATTTAGGTCAGTTCAAGGATACTCTCCTAGATACCAAGGTTGATTATTTTTTGCAGAGTTGAATCAAAGAGAAAAAAATCTAACATTTTGATCATGAACATTATCTACTAAACCTTCTCATTAAAAATCCATCATAAAATCTAAACGTTTCTATAGATTTGTTTAATATAATATATATCTTCCTGCTACTTTTATCTTTCATTACTTTAACAAATTTCCTTTCACAAACAAAAGGTTTACATAAAGGAGTAGCAGTACTCAGTGAACAGAGACTATGCTTTTCTTTTAACACAAACAAATAGCAAACTTTCATTCCAAAGCATCCCCAACCAAGTTGTCTAGCTCTTTCTGGAGCTTTGCTCTTTCACTGATAGCTCTTTTCTTCTTGATTATTTTCTTTACTTTGTTTTGTAAGTAACTTGTAAAATCCCCGCGAACGTCTGGCTTCCATCCCTCGCTCCATATGCGATCTTCCACACCGGTTTCTAAATTCTAGCCTTAACTCCAATCCATTACCCATCACTACACATACCCGTCACTTATTGCTTAAATACAATAACTGAACTTAGTATTGGGTGATGGGATATAGATAAGAAATTTTTAAGTGTAATGCAAAAATATATTTTACATTTCACAATTATTTATTAAAAACATTATCATTATTATCATGGTTGCTGGGTGTAAAACGTTTAAGAGCATAGGGTCTCTGAAGAGGCAATGTGAAAGTTTCACTTTGAAGAGGGGGTGTCCTACCCAGCTCCGCCTGCACATCTTCATTATCCTTACAGAGGTTCTCATTCTTCTCTTCATCGTCAGAAGGACTTGTATTCTTTAAGGCGATCCTATGTTCGACCTGCATGTGACTATTTTCGTCGTATACCACGTCATTCCAGGTAAGTGGATGATCAGCTGTAGGGAGCAAAAGACTGGAGTGGAATATAAGACAGGGACAGTCTGCGAAATCAGAATGATGTGCCGAAGTTACTTGCAACTTCCACCTGTTTACCCGATTTATGCATATGTAAATTGGCAAAGACATATGTAAAGTGTTGTTGAGCAAAGAGTGCATAAGTACTCTATGGGCCAATAGTCTAAGGAGCATCTGCAGGTAATCGTCACGGCATGTACAGTGGTGCGATTGTAGGTCCCCGGCATTAACACAATAACAATTCTGGCCCTCCTTGTCAAGTTGTAAACGTAACTGTTTGCCGTCAACATCAACCGCACATGCAATGATGTATCCATGCTTTAAGTAACAATAGCCCCGCATGAAGACTTTCTGATATAGGCAGGCAGTGGAAATTAAAATGCATTCCTTGGGGTACGGAGTTAGTTTCATTTTCTGGAACTTAGGAAATGGATCCATGAAGATACTGGACGTTACGAAACTATATTCTAACATCATCTGTAAATAAGTCAGGATTATCATTTACGATGTAAGTGTATTATAGATTAATCCTGTAGGTTTATAATCACGGATTTTAACGATCAAGGTACCCTGATGATTGATTCACTTTTATGTCCATCTAGGTAAAGCTAACTTTACTTATCTGAAATAATCGGAGGTCTCTTTAATAATAAATCAGTTATATTAAAATTGTGAAATATTTTCAACAAAACGTATTAGAATAACAGTGAACGTGGCCAATACATTCGTAAACACTAACCTAGGTATATTCTGGGTATACCCAGGTATACCTGAGGTATACATTGGGTATACCTTAGGTATACGCTGGGTATACCTAGGGTATACTCAGGGTATATCATAAGTATACTCTCTAGGGTATACCCTCTAGGATACACCAAACATGTACAACCTCAGTACTTATAAATTATAATTAATAAAATTTATATAAGTTGATATTAGAGAATTATGCAATTATTGATTCTAAATGTTTTGTATCATATCGCAGGTAACCTTCCGTCAGTATCTTATTGTTTGCTTTTCAGTGAATTCCTCTCTTTATATAAAATAATATCTCATTACTTATATTTTATTTAAGAATATTACATCCCATTAATTACTTAATATGTATATGCAATAATGTAAAATATCTTTCGATAATTAAAACATACAGTACAGTAAACCAGCTTACCGCTAAGAAACAAATTGCACATCCAATTGCACACAAATCATTCTACGAAAATAAATTATAATAGAAACGTACACACTTGTAAACATAACCCACATGACTGTTAAGTCATGTGATTAAAAATAGGCGGAGTCACGCACACGTACACGCAACACGTCAAAGTGCCCTAACCCTTACCCTAACCCCTAACCCTAACCCTAACACTAACCCTCCTTTCTAATAATGGGTATTAGAATAAATAAGGGTTGAAATATTGATATTTAGAGATTTAGAGGGTTTCCGAATGGATTAAGTGTCCACTATATTTATCGTCAAATTGAAATCTATGGGTATACTCAGGGGGGTATAAATTAATAATAGAGAGGTAATCCTTTAATCTAATTGTCCTAATTCCTTTGTAATAATGTGTATTAAGAAAAATGAGGGTTGAAATGTTCATACTTAGAGATTTAGTGGGGGTCAAAATGGATTAAGTGTACCATATAATTTCATGTAAATTGAAAATTATGGGTTCACTTAGGTGGGTATAAAATCAAAATAGAGGGGTATTTCTTTTAACTAAGGGTCCTAATTTCTTTGTTATAATGTCTATAAGGATAAATAAGGGTTGAAATGTTGATATTTAGAGCTTTAGAGGGTGTCCGAATGGATTTAGTATGCCATATATTAAACATCAAATTGAAATTTATGGGTATACTCAGGGGGGTATAAATTGATAAAACAAGGAGCCTCCTGTTATCTAAGGGTCCTAATATCTTTGTTTTAATGTATATTAGAATAAATGAAGGTAGAGATATTGATGCTTATAGAATAATAGGTGGTCCGAAGGGATTTAGTAATATAATATAATTAGCGGGAAATTCATAATTATGGGTTTACTTGTCCGGGTATAAATTTATAATACAGGGATATTTCTTTAAACTAGTGGTGATATCTCCTTGGTTAATATGTATTAGGATAATTAAGGGTAGAAATATTGATACTAAGAGATTTAGAGGGTGTCCGAAGGGATTTAGTATGCCATATATTTAATGTAAAATTGAAATTTATGGGTATACTCGGGGGGGGGGGTATAAATTGATAATACAAGGGTACTCCTGTTATCTAAGGGTTCTAATCTCTTTGTTTTAAGGTATATTAGGATAAATGAGGGTAGAAATATTGATGCTCTAGGATTAAGAGGTGGTCCGAAGGGATTTAGTATAACATATAATTGGCAGGAATTTTAAAATAATGGGTTTACACGGCCAGGTATTAATTCATAATACAGGGGTATTTCTTTAAACTAGTGGTAATATATCCTTGGTTTTAATATGTATTAGGATAATTAAGGGTAGAAATATTAAGAGATTTAGAGGGTGTCCGAAGGGATTTATATTCCATATATTTAAGATTTCTCTCTCTCCCTTTCTCTGAATTAGATTACATAATCATCAATAAAGCTGATATGGTGTACTCGAGCACATTTCCTTTTTTCAATCAGGAAAAGGAATGGGTTCAATTCCCACTTTCAACAGAAAATAGGTGATACATGTACAATTTAATGGTTACCTTTTGTCATGCACAACACTTGTCCTTATAGCTATTTGTGTCATTTTCTCTAAGAAGCACTTTGAATGTTTTAGAAGCAATTAATTCTATCATTATGTACACAGTTCTGATTATGTGGGGCCACTAGGCTATCTGCCCACTTTGCACCAGCTTTCTGTTCCATTATGCCTAGGGAGGGAATCGAACCCTCGTACAAACTGTACTACTTACAAAGAAGATCTCTCCCTCACTCTACTTAAACACGTACACCTCTATACTATACGTATATAAAAACCATTCCCTTCACAATTACTATAAACAATTATATTTTTTAAAACTAGCGAAAACTCTACTTTCATTTCGTGAAATATTTGCATATTTTGTGTACTGCTACTTATATAGAAATGCAAGATCAAAAACAGATTCTACACCATACTCCACATTAATCATATTCACTATCTAAATTTTAAGCAGACCTTTATAATGAAAGAGTTTTCATCATTTCATCAAGAATGCTTCTGTTTTCAATTCAGGGATGTTTATATATCACTATAGCAAAAACTCCGCCCATCAAAGACCACGTGACAATGCTTTGACATTGACGAGATTGCTCCGGAGCGATCTTTGTAAAAACCCCTATACCCTAACCCTAACCCTAACCCAACCCTAACCCAAACCCTAACCCAAACATTAACCCTAACCTTAACCTAAATAAAACTTTAAAACACTATCACCCGGAAGTTAAATTCATGTTCGTCCTTATGTGAAGTCAAACCAGTGGCAAACTTGGAGCATACTAAAATGACAGACAATGAAGCTCAATCCTTATATATTACAACAGGTAAAGAAAATACCGAAGAAGTAATCAAATTTGGCTTGAATCCAGCAAACGTACTTTTTAGAACTGAACCAATTAGAATAAGAGACTGTACAATTCCACTTGTTACTCAAACGTTGTGGTATGACTATGATTATGATGTGGACGTTATAGTAGCAACTTTAGAACGATTTTCAAGTATTTCAGCTTCCTTTACGTATTTAGGAATTTTACCTAGAGAAAAATTAAGTTTCATCAAAGTCTACAACATTGTCAGGAAGCACCTACCTCTAGCCAATTTTTCTAGAAAGGGACTAGAATGTTTAAGATGGAGTGTGAGTATAAAACTTTTCGAAGGTGATGGTTTTGAATTCCATTTGGTTTTATTACCAAAACCTCAGAGGACCCATTTTCAGCACGCAAATGAATCACTTCTACAAAAGTACCAATACAATTTTTACGATACTTTCCGAAAACTCTTTTCGACATGTATTCAATCTTTGCCGCCAGCGGATATTTCTAGAGGTACATTTAAGAAAAATTCAATTATAAACATCCGAAAATGGAGGGTGTTACAAGATGACAGAGTTCTTGTGTTACATCTTTTAGATGAAGCGCTTCAAAAAAACGCCACATGGAGAGGAATTTGAGGCAACAATTTTAGCTTTTCAATTAGGTCAACATGACACTTCTGATGAAATCGTCGTTAATGCATTTGATGTAAATAAAGCTACTATTTCTATTCATGCTGCAATAACCATTTCATCGAAGTTATTTGATCAACACTTATTATGGTCCAGATTCGGTTTACAAGAGGTCGTCGGTGAGCGTGGAACATTTACCACGGCACTTACTTTGAGTTCCTGTGCAAACTTTCAAACAAACTTAGATGGAAGAGTAATTGACATTACTCAAGAGCTACGCAAAATTTGCAAAACTCCTCATGTTTTGAATTTTGTTCAGTTCTACGCGGATACACCACATTTGAGTTCATCGTATATACATCCAATCTTTGGATGCATAGTTACCACAGGTATTCTGCATAAAGAAATCCTAAAGAGTATGGAAAGAAAGAGTAAAGAGTACTTAGATATATGTAAAGAAAACTGCCTCAAACTTGTCAAGGTAAACGCTAGAGTTGAAATAGTTGCCTTGCAAAAGAACGGTTCAAAAAACATTATCGCAAAGGAGTTAATCGATTGTTTTGCGCTTCAGAATCTTATTAAGAAGTACTCACTGTTGGTGCCATTTGCGAACAAAACATCATCACTTGATCCTCAAGTAACTTTCTCTAGTTTTTTATGTAGTATACCAAAACATATTCATCAAACATTATTTACTTTGTTCAACGAAAAAAAAAAGACAGAGGCGGGTTTTTGGATGTTTAGAAAGCATATCAATACGAAGTTCCTAATGAAAAGTTCTGGAAAGGAAAGCCAAATTCGGTATTGGACAATATTTTTGCGTCAAATCTTGGACCTGGGGGGTCCCTTCCCGACAGATCACTTACTTGGGAGAATGGATTCCTATGTCTTGAAAATAGTGAAGCATGTGCTGTTAATGATAGGAGCACCCCTCCTCTAAAGTTTTTAAAATTAAACAGATTCGACGAAGACAGAATAAAAAGAATATTCAATTTTTCAGACGTACTAAAAAGTGGAAATGTGGTAATTGGCAAACGAGCTGTTTTGATTTTAATTCAAGACATTATGGCTGATCCATACAGAATTGCTAATTGCGGTCATTATCTTTTAGCAAACATTAGAGGAAAAGGGATCCCACAAGGGGGAAGACTTTCTGGATCCATCACCTTGTTTGACCTGTGTGACAAACTCTGCAACTAAGTGCAATATAAGCCCCCTTATGTATTTAAGCGGGTCTTGGAATTGATTGAAGAGGAGGGAAGAAATACTAACGATATTTTAGTAAAGGGATTTCAAAGTTTAGATATTACTTACTTCCCTGATCTATCATTTTACGACGGAAACCGAAATCCTAAAATAGCTTGGAAAGGCACTGGCTTTTTGAAAATATTACATGGACATTCTCGTCAAGTTTCTGTTGAAAAATGTATAGAAGTCACCGGTCTTGTGATTCATTATTTAGAATCGGAAGGATTAGTTCATAGTTCGAAATTCCGAAAACTTGCAAAGGACGGCAACTTTTCCCTTCCATGGATTCCAGAGATTCTTTGCAATTTGATAGAACAACGTATTGACGATAAGTTGCTGATAGTTGTACATATGTTTTTATGTATTGGACTGATGCAAAATAATTGGTATGTTTCCTACGAAAATTTCCACAAGCATCATTTGATGATTCACAAGAAACTCCCAAATTTAACAAATACTCTTCAGAATCATGACCTTCTTTCTAACTTTAGACTTCAAATTTTCCCTCATTTAATTGTGATGAAATTACATGAGAATCTCCCGTATTTATTGAATACGCATGAAGAAACATATGAACGATTTGAAAAGCTTCATGATGTCTCCGAGAGTGTAGACAATCCAGATGAGGTCAACAGAATGAACCCTGTTCTTGATGATTTACTTGTTAATGAAACCCCGAGAAAGAATATTCTTAAGGTACCAAGGAAACACTGCACAGCTGGATTTCGAGGCCGCTGGTAATCAATGGAACTTGAAATCTTACATGTTGTAAAACTCTCCAAACCAAAGTCTCTAAACGCTGCTTATACGTTTTACTTGGAACTGTGCCATGAAAGAAATGTGGTGAACAGAACCTTCTACTCTTTCAAACACAAAATTAAAGACATATCTTAAATATTTTATTTTTGTCATTACATAAAGATGACAATAGGCCCAGGGGCCATATCGCTCACCTGAGCAATACTAGCCAACTGACATAATTATAATCCAATCAATTTAGTAAATCAAGTATCTCTATATACTTTTATGTAAACATTTGACCACCACCCCCCCCCCCCCTCTTATGGTGGCCCCACCCTATCACTGGGGATCATGATTTGAAAAAAAAATCTTGAATATACACTTTCTAATGATAATTTTACAGAAGTAGCAGTTTTTCTGGTCCATTAGGTTTTTAAATATTATTTAACTAAATACCCCATCGTGTGCCCAACTTCACCCTGGAGAGCATGATTTGAACACTACCTTAAAATGCTTCCACATAAGAGCTTTTCAGACCGATTGGTCTGTATTTAGATTTTCAAATATTTTTCTTTATGTTTTCCTAAAAATATAATACCTGTAAAACGTACATCCCAAACATTGTGGTCCCGCCCTACCAACAGTGGTTATGATTTTGACAAACCTAAATCTATGTTACTTTATTTTGCTTCCACAAAAGTTTCAATTTTTCTGGCCAATGGTTTTTGGGGAGAAGATTTTTGGAAAAAGAAGGTGTGGCCCTTCATTTTAATAATGTTGACTTTCTTTTACTTTAGGATGCTTTATGACATGTTTTGTTGAAATTGGCCTAGTGGTTATGGAGAAAAAAAAATAAAATGTAAAAAATTTACAGACTGACGGAGAGAGAAAAAAAACAGACAAACGGACGCCGGACAATAAGTGATCAAAGAAGAGGGTACAGTTTCCAACAATATTTGCCTTAAAATTCAAAAGTTGTGTAAATTTCATAAAAATAGACCTATACCATCTTGAACTTGTGTGTATATAAAGTACCACGTTATGCACTTTTATCTCGTTTCAAAAAATAATTATGACTTCAACATTTCGGCACATTTTTTAGATTTGGTCAAAAATGATGAAATATGGCACATTTTCTCATAATTTTTTGAAACGAAATTAATATATTTCATGTGATATCACATGATAAAGTTATTTTGTGAGTTTCATCGTGGGCAACAACTGCGAAGATATTTTTCTATTCAAAAAACTACTAAGAAACTGGTATCTTCTGCTCCTTTTCATGAAAATTACGGGAAAATGCACTGTTTGTGACGTCGTCACAATTAACCTTGTGAACGTCTTATCATGTAACTATTTATATATTTTTAATATATTGGTAATCTTGTCTTAATAAACGTTACATTTCAATTTATTGTGAGATTTTTAAAAATTACTCTAAAACAGGGCAAAATATAACTGAAACTGTACCTGATTCTTTTAGCTCAGGCGAGCTTTTAATAACTGAACACAAAATATTACAAATTATCCTGGTCACTTGATTAGAAATCACTGTGTTAAAAATGTTTTTTTCATACTCTACAGTTGTATGCTAGTTAAAAAAAAAAATCTGTTCACATACGTTGAAAATACAATTTCAAACAAAACGGAAAACGGAAAATGAGCACCACTCATTATTTAAAAAATGGAACAGAACTGTTTGTGATATAGCAACTTAAACTTCTGGTTTCGGTTGATTGCATGCGTAATTATTGATTACGACACACATTGTCAATTCTTGTTAAGACTCTGGAATACCAAAGTTTTGTGTCAGCCCATACACCTTCCTTCAAGCCCTGTTCAAAAATAGACTCTTTGATACTGATTGTTCTCCGATAATCATTGTCTTTGCACGCTTGTACTATTAAATCATTCCCTTGTTTACAATTGGACCAGTTAAACCTTGGTATTTTTCTCTTAATCGTGTTAGGTGTTGATGTATATGGATCAACCTTAATTTTGAATGTCGACGGGCTACTTTCATCGATTTCTTTCGGATCATTAAGATCTTCAAAGGATGTCCTGATGGGTTGAGAGGGAAGATCTTTTCCATCCTGAACAACGGAAATGATGGTTGATGGATGTACCAGCGCCACACTGCATTCTACCAAGTATTGGTTAACACTTTCTCTTATTTTGTCTTCAGACACATCTAGTTTGTTCTGCAGTTCTTTTTCAAAATTCTCTCTGAAATTTTCAAATTCATCTCCAGAAAAGTTGGACAGATCTTCTTTCATTTCACTCACTTTTTCATCTGTGACTTGCTGGACAATCTTTCTTATTTCTGATTTGAATTCTTCAATCTCATCATGCACCATTTTTCTGGTCTCGTTTTGAAGTTCTTCTCTAAGTTTGCTTAGTTCTCTTCTGAAAATGCTGTCTAAACAGACGTCGTCACGAATTCTGTAAGAAGCAAGAGAAAATGCGTTTTAACACATCAAAGCTACTAAGAAATTTATTAGTACTGATGATTAATAGCTGTTTTCCATCGTAGGTTAAACAAATCATTAGCTAATAATAAAAGCATTTAATATTCCAGATGCGAATAAGTTCTTGTGTTCTTTAAAATCATATCTGAAGATAAACCTACCGTCCTCGTATTCGTCTTCATTTATAACATCGTCGAATTCCATCATTAGATTTTCTAAAAAGAAGAATATATATATATATATCCAATAAATCAATCTTTTTTCTTGGTACCGGGGATGAATAAACACAAAGAATAAGTCCAATGCTCAAACAAGTTGTTTAAGCATTGGACTTATTCTTTGTATATATATATATATATATATATATATATATATATATATATATATATATATATATATATACAATCCTTTGTATTAAAAGATTTCTTCTATATCAATGAAAAATGATGTGCTTGACTTTAAAACCAATTCAATTTCGTGAGGAATAAATTTAGTTTATCTTTTAACTAAGGATCCTTATGTATTAAAATAAACAAAAGTTGAAATATTGAGAGTTAGAGATTTAGAGGCTTTCCAAGGGATTTAGTATGTCCTATTTTTACGTCAAATTGACCCTTTATGGGTATACTCAGTGGGGGGGGGGGGGTATCAATTCCAAATAAGGAGGTAATCCTTTAACAAGAGGTCCATATTACTTTGTTTTAATGTGTATTAAGATGCACGAGGGTAAAACAGTTCATAAATAGATATTTAGCTGGGGTCAGAAAGGATTTAGTATACGTTATAATTTCCGGTAAATTGAAAATAATCGGTTCACGAAGGCGGATATAAATTCATAAACAGGAGTATTCTTTTAAACAAATACCCATGATTCCTTGGTTTTATTGTGTATTAGGATAAATAGGAACTGAGATATTGATATTTAGAGATTTAGATTGTGTCCGAAAGAATTTAGTATGCCCTTTATTTAACGTCAAATTGAAATTTACTGAGGGAGAGAAAGATAGAGAGAGGGAGAGATCTTCTTTGTAAGTAGTACAGTTCGATGACTATGTACGAGGGTTCGATTCCCTCCCTAAGCACAATAGAACAGAAAGCTGGTGCAAAGTGGGCAGATAGCCTAGTGACCCCACATAGTCAGAACTGTACAGATAATAATAGAATGAATTGCTTCTAAAACATTCAAAGTGCTTCTTAGAGAAAATGACACAAATAGCTATAAGAACAAGGGTTGTGCTTGACAAAAGGTAACCATTAGATTGTACATGTATCACCTTTTTTCTGTTTTGAATGGGAATTAAACACACTCCTCTCTGATCAATAACAGGACATGTGCTCAAATACATCATATCAGATTTATTGATGATTATGAATTCTAGTTCAGAGAGAAATATTGTTTGTTTATAGGTAGTACAGTTAACTCTCACGTTATTGTTGATGGTTTCAAAATATTTGTTGATCTAAACTACGAAAGAAACTTAACCTAAACCTTAATCTAGATCATCACCTCACTCTCAACCTTAACCATAATCTAAAACTTACCCTTAACCTTAATCTTAACCCTAACCTCAAACTTAATCTTAACCTTAATTTTTAATCTTAACCCTAACCTTAAACTTAACCTTACCACTAACCTTAAATTTCCCTATTACGACAGAGAGCATACGGCTGATGTGACGGTCCGCAGGGCGGGTATATGATACCCTTTTGGAGCCTCAGGCTCATTACATAGAATGACCTTCGTCCTTTTCGTCCTATACATCATAGAAATTACGAAAAGATGACTTCAACTGAAACTGTTGATAGTCCTGTTTTATCAACTTGTTTATTAGTAGCTTGCCTCGCCTCTGAGACTGTTCATACGAAGAGCATGCCCTTGTGCATCATATAAACTGAGACTATTTTCCTTTCCATCGATTTCAATTGTACAGAAACAAGAGGCCCATGGGCCACATCGCTCACCTGAGCAACTTTGGCTTTATATGGGCGTTTAAAGAATATTGTTACATATGGCACCTCGGTAGATTAACAAAACTATTTTTCCGAATTTCACACTTATTTTTGCATATACTTAATCTTTGACATATTTACCTTTATGGAATACCATTTTACCGAAAATAAGATCATATGCAATATATATATAACTACATTTTCGGTAGCGGTTCACGGTTATCTTCCAGTTCCTTTTATTTTATGAGGGCATAAAGGTAAAATTTCTCCCCAACTACTTTCTAGTTATTGTATTTTATTAAAACAAATTCCTATATGTGAAAGAACAAAATGCACTCAATTTCTCAAATTAAAAACATTCAAAAATTTAATTGATCTTCTCCATTATAAACGATTGTTGTTTACTTGGCGTGGATTCGTATGTTTATAAACTTGACTGATGAATAATGTTGTTTGTCACATGATATTGTAATGAGTTTGTGTCATGCAATGTTAAATCATGCGTACGGCACATGACGACTGTGTTTGTATTGTTGCCTAGCAACCAGCGGAGATTGTCACGTGACCCACAGAGGGTATATAAGCGAGCGCGTCGCAGTCGCAGCGTTCTCTTCCCTAGCAGAGTTCTAACTTAGAGGAATTGCGAGACTAAAGTACGATTTGGTAGGTGGGTTGCCTTGAGAGAGAGGCTTGCCACATTGATAATTATAGGACCAATCGTGTTTGGAGGCCGGCCACTAGTCGGTTATTATAGAGGCTGTCCTCTCGGAGACCAGCCTAAGTTAGTCGTCGCTGATACTCTACTAGTAGTGTTAAGGAAGGGGTACGCCTTTAGTTAGAGATAGTACACTGTCCGTCCTATATAAGGCGTCAACACAGTGACTGCCTCTGCTGAGGGTTTACCTCTTGAGTAGGACATATAGCTAGGGCGTGTCGCGGGTAACCACTACCGCCTGAATAAGGCATAAATAGTGTTTACCTCGTGGTATTTATAAAGTTTCAATCCAGGCCGACCATATTCATTTTGTGATTTTACCCTAAGTAAGGGAAGGCCATTTTGTAAATATTTTAGGCCAATTGTAATCAACAATCATTTTGGAGAGGAAAATTATAATTATTTAATATTTTTATATTCAACCCTCAATCCTCGACACGTTACAATATAGTAAAGAGCTATAAAAATTCTTATCAATGTATCGACAGGCATATCGCTCTATTGTACTAAGGCATATCCATATCATCTTTATTAAAAAACAACAAATAGCTACAAAGATTAATTTCCGCTGCAATATCTTTTTAAGAACAACGATAATGCTTTTATCCTCATGATAATAATGTGTCAGAACTATGGAAAGTTTTTAAAAGACGTCGTTTTAATTTACGTGGGTTTCAAAAACTATCAAAATTGGTGTAAATTTTATATAATTCATCGTTGGGGCACCCGAAAGTAGTTACAGCATATCCTTTTAAATTTTCAAACATGTATTTAATGTTTAAACATTTCTAATGATCAACCAAAATTTCAGCGTTAGCGTCTGACAATCGTAGAATTATAAACAAGATACAGAGCTTGGTTTGATTTATGTTTTTGTTCATATTGGTTTATTACATTCAACTTAAGATTTTTAAACTTGGTAATTCCTATTCAGCATTTAAAATATAAACAAACTAAATCATGACCTCAGCTTTGTGTACAAACATAGCATTTCGAGCAATGATCTGTATCATGCTTATAACTCGAAGCTTGACTCTCAGATACGGTTAGTAAATAGAAAATAAATCATTCTTTAAGTATTATGAGGTGATAATTTTGGTCGGGGCGTGGTCAAATCAAATAAAGCCCGAAGGGCTTTATGATAGATTTGATCACGCTCCAACCGAAATTATCACCTCATAATATGCAACGAATGATTTCTTGTTACTTATATTTATATTATTTCCAATTTCTACAGTTTAAAACAACATCTTAAAAGTAACATGTAGCACATGCTATGCATTACTACGCAGCGCAGCCAATACCGTGTTTCTGTTATGCTATAAGACACGCCCATTTTGTGTCGCTCATCTTTTTATAATATTTTTGGGTTATAAGCTTTAAACTTGATTCGTAATGTTATCACAGACAAAGATATTTGAACATGTAAATATAAACACTTAAAAAACAAAGTTAAAATGCACTAAAACAAAAAAGCAAAAATCAATATTCAAAATGAATCATATATAAACCTATATATTTCTATCGGCGAAAAAAATCTCCGTTTAGATTGAAAATGCTGAACACCTTTACAAAACACGTTGCCTTAATCAACCATTACGTATACATTGTACCGAATTATCCATAGAAATTACAATGTATAGTATTTTATAATATGTTGAATGTGCATGAAATTTTGCACACTTTTCGCATGTAAACAATCAGCTGTCAGTCTACGTTTGATTTGATACGTAAAAATTCCAAAATACAGGCGGTAGTTCCTCTCAAGTTAAAAAGCATAATAAAATGAAACGAAAATCAAAACAAGATAAATCCACCGTCATAAGTGAAAATGTCAACGCATTGAAATATTTTACCTCAATTTACTTCACAAAATCGGCACAAATATATTTGTCATGTTTCATATATTCCCTGGTTTTCGATATATGAGATACCGAACCCGAAGTTATATCTGATTGACTTCCCTCTTTATTATTTTCGTAAATTACTCAAATTTGAAACAGATTTAGCCCATACTTTTTTGCAATTTATATTTTTCTTTTCATAAGGATTATTTATGCTAAATAACGTTGAATTTGACTTAGTAGTTCTTGAGAAGAAGATTTTTTAAAATGCCCTCTTAGTCCTTCTTTTTTTTTGTTTTTTTTACAGTTTCGATGTTTTCTCCACTATCAATTAAGATTGGTCTTTCATTTCTGCAATTTATATTTACCTTCCCTTAAGGATGCTTTGTGCCAAATTGAAATTGGCCAAGTGGTTTTAGAGAAGTGCAAAATGTTAAAATTTTACAGACGGACGGACAGACGGACGACGTACAGAATGTGAGCAGATAAGCTCACCACTTGTGCTTTCAGCTCAGGTGAGCTAAAAAACTTATCAGTATTTGTTAAAAGAAGTTTTATTCATTCATTTTTGTTTAGAATATACAACATTAATTGCGGGGATCAATGAGATTGCAAAAGGGAAAGAAAAAGTGAAATCATGAGGTTGGGGCGGGAGAGAGGGGTTAATTTTGTTAATATACATATGACATAACAACATCATATCAATAAACTATGTGATAAAACAAAGAACCTCTGTAGTCATTTCTCATTCACCAAAATTCCTCTATCTTACACAGTAGAATTTTTTTCTTAGTAGTAGTTGTACTGTACTTTAAGGTGGACACCGTTCGTAAATAGGAATCATGGGGCGAAGGGTTGAACAGAGGGTGAAGGACGATGGTATCTTGATCAATTTACAAAATGACATAGTATTATGAACTAGACTTTGACCCGTGCGTGCACGGGTTGACATTGCATAATTATGATATCGGACATTTACGAAACAGATACATCGACACACCGTATTGTTGACATTTACATAACCAAGATAATGCTATTAGTTTCACTACACTTTGCTTAGTTAGAATAATCTCACTGTGTCACGGGACAGGCTTTCACCACAGCTAAAATGCCTCCCATATACCCGTAATGTAGCAGAAAATTGCAGAATCGCTCGGAGCCTCCGAAACGATTTTGGAGAAAATTAATGAATTTGCATTGAAAATAACATTCAAATTACTCATTACAAAGCATTTTAAGGCTGTAAATACATTTAACCTTAAAATTTAATTATATTTTTGAGAATCACCAACGTTTTTTACTCCCTTCAAATTTACACACCATGTTGACATTCGAAACTATCGGGATTTTTCATAGTAAATGCACTGTGTTAGAGTCATCTCCCGTGTTTTTTTTTTTTTGATGAACAGAATATATAGCAAATTTCAAATTTACACGTATTTGTATTATCGTTTCTGAGTTTATCCATGCAAATGTGATATTGTGCAAACATAAACTAAAGAGCCTCCCGTGATTTAGCATTAAATGAAATGCGCATGATTGTAAAATTCAAGATGATTTCCGGAATTTTTTGAGGAATTTTCGTTAATTATTAATTAGCGAAGCTTGATGAAGAAATAATAAAAACAAATTGATAACAAGGGCACCGCTAAGCGGAGCATCCCCTCGCGACATGACTTATTGTACGGGGGAATACGTTATTTAGGAAAATACATGTAAATTTATCAGATCAAAATAAATAAAGTATTTCTTTAAACCACTTTGAATACATACATGTAATATCTATTTAATCCCAATCCCCAAGCTTTGTGGTGTATAAATTGGGGGAGGGGGTTTACATAACAGTTTTCCTATTCCTAGCAGAAACTCAACACATATACTGTTAGTGTTAAATCTAGGATTTGAAAAGGGCATGTTAAAATAATGGTGAAAAGGGCACTTTTCTCGGCGGTAAATATTACAAAACCTTGAAAGGGGCACCTTTTTCTGCGGTAGTATTTTAAATCATTAATCCTTGAAACATGCATATTTTAAGGAAAATTTTGCATCATAATCAAGTGTGACCTCGAGATCTGTAATGAATCAAGATAATTGAACAATAAATAATTTGCTTTTGCATTCACATAAGTCTTATTCAATATTTTATTTTCAATATTTTTTATTCTTTCTTAAATTGATTTACATTAATTTTATCCCTTAGAACAGTCATTGCATTGATCTGACTAGTTTTAAAGTAGTTTTATATAGGACATGTACAATATTCTCTTTTGAGAAGTGGACAAGCATAGCATGGATGTAGGCTATGCCTGTCCACTTCTCAGTCAAAAGAGAATATGTAGACAACTGATGGCAAAATTATTAAACCACAGAAATTTGGATATTGAAATTGTTGTTTTAAGGTTTTAAAAAATCAAATTGTATTAAATCTGTATAACAATCTTTTATATTGAAAAAAGTTTCTGCATTCTTCAAGAAGTTTTACGTTTTCTTTGGAAACAGAGAAAATTCTGGTTAATCTGACGATTGTTTAAAAGTTTAAAAAAGAATAAGAAAACTTCACCTCTAGATTTTTATTATAATGTTTCATTAACCTAAACATGGTTTTAGGTGCCTCAGTGTTAAAATTTCAAATTATCTCTATAAAATATATTCTTTTGTGTTAATTATATTTATAGATAACCTTACGATGTCTTGTACAATTACTAATTTCAATGAGATAATTCAGTTGTTATTTATCAAATTATTGTACCAGTAATTAGGTGTCAAATCACCCACTTATGTAGGATAGCTGTGTATACCCCCTCAGCTTGGGCCTCTCCAGTTTACCTGTATCGTCTATTGTCTCAGGTCACCCGTGCGTGAAGTCCAGCGAGTTTTGGTTTAACTTTGCAATCAAAACAGAGGCTAGGACAATGGTGGTTTTGAATTAAATTTACTTTCAATAAAAATGGCATCACTTTTATTTATTATTGAAAGGGCATGGCGTTTGTAAAAAGGGCATGGCGCTGATAAAATGGGGCATGGCGCCGCGCCACGCTATTTTGCTTTAGATTTAACACTAATACTTTAAAGTTTAATAATTTAGATTCATTTAGTGACATTCATTTTTATATAAGCATACATAAACGATCCGTATACATTATGAAACGTCTCTGAAAATCAAGCGCTCTGGAGTCTGC
The DNA here is from genome assembly GCA_020458035.1 of Magallana ariakensis. Lineage (NCBI taxonomy): Eukaryota > Metazoa > Mollusca > Bivalvia > Ostreida > Ostreidae > Magallana > Magallana ariakensis. Next base: position 131,157 of record CM035815.1, on the reverse strand, counting down.
TCTGATGGAAATTCTAGTTGCTAGTTGTCGTATTAAAATTAACCCATAGTATAGTAGATATATATGTAGTTATTATTAATATAATACTAGTCTAACACTCAAATGCTACAAAACGTTTTTTTTTTACCTTTACTAGATTTAAATCCTAAAAAATGTCAAGTTGTTGATTTGAACTGTATACGGTAGCGATTAACTTCAAGTCGTACATAAAATTACCGGAAATGTCGATTGTCAAGTCGTACATAAAATTCATGTTTTTTACTTCATTTTTTACGATAATTAAAAAAAATACTTAATCAATTGATTTTGAAATCAACAGGGTTTGTCCTTTTACCATGCCAAAGAAGTGTACAAAGTTTGATGGATATTCATGAGAGGGTTTTCTTGGAATTTAGAAAATTGAAATGGAGTACACACACACACATACATACATACATACATACATACACACATACGAACACACACACGCACAGTAGCGATGCTATATCCCCTTCGCAACAAGTTGCGCGAGGGGATAACAAGTGCCAATGATGCTTAAAATATATAAAACAAAAGACAGTACGCTTCCGATTTATCGGCATTTAAGGCCAAAAATTCGAGTTTATTATTTTAATATAGTAGTATAGATAACATATTAAATTAACACAACGATCTCTCTGAGCAATAGAACGCTTCGAAATAAGTTACAATAGACATACAATTGACAACATACATAATAAAATATGAGTACTCTGAAATCTGTTTTTTCCTTTAGGAATTCCACTCTACGTTACGAACGACTGTCAAGGACAGAATTTGTCATTAAAGCTGTCATATACATGCAGGACAGAGATCAATTTGAGTTAACGAAAAATATGACGCCTGCACAATTCAAGAGGGGAAATCAGTTTGACGACGAATGGTATGACAGAATATCCAGATATGTAGATCATGTGGTCGGTCAAATTTACGAGGAAGACCTCCCTCACCAATCTCAATTATTATTTGAAACTTGTATAAAGACTGTTAAGGGTAAGAGACAGGGTGCGGGTTTCGATGCAGCGAATAGACAGTATCAGACTCATATTCGCAGAGAATTCAACATTACTGACGACATGGATCTGGACATTTCATTTTTCTGAATTGTATTGACCTATAGACTTTTGTATTTTTTGTTTGACCTATAGACTCAATAAAACAATGAAACAGAGTATATTATATTTTATTCAATATATCATCATAAATCATAACAGTTATAACAATATAATTAACAAAATATAATATTAATAATAAATTGGCATGTCTATAAATGTCAATCCTTTCTATCTTTCACTCTATCGACATGTCTATAAATGTCATTCATTCTGTTCAATCACAACAAAGGTGTTATCGAGATATTGACCCACAGGGAATGCTCTCATGGGTTCGGGTTCATGTTCAAATGGGTGGTCATCCTCGCTGCTAAAATCTAGGGTGGGAAGATCGGGTAATGTGTCCTCCACGATGTACGGGGTGGGTGGGAGTTCCGGTTCGGGTACTCTGGTCCTCCTCAGTTTCCCGTCCTTCAACTCCAATACATTCCACCGGTCATGACTTAGGGCTTCAAACTTGGGAGGAAAGTTTGCAAAACATATTACTTTAACGTTGTACTTCCACGATTTGACAGCAGACTGGTACTTGGGGGACCAGATGGACCCATTTTTCAAATCCTCTAGTAGATCGTAGTTAATATGGTCCTTGGACTCACGCGTATAGTCGAAGACCACAATCTTTTGGTAGCGATAGGCGAATGCGAAGTCATTGGAGTTTGCATTGGGTACTCTCATGGCCTGTAGCATATCTCTTAGATAATACAAAAGAAATGTTTTTCCATTGTTCCCCACGGGGTCTACCAACCATATGATCTGTCTAGTGGAATTGCAATTTTCAATAACATTCACCATTTTCCTCTGCCACGGTCTCAAAGTGACTGTCTGGTAAAACATCTGTCTTTCTATTTCGTGGCGGTTGTCTAAAAACTCTTCATATAAACCTTTGAATGAGGTCCTCTGGAATGGCGCCAAATTTATGTACGGATACGTCGACTGTAGGAGTCTCTCATACTTCTCTGCAGTTATGTACGCTCTGCATGCAACGGAGGTGAGGTCCCAATCAATATTGAAAACGATGGGGCGGTAGTCCTCTTTTGTCACATATTTTACATCCGTAGAAAAGTGCTTAGATCTCTGAATGTCCGCAATTTTTATTTTTGTCTCTTTTTTCCACTAAAACCACCCTAATGCCTCCAAAATATAGCCCTGGATCACCAGGATATTGCCCAGAGTCTTCGGGGCAAGACCAATTCTTTCCGACATCTGAACCATCATCATTGGGATTATCTGAAAGCGCCAACACCCTTTAAAAAACGAGTTGGGGGCGCTTTTGGATCTGGTGAACTACATTTCGGAGTACAATAACAGAACCTGGAAGTGAACTCATGATCAATTCCATGCACGGGGTACTTAATAAGTGATTTTTTTCATTTTTTCTAAAGGCACCCCTTTAAAGGCATTTTGGATTGTTTGACTCAGTGCTAGTAAATCTTCTACAGTTTTGTGATAAATTTATGTAACTAAAATAATATGTAACTTTACTTAGTGAATATAACATGTTTTTGTACATTCAACCTATTTATGAAGTGTCTATATATATGTTACTTTTAAGATCATGTACATTTTAATTATTGATATTAATATTAACCTTTTGTCAACGTAGTTTTAAGTGTTCTTACTGTTGGTGTCGAAACTTTATCACAAAAGTGTCAATGTGGTTACAAGAAATACATCATATATTACAAAGTATGACTTACTGATACAAGATGGCGTGTTTCCTATGAATTCCGAGATTGGACTGAGAAATGTAAGAAAAATTGGACTTTATATAGTATCCATGTCTTGGAAATATTTTGGATGTGTCATGAAAAACTAATTAGGTGCCAACATAGATAATTAGGAAAATCTTAAGGTGTCTGAAAAGGTCAAAAACTAGACCAAGGTGACTCCAAAACTCCTCTAGGAGTGGTGATGACTTTAAAATGGGTCATCACTAAGCGTGTGATGTCATTGACCTCAGACGGTTTTGTGGGATGGGTTTGTTGTTGTGTAGGAAAACTTACCCATATCCGCCGTGATTCATACTCAGTATGAATATAAATGTTATTGAACATTTAGAAAATGTGATGATATGTCCGAATTGATATTCATATGCATCATTTAATATCTTAAAAATTTGCAATATATCAAGAAAACATAATGAAATTATGAATGTCCCACCTCTATGGAAACACGTGGACATCAATAAAGTGAAATAGTAGAAACAACCCTGTCATAATGATTCCCCCATGTATGATGCAAATAAATATTGCCATCCAAATGATAACTTATATCTGTATTATGTATTTCTTGTGGATGAAACTTAATCAATTTCCAACCCTGATTTCGATTTTGGATGTAGCTGTTCGTGAATATATACAAATCACAATTGAAAATTGTTGATGCTGCTAAAATTTCTAATTCGGTTGCCCACGTTCTATTTTTTTCATCAAGTCTATATGGTGTTCATATTGATTTGCTCCATTTTCCAGCCATGTTTGGAATGTTTGTTGTTGATTTTGAAGGAAATCGCAAATAATAATTCTAATTTGTCGGTGATAATCTTATGACCCCAATATTTCCTTGCTTATTGCACGAAAAAAACAATTTCCATCTGGCTCTGTTGCATCAATGGTAGCATTTTGAGTTACAGATTGTAAATTTTGGATTATTATAATATATCTTAGATTTTATAATGCTTCATTTCTTATTTCATCTGATCGAATATGAACATGTAATTTTTGTGCCATTTCTTTCCTTTTTGAAAAAGATGTCGTAATGAGCTCACGCACAGAAAAAGGATTGTAATTTTCCTCGATGATGCTAATGTTCTCTTGGATATTGATATGTGAAGAGACAATTTTTTTGGGCTCGAGATCTTTTGGTTGTTTTCTTTGTCATCTGCTTTGTATTTACGGTTGATTTATATACTCTTTTTTCTTCGTGTGATTTTGCGATTACATCATCATCCTTTTCTTCATCATGAACGGAAATGTGCTTTACAGAAGGTACGCTATTACGTTTTGTTGGAGTACAGCAATAAATTGCAGCATGGTCGGAGTAATATGTTGGAATTATCCCCGGGAAATAATGAATGCTTTCATTGCTTATATAAATATGGTCCAACAGAGTGCCAGAAACATGGGTAGCACCAGAAATAATTTGCCGAAATTGCCTTTAAAAACAGAATTTGCTTACTACAGAATCTTTGTTTTGTAAGAAATCATTGTTAAAATCTCTAATAAGCAAACATAAACCTCACTTTGTTTGACATTTGTTTAATATTAATTGCAAAGTATTTTTCAGAGATGTCATTTTGACATGATTTGGTCTATAAAGGGAAACAATTGTGAGCGGTGGCATTTCATCGTTGAAGACTTTAACGACAGCATTTCAGAAGAGTCCTGATCTGAAGAACCAATTATTTCAGATTGTATGGTATTGTTTACGTACATTGAGACTCCACCTTTATGGTTACATTTTTTGCATATTTCTTTTGAGCACTCATGATTTTTATAGCTGTCTCTTCTATCTTTTCTATACATGTAAAATCCAGGTATTTGCAATGAATTATCCTGGTCTTGTTTTGACAACCATGAGTCTGAAATGCAAATTATATGTGAAGATAACAAACTTGCATCATTTTTAAGATCTTGTAAATGGCATTTCAATGATCTTGAGAGAAATTTTCAGAAATTTAATGTCATCAGTCTTGAATTGTTGTGCCTATGGCATTTGATTTCTCAATCGTTTCATTTCTGCATGAACCATTTAATTTGTTTTCATTTTAGTTTTATCAAAACTGGTAAGAAATAATCCATCTATGTCTTTGCATCTACTCAAGGCTATATAAGCTTGACCTGGACTAAATGGTCCGTCAAATGAACCAACTATTTTGTATGTAGTGATTCCCTGGGTCTTGTGTATTGTATAAGCAAATGCTAGATTTAGAGGAAATTGTGTTTTCAATAACTCCACTGTAGAATGTTTTCCAATCTTAAAAGTTGTCTGTTCTCTTTCAATTGGCGTTGATCCATCTAATGTAAAGTTTTTTTTTTTTTCGTTTTTGCTGGCCAACCAATGGATCATCAAATTTTACATATATATATTTAACTTCATTTAAATAAGTCTCTTTTATGAAACCAGTGACTGTACCCATAACACCATTTACTAGGTTGTCAGATAAATCGGTATTTCTAGTGAGCATCACCCTTGCACCAACTGCAATTGCAAAGACATCTTTTAAGGTACTTTGTAGATGCTGATTACTTTCGCTTAATGTAACTCTCCCTGTTGTTATATCGGTTTTTGGACACTTTGTGTGTAAGAATATGATAGGGTAATGAAAACTTTGTAGCATAGCTAAATTGTGGTCAACTACTTGTTTGTTTAATGAAAAAACATGGAGGGCGTCTTTAGGGTAATTTAGTGCATCTTGAAGAATAAGGTGCTTTTTGATTTCATTTAAATCATCATCTTTGTGGTTACCTATTCGTATTCGATTCAGAAAGTTGGCAAATGAGATGTCAGATTTTTGTCTCATGATTTGGGTTATTTCTTTTAGATTAAACAAATCTTTCCAAAGATGTAGAGATAGTTTGCTCATTGCATTTGAGGGTGACCAAAAATGTGCTCCCACTGGCTGAAGTTGGTAAAAGTCGCTAACAGCCAGAACACTTACTCCTCCAAAATATGACTTATAGTCTGTCCCCAATATGTCTAGCAGACGAAGGTGGATGTCATGAAAAAGTGAATACCCAACCATTGAAATTTCGTCGATGATGATTAATTTTAAATGTTGTAAAATAAACCGCATTGTAGCAAGTTTATTTGCCGAAAGGGGTAACAGAGTTGATGTTTTTCTATTGTCGACAAGAAGCTTAGAGCACTGTGAATGATGTTTCCTTTGATATTTTTGCCGCACAACCTGTTGGAGCCATTTATAATACAGTTGTTTCTTCTAGATTGTCATCACCGAGTACCTGCAGTTCTCTTTTTGCCATGTTAACAATGGCGTTAATCAAATGGCTTTTTCCAGTACCAGCTCCGCCTGTAACAAAAAGATGGAAAGGTTTTGGAATATCTTTTGTCTTTTGAAATTTTCGAAGAGTTCTGCACCAATTCAAAATGATATTAAATATATATATTTGCTCAGCATTCAAAGTATGTACTAGTTTACTATATTCTTCAAAATTGAGGACATTTTCTTGTTTTTCTATTATGTGCGGAACTTCTGAATCATTTCCCAAGCATATCAGGACATACATTGAAACCAATCTGATTTTTCTTGTTCTCTTGCTGATGCCATTCTATCCCATTCACTGAATTGTAAATCTTCGCAGCGTAAAATTTGCAATGCGGAATGAAGAATCCACTTTCTTTTTCAAAGTATTCTGTGTTTCTAATTATTTCATCTTGTTTTTGATGAAAATGAGCTTCGTGTGTTTTATATGGCATGAGCAAATTGTTTTCTGCATGTCTCCAAGGAACATACAACATAAGTACACCATGAAAACATTTCTCGGGATGTTTATGTTTGTAAAAGCTAGGTGATCTGATTATTGCTCTCTTTTTTCTTTTTCTCATTGTCCCCATTGAATTCAGAAGCGTGATTGTTTTTGCATTACTTTCAGTTTGTTCCTCGTTATTTATATCAGATATATTATCTTCTTCTTTTTCAGATGCATATCGTGTTTGATATAATGATCCAAAGTCAGAAAGAGTTATATTTTCAAGGCTATACGGTCTAGCAGCATATCTGTCTAATAAGCCTTATTGAAAAACATCATCGCTTTCTCCATCTTACTGTTCTTATTGGTCCTTAGACTTCAAAATATGAATTCCGTCACTTGGATACTCGTGTTAAAAAATACCTTGTCTAGAAGTTTTCTTCAAAGGCATAGACAGAGCATGGTAAACAGCCTTTTGAGCAGATACTTCACGATGAGTGAGAAATACATTCCCCAATTTTTTAAGTTGGAATCTTGTATTATCATTGCTTTCTGATTCTTTAGACGCTTCCTTCAGCAACCGTCCCATTTCTCTTTCTCCTTTGCTTATGTAGCTAAGAATGTACATTGCACAAGCGCAAGGATCAGTTACATATTGAATGTCCAAATTTGCTTTTCAAATAGATAATAAATCTTGATTATAATTAATTACAAAACACTCTAATGGATCTCTCTGCAAAATGATTGTTGTTTTGCATGACGTTTCTTTCAATGCCTTCAAGTAGCGTTCTTCTGTCACTTGTGAGTTGGCGAGTAAGTCGTCAAAACTCAAGTCTGGATTTTGTTTTTGTAAACTATCATATACTCCGCTGAGAATATGCTTGTTTTCTGCTTTTCTCTTGACAAATTCTGTAGTATTTTCAGTAATAGTCTGGGTTTTTTTTCAATTAGAGTTTTAGATGATGGTGGACGTGGAAAACTGAATCGGCATGTTCTATCCTTTTTCTTGCAGTTTTGTTGAATGGGAATGTTTTTGTAAGTCAATGAAGTCGCTGTGATCGTCTAATTTACAAGAAATATATCTATTGATAAATTAACAAACGTCTTCATCAGTATTTTTCTCAATCTTTGGAGCGTCTTTTATCCAGAAGAGGCAATGCATGTGTGGAGATCCCCTCTGCTGGAATTCTACCCTTATAAATAAGTCTTCAACTTTACCAATTGGAGCTGCTTCAGATCTTATCACATCATTGCTAAAAAGATTTGTTCTGTGCTCAAAATGACGTGCAACTGTGACAGGATTTGTTCATATCCAAAGACATCTGTCTTGCCATATACATCCTGTGTAGAGAAGGAGTGTCCATATTGTTTTCCTACGATTTGTATGGTTTCTGGCCACCTTATATCAGCTGCAGTAAAAGTACAGAAAAATGTAGGAATATCAAGCTGTCTAACCATGGCAAACAAATCATTAAGGCTCTTGCACCAGTATGGATAACTTCCTCTGATTGACTCCAAAAAAGAGAATCCTTCAATTTGATTAAGTATTTTTTTTTATATTCTTTGGATTTTTGAGGTCTCCTGCTGTTTTCCCTACCTCACTATTTAACCCTTTTCTTAATGCAATAGATATGTTGACTCTCCTTTGCTTTACTTTCGTGTAATATTGAGCAAAGAAAATATATTCGATATTGGATGCAAATCTTGTATCTTTGTTAAATAATCTTAGATTAAAATAGCGTTTTGGATATATGTTGGTTGTATGTTTAAATAATATAGTCAAAATTTTCCAGTTGGAAATTCTCTTGAAAAAGCAAGGATTTCGCTGCTTTTGTCACATATCATATCAAGAGGAATTTGCCCTTCGCCTGGTGCAATATTGAAAATATCTTGATATTTATTTATATTTGGGTTATTATGAGGTTGCAAACAAGTGTTGAATGGATGTCCTCTCAAATTATCCATCTTCTGCATCATCACTATCATTTGTATTGTCTTGGTCTTTTAATTTTTCCAAGTTGTATTTTCATCCCAGTGTGCTGTATTCTGATCTTTTTCATTTTTCGCATCAGGCATTAAACTGTTATTGCTGTCGCTTTCATCTGAGGGTTCTAAATTTTCCCACTCGGGTACGTCTTCGAATATTTGTTTGAATGAAAAAATGACAATAACAAACCGTCAACCATCTCAAAAATCCAGAAAACGAAATACAAATTCAAAGCAGAGCAACACGGATTTTCATTTTTACACTTCATCAACTTTGATATCTTGATAATTTTAATTTAATTCCTTAAGACATTTTAGAGCTTTAAAAATATTTTCTGGTCGTATTGATTGGTACATAGAGTGACCCTTATATTTTAACTTTCTTTTAAGTTTCACAGGAACAAGTCCACAATTTGATGGTAACCTAGGTAGAATGTTTGTTATAACAGATAGATTGGATGGAACATTAACAACACAACCTTCGATTCCTTTCTGACCTCCACGAGGTAGATTTACAATTTGCATAAATGGTAGTCTCTTGAATACAATTCTTTCCTCCAATGGACAGAGTTCTTGTAATTCTTCTGGTATATTATCTAAAGCAAGAGAATTTCCCACAGATTGTGATGGTCATTTACCCAATTTTAGAGATTTGTCACATGTAATACAAATATATTCTATTCCATCAATGCTACTACATTCAGTTCGACATAGTTTTAGGGTAGAATTCAAACAATGCTGATAGTTTTTTTTTTTTTTTTTTTTTTTTTATTAAAAAGCGTCTGACTGATTTTCGATAAAGAAGTCTGTTGCATGATGTACAAATGTAAGTTGGTCCATCTTTTATTGATTTTGCATACTTGTCTTTTATGTTTGCGATTGTGTTTTGTTCTTTCCTTTTATGTTTTGCTTGTTTCTTTTGAAGTCTTTGCTTTATCTTAATGTCAATTTTCTTTTCTAAATTCTCTGATAATTTTTCACGCAAGACTCTTTTACCCTTTGAATTGTTTGCATTTTTAGCCATTTTTCTCCTTTTGATAGTTTGTCTGGTGCGGCTTTTCTCCCCATCGTTTATTTTGCATTTTTAGCAATTGTTTGTTCGTTTGAAAGTTTGTCTCGTGCGACTTTCTCCCCTTTGTTTCTTTTGCATTATTAGCAATTTTTTGTTCGTTTGAAAGTTTGTCTTGTGCGGCTTTTCTCCCCTTCGTTTCATTTGCATTTTTAGCCAAATTTTCTTCGTTTGAAAGTGTGTCTCTTAGGACCCGTTTTCCTCTCGTTTCTTTTGCTTTTATGATTTGCTTCTCTTTTTCTGATAATTTATCTTTACTGGATTTTCTTCTTTGAGTTTCTCTGGAATTTATTTCCTTTCCTAGTCTGGGTTTTTTTTCGTGCATTTCTCCTAAGTTCTGTTTCTCTTAAATTCTGATTTCTCATTTGTTCTGGTGATAAGGATTTCCATTTAATTTTTCGAATGAAAGTTTCCATATTTAGAATTTCTTCTCTTTCTGTAGTCGTTTTTCCGTTTTGTTATGGAGATCAGTTTGTTTTATTGATTTTCTTTTATCAATGCTCATTTTGTTTGGTTCACGTCTCTTTCGCAGCTTGTTTCCAGTTTGTATCTCTTCTTCTTTTCTTTTACGTCTTTTTCGTAGATTGTAAGCATTTTGTCCTTCTGCTTTGTTCATTTTACATTTCTTCAGCAGAGCTTTTGGAGTTAGCGATTTTTTGTTTTAATTTTCGTGTTTGTTTCATTTGCCATTTGCAGAGTGGTCAATGTTCCGGATTCATCATCATAAAATTTGGCTTTTTTAGATGTAATTTTTTAGATAGGAATATCTTCATTTATTTGCTTTCTGTTTTGAGCAGATTGTTGCTTTTCGCTTTCGTTATTTGTATTATTTTTATTTTCTTTGAATTTTTTTTCTTTTTTTCATTATAAGCCCTTTTGGTAATAAATTGTCTTTTCTTCCTTGGCTCTGGATTGGTTTCAATGCCAGCAATGACAAGTTGTGATTGTATTACAAAGTAGTACCGTTCACAAATCTTGTAAATGCCTTTTTAAATCTCACATCTAAACAGAAGTATACATAAAAATACAAATAAAATAGTTAGAAGTGATTAATTATTGAATTATATGAATGGGCATATGCATACGACAGTACTATAGATAAACGTTTAAGCATTGGATTTACATTTTTAATTCAATAGGTCCATGTATTAAATATTTCACATTTTCCTGATCATTTTATGCTGATCATGAGAAATTCGCTGCAGATGTTTTACCTTAATTTTCCCAAATAGTTTGCGAAACCTTGCAAAATGTAATGTCTGGAATTTAGGAAACCGCTATGTATACATTGCGTGTTTGTTATTTAATTGTTTGGAATGTTTGCCTATTGTGTTTCTCTCTCTCTCTCTCTCACTCTTTGTTTATCTCTTCATTTGTCTCTCTTTCTCTGTGTCTCTTTCTCTCTTTCTGTCCCTCTTTTTCTCTCTAAATAAATAAATGAATAAATAAATAATAATAATAAGATGTAATCTCGTTGGTAGCAACGAGTGGGTCTTCCGTCTGATATTTGTGTCATTCCCGAGGACAACCGGAGAACGCGGTCGGAGCACTTATTGCAGATATGCATCAAAAGGTATAACATCCGAGATAGTTTCAAGTCTTTTTATTTTGTTGTATATCTTAAAAACTGCAAGCAAGAATAACAGAAAGTTGGACATGACAGATTAACGTAAATTAAATTTGTAATTAAATAGCTATGGGGAGAATTTTTATTGTCTATCACTCCTCAAAATTTCTTCAAATTACATATGCCCATCTCTGAGGAACCTAATGAACATATACAGAAAAAAGTTCTATTATTTAATTGTTTTATAAATTGAAACGGAAAAGAATACAATTCATTCATTTAAATAAAAAGTCGTTAATCAAAGCCCAAAAAGAGTGATGAAAAACAATGGCCCTTGGGGCTTGAACCCTGGTCGCATGTACCGAATTTCAACACTCCAACCATTATGCCATAAGAACCGTCGCTTCAAGTCTTCAATGTCGCCAAAATTTCGACAATGCGTAAATTGATTTTAAAACAAATTACATATTCTGCAATCAGAAAAGGATCTTTATCAACCCAATAAATATAACTGAAAAATATTAAAAAACAAAAAAGTTAAAATACTCAATAATTATTGTTTCCTTCCGGTGACAAATGGACGGAAGACCCTAATAAAAACAAAACGAATATAAAAAGGTCTTCCGCTGAAGAAAAGCTAACATTAATTAAAACACTGCTGTGATGTCAATCCTTTGTTCCAGCAGTCTAAAATTTTACCTGTGACAGTCCGATATTAGTGAGCTTCTTAATATTAGACCGTTACCAGTGGTTACAGTACTGATATCCTTCAAAATTGGACCGTCTCGGGTAAATCAACAATGAAGGAAACAATCAATCATATGAATTTTCAATATACTCTTATTTTTAGTATACTTTATTCATTATTCACATTTTTAACATCTGATATGTTTGTAACATATTCTATAGGTCCCGTGTAACATGAAAAACATTAAATCTTGAGAGTGTGATATATGTTAATCATACAATTATCCAAATATATAGAAAATGTCTGAACTTTTTAATACAAATTTTGCGGTTTTTTTACCTTTGAAGCCATATATCGAAAATTTTACATCACTGACTCCCATTTTTTATTATGTATAAATAATACTTAATACATATATAGGCAAACTGGATTAATCTTATAAAATTCTTGATATTCAAGAAGTTTTTATTTCAATTCAAATTGTAACTATTATAGAAATTGTCTATTGTAAGTGCAAAAAGGTCACAAAAAATTAACGCAGCTTCGTACAAACTTTTCGTAATCCCGCTATTCACTGTGACCATTGTGCATAGTTAAAAACAACATTTGAAGGAATACGTTTGCTCAATAAAAAAAACTGAAAAAAGGATTATCTTTGTAGTAGATATACTTCTCAATAAATTCTTGATACAAGAACATTCTGGAGTGGGATACCTTAAACTAAATAGTTAATGTATCTTCTTTTCTTGGCATATCACGAGGTTCAGTTCCCTTCAACTGAATCTCTCACCAAGCTCCTAGAGCATGTTCTGAAATTCAATGATTTTATGTTCAATGGAGAACATTACCTTCAAGTCAGTGGTACTGCTATGGGCACCAAAATGGCATCATCTTATGCCAATATATTCATGGGTAATCTAGAGCGCAACATACTAACACAGTCACCTTTCAAACCTCTTAGTTGGTTGCGCTTCATAGACATCGAAATGAAGTGGGTTGAAAACAGAAACAACCTCGATGATTTTATTACCTTTGTCAATTCTTTCCATCATTCTATCAAATTAACGACTGAAATTTCCTCATTCAACAATACGTTTCTTGACACTACTTCAACTTTAATCGATGGTAAACTCGATTTCAATCTTCATACTAAACCTACAGATTCCCACCTCTATTTAATGACGTCTAGCTGCCACCCACCTCATATGTTTAGAGGCATACCAAAAGGCCTAGCCACCAGAGTCAGACGTATTTATTCAACTCAAGAACTATACTCTGAGCAAAGTAAACTCCTAAAATCCCACTTATGTGCCAGTGGCTACAGCTCGCATTCTGTACAAAATGCAATTGATGATTTAGCTAAAGAGAATCGATTATCCCTTTTGAAATACAAACCTAAAAACGAAGACAACAAAGTCCCATCTGTCACTACTTACCACCCTGTCCTTTAGGGGTCTAAATGCAGTTCTAAAGAAGAACCTGCCAATCCTTTACAGCAATGATGAAATGGCTGAGGTTTTCAGAAACCCCCAATGGCAGCTTTCAAGCGCCCTAGAAACCTTAAGGACATGGTGGTAAGAACCAAACTAAAGAACCCTCTACCTAATGGTGGCTTTAAAACTTGTTCTGACACCAGATGTCTGGTGTGGAAACACAGCTCTGATGCGGACGACTTTTCTAGCCCCATTACTGGCCTTACTTACAAAATTTTCGCAAATACTTCTTGTCGTACTGACAATTGTGTATACCTCATCAATTGTAAATTTTGTCAGAAACAATACGTTGGGGAAACAGGATACCTCCGCAGGCGCATCAATAACCATCGTTCCACCATAAAAACTAAGAAAATTAAAGAACCCGTCGGGGAACATTTTAACTTAGATGGTCACAAATGGGAGGACATGATGGTTTTGGTTATTGATCACAACCCAGACTGGACAGATGCGGAGAGAAAAAATAAAAAAAAATTTTGTATGCATAGACTGAAGTCATTCCGCCCTGACCGCATGAACAAATTAAGTGACTTCACTAAAATGAACATCAACTAAAGCATCCTGATTTTTTCTAAGCAATATCACCATCATCATCTTTTTGGTTCCATGTACAAACTATCATTCACGTTAATTATTCAACTTATTAGCTCGTTCCTTAATCGGTTTAATCTGTACGGGTTCTCTTTGTTTACTTTTTATTTTGCCATTTTTAATTGTTTTTTATCTATTTTATTTTCTTTATTTAACTCCTATTAATTTTTACACCTTTGTGTATATTTATTTGATCTCTCTCCTGTCTCCCCTACAAACCTTCATTACGAATTATCTTACTAGTACAACTTAATTAACAGCAACCCCCAATTAGCTAATTAATTCGTTCGCGTTATCTCTCAGCACTTCTACACAGACCGTCCGGATTTTTCTTTCTCGGGATGATCTTTAATACAAAGATGTAGCTGCCACGTTCCTATCCGATGTTTTATATATTATTTAGTTTTTAGTTTAGTGCTAGTTTTGTAGATGTTTTTCTCCTTTCATGTGTAGTTTTTATTTTGTTGTCCTGAAGAAGGGACGGGTCAATATTATCCTCGCCAAGGAAAAGGAAGCTTTCCAATTCCATAAATGGCTTTAACGATGACTGAATATATCTTATAACTTGGCCTCAACAATAAACTTGACTTGCAGTTTATTGCAATGCTGTATGATTTGTGAATTGTGATAAGCATGTAAACATCGTTTTTATATTGAAAATGAATATATGATTTCTTACTAGTTCTCACTTCTCTAATATGTTAAATGTTGGCAAATTAACCTATTTTTTCTGACCAAAGACAATTGTTAAAGTCTCAGCACTCAAATATTTTTTCTCCAAAAAAAAAAGCTTTTAATTAATACCGCCAATCAATATGATGGTAAATCAGTACCAGGGAAGGACAAACAACTGGTGGCTAATGGCCCCATGCTTCATAAAATAATGGGGCCATTTTGAAATTTATGGGGCCGAGAAAATAAACAATGGGGTGTGCCATTTTTTAAATTGGCTGTCATGCATAACTGGAAATACTATCAGATTACGATAATACAGTCATCACATGCATCTTTGACAATAAAATGTTTGTAATTAAATCCAAAACAAAAATGTCTTTAAATGTTTTAATTGTCACTGAAGAGAGATAATATGCTTTTTCAAAGAGTTCCGTTTTTTTAAAACATCACTATAATCAAGATTTATTCTTTGTTTAACCAAACTCTAATAAGCCAATAAGATATTATGGGTGACAAAGAATTTTTCTGCTTGGTAAGAATACTGTTTTGCTGGAAAAAAAATTTGTTCACAACTTGCAGTGTGAAGGGCAAAGTGAGTGCATCTGTGCAAGCCTAATAAACACAATCGGAGGGAACTGCATAGATATCAATGTTTTATGTCCATGGGGAAGTGAAAACTTGCTGATTTCATGTCTACGATTAAATGGCGTTTTGATAATTCATTTTCGAACTCAATTTCATTGAAGATTACCGAAAAGGCCGATGATGATAAAATCACAAACTACGAAATAATGTGTTTCCGCATTTTACAAAATGATTTAGGGTGAGTTAACCATGCATCGGACACATACCTTGGATCGGACAACTTTGGTTAAAAATATACCAATAAATGTGCATGCGCTCATGTTTTGTTTCGTATATCCTTGGATTAGAACTAATGAGCTTTATCATTCCTTCTGGTCTACTTTAAATGTATAGTGAAATAAAAATTTAAAAAATAATTGATACAAACATTTACCTCAGAACACTTAAAATTCGAGTTTAAGAATGCTGCCTTTTTAATCCAAAGTTCTGTAGGTGCTGGCACGATAAAGAACCCCTCATGATAAATATTCCTTTACACAGAATTACTAGTCTTAATTCCTGCCAGTAGATTCGATGATTTCATTAAAATAAACCTAAATAGCATTTGAATAGATTTATTTTTCCCAACCTATGTATTTTCGAATTAAAACAGAAAATTTTGTTCATTTTAATCTCTACAGACCAGCTGTCCGATGCTTGGTATATATTGTCCGATCCATGGTGAAATAGTTCAACACTTCATTATTTTGCTTTATTTTCTATGTTTTTTTAACAATTTTACTATTTTTTCTCCAATAATTAAGCAAGGGGAAAACCTGTAACTTTTAAAAGAAGTTTTATTTATATTTTGACTATAATTGATGCGTTATCAAAGAGAAAAATCCAAGGGTGTCCGATGCATGGTGAAATCACCCTATTGGTGCCTTGCTTGGCACAGCGCACCATAAGTGCATAAACGTGGCCCCTTCCCAGGCCCTGGTAAATGCATGCAAACATTTTTGTTGCATGTGTTGATATATTACTTAAATTCAAAAGAATTTTATACTTTAGTTGATATCATTAATTACTTATCAGAAAACCTTACTACATATATTAGGTACATATAAATCTGTGTTTTGAAATATACGCGAAAAAGTCAGCGCGCAATGCTACTGCTTTTCGGTTGAAAACCTACCTCTTTTTTATCACTGGAGGATAACATGTATTCAAGTTGTCAACTTCACTACTCAGCTAAAATATTTGAATTAATGAGCATTATGTTCAATGTGCAACGAAAAGAATTACTATTATGACCATTTTTTTAAGCTGTTACCCGTATAATGTTTGAATAGAAACATAGCATTTTTTTTACCAATAGCAGCTGTTTAGGTACTACAATGATTACAGTCATCGCTCTCCTACAGTGAAACACTAGTTGCACCACAGTTTTCTCTTCATCACTTACCGGATATTTCTTATATATAGTACATTCGAGAGGAATTGAACCTCTAACACACATAGAATGTGGTTCACCAAGCGAATGTTTTTTTGTTTTTTTTATGTTTTTAGCTCACCTGAGCTGAAAACTCAAGTGAGCTATTCTGATCACATTTTGTCTGTCTGTCTGTCTTTAAACTTTTCACATTTTCAACATCTTCTCAAGAACCACTGGGCCAATTTCAACAAAACTTGGCACATAGCATCCTTAGCCTAAGGGGATTCAAAGATTTGAAAATTAAGGACCAAGCCCTCTTACAAGGGGAGATAATTAGGAATTAATGAAAATTTTCGAGAAATTTTCAACAATCTTCTTCTCAAGAACCATTTGATCAGGAAAGCTGAAACTTATGTGGAAGCATCCTCAGGTAGTGTAGATTCAAAGTTGTGAAAATCATGACCCCTGGGGGTAGGATGGGTCCTCAATGGGGGGTCGACTTTTTACATAGGAATATATAGAGTAAATCTTTAAAAAATCTTCTTCTCATGAACCATTTGGCCAGGAAAGCTGAAACCTATGTGGAAGCATCCTCAGGTAATGTAGATTCAAAGTTGTGAAAATCATGACCCCCGGGGATAGGGTGGGGCCACAATTGGGGGTTCATTGTTTACAAAGGAATGTATAGAGAAAAGTCTTTAAAAATCTTCTTCTCAAAAACTAATCAGCCAGGAAATCTGAAACTTATGTGGAAGCATCCTCAGGTAGTGTAGATTCAAAGTTGTGAAAATCATGACCCCCTGGGGTAGAGTGGGGCCAAAATGGGGGGTCGACTTTTTACATAGGAATATAGAGTAAATCTTTAAAAATCTTCTTCTCAAGAACCGTTTGGCCAGGAAAGGTGAAGCTTATGTAAAAGCATCCTCAGGTAGTGTAGATTCAAAGTTGTGAAAATCATGACCCCCGGGGGGTAGGGTAGGGCCACATTGGGGAGGGTCGATTTTTAACATAGGAATATATAGAGTTAATCTTTAAAAATCTTCTCAAGAACCATTTGGCCAGGAAAGCTGAAACTTATGTGGAAGCATCCTCAGGTAGTGTAGATTTAAAGTTGTGAAAATCATGATGGTTGGGGTGTAGGGTAGGGCCACATTGGGGAGGGTTGATTTTTAAACATAGGAATATATAGAGTAAATCTTTAAAAAATCTTCTTCTCAGAAACTAATTAGCCAGGAAAGCTGAAACTTATGTGGAAGCATTCTCGGGTAGTGTTTATTTAAAGTTGTGAAAATCATTTCACCTAGAGGTAGAGTGGGGCCACAATTGGGGATCGAATTTCTACATTGTAATATATACAGTAAATTTTTAAAAATCGTCTTCTCAGAAACAAATAAGCTAGGAAAGCTAAAACTTGTTTGGAAGCATCCTCAGGTAGTGTAGATTTAAAGTAGTAAAAATCATGAGTCCTGGGGGTAGAGTGGGGCCACAATGGGGGTGGTATTTTTACATAGGAATATTAAGAGTAAATCTTTAAAAATCTTCTTCTCAGAAACTAATCAGCCAGGTGATTATTTAATATTGTTTAGATTTTGGCTTCTGGATGATTCCTGGACGATTGGGTCTCACAAGGGGTTCAGAGTTTGATGTAGGTTTATATCCCATTTATAAACTATTGTTTAGGATCTTTTTGAGAGCTGCAATGCTCAACATGTGATATTACTATAAAATCATCCTGTAAGAAAAGGGACTAATGATAATAAACATAAGAATATCCAGTGGAAAAAAATGATTTTTATTTATACAGGATCTACAAATATTATATTACATTGTCCAAATAGTTTTTATAATGACTCCATTAAGCTGATTTTATCATACCTATTGTTCCTCAGGTGAGCGTTGTGGCTCATGGGCCTCTTGTTTGTTGTGTTCTTTTTGGTTTTTCCTTAATATTATGACATTGTACATTTTAAATGTGATGATAATATATATATATATTATAATAATGAAATTAAATTTCAGTTTTAAGTAACAAAAAATAAACTAGTAGGCTAATTGTTCTCGAACAATTAGAGGTCTTTCCACCTTAATAGTTTTAAGTAACAAAAAATAAACTAGTAGGCTAATTGTTCTCGAACAATTAGAGGTCTTTCCACCTTAATATTTTTTTAACAAATTGTAAGATTGCTCAATAAGGTATACCAAAAAAAGGATTATACCTGTGATATATGTTGTACTAGAAAATGTGAAAACAAAAAAGCTCTAAATGATTTTTTAAGAGGTTTATTTTTTGTATTTCAAGCCATTGCTTTAAGAATTCCTTATTGTTTATCGTAACTATCTTTAAAATTACTTTTTCTGAATTTTTTCCACTAAATCTGAACAAAACAGATGTGTTCGCCAAGTGAATATTCTTTACACAAGCACATAAACAGAAAACCTTACAATAGAAGAGCGTGTTCTAGAGGCTAGCTTTCTTTGTACAATATGAATGGGTTGACTGTAAAAACAATTTCCACTTGAGTAACCACAGGACTTGATGTGATACCTGGCTGACCAAATTGAATACTTTATTGCGCAATCCAGCAAGCTATTGAAACCCTTACTATGATTCTGTATTTCAAAAGATATGATAATTCATTAATTAACAGATTTCCAAATGACCTTGACCTTTGACCTTTATGTCATTTTGTTCGGCCAAGGTAGACGCTCCCATCACAAGTGATCCGAAGTCTCTATGATAAATAGTAAAAAAGTTGGAAGTGATTTTATGGAAATTTCAATACTTTCAGGGGCAATAACTGCTAGAAGGGGGCCTCAGATCCTTTCGGTATGAATAGACTGAAGAACCCTTTAAGTGAACTCAAGACTTTGGTAAAAGTTCCAAGTCTCTATCTCTTATGGTTTCAGAGGAGTAGTGATAACAAGCATTTCGTACATTTGGGCAATAACTCTGTAGTTATTCAACGGTAGGAGCCAAGGGGCTATATTTTAAAATGTCTTAAGATGCCCTACTACATCCATGAAAAAGTTTTTCTTTACCACCCTAAACAAAAGAGATCTAAAAAGTCATTAATTAACAGATTTCCAAATGACCTTGACCTTTATGTCATTTTGTTCGGCCAAGGCAGACGCTCCCATCCCAAGTGATCCGAAGTGATCTATGATAAATAGTAAAAAAGTTGGAAGTGATTTTATGGAAATTTCAGTACTTTCAGGGGCAATAACTGCTAGAATGGGACCTCAGATCCTTTCCGTATGAATAGATTGAAGAACCCTCTAAGTGTACTGAAGACATTGGTCAAAGTTCCCTATCTCTGTCTCTTATGGTTTCAGAGGAGTAGCGATACCAAGCATTTCCTTCTCAAAAGTCAATAACTCTGTAAGTTCTGGGAGTTTTTTGACACAGGGTCAATTGGTACCATAACTTTTAATAAGCAATTACATAAAGTTTAAATTGTTTGGATAACCCTAATAACAAACAAGAGGCCAATAGGCCTTAACGGTCACCTAAGTAGCATAACCCATACACAAACTTGTCAAGGAGTCTCATATATGCATTTAATTAAGTTTTATTCTGGAATAGAAAAATTTTTAATTTGTAATGACGACCACCTCTCTGCCTGAAATCTTTCAAAAAGGACTATTAAACCTATAATTTTAGTGAAAAACTTAAAAGATCATAAAAGAGTGCATGACCTGATATTGAAAAGGTGCAAGACTCTGATAGGAAATAACAAGGTGACTATTATTCATGTTTTATCTAAAACAACCTCCCATCCCCCATCCCCCCGGGGCAGACAGAAACTCCATTAGGAAGAAGCAAGGGAAAACAAGATGTAATTATAATCGGGGCGATTATAAAGTCTCCCAAACGAACGAGGCTATTATACAGAGTAGGGATGACCCACAAAGTTTCATGATGTTTCCAGGGGTCCTTTACTATATATCAGGTGAACTGACATGACCCAAAGAACAAGAATACATATGGTTTAGGTATGGGGATATTAACCGTTTTCAACATATTCGGCCAGTACCTGTTTGAGGGGGGTCAGGACCACCCCCAGGGCCCATGACCTACATACCATATGATGCCCCTTGACACAAGGAACAAGAATATATATGGTTTAGGGGTGGGGATCTCAACCGTTTTCAAGTTATTTGGGTCAGGACCATCCCCGGGGCCCATGACCTACATACCATTTGATGCCCCTTCACACAAGGAACAAGAATATATATGGTTTAGGGGTGGGGTTCTTAACCATTTTCAAGATATTTGGGCCCTTCCTGTTTGAGGTGGGTCAGGAGCACCCTTGAGGTCAATGACCTACATACCATTTGATGGCCCTTAACACAAGGGACAAGAATATATATGGTTTAGGGGATGGGGATATTAACTATTTTCAAGATATTTGTGCACTTCCTGTTTGAGAGGGGGTCAGGACCAGCCCCAGGGCCCATGACCTTTATACCATTTGATGGCCCTTAACACAGGGAACAAGAATATATATGGTTTAGGGATAGGGTTCTTAACCGTTTTCAAGATATTCTGGCACTTCCTGTTTGAGGTGGGACAGGACCACCCCTGGGGCCCATGACCTAGATACTATTTGATGCCACTTTACACAAGGACATCATATCCATGCCTTTAGTTTTTCACAAATATATATGTGAGTAGAGAAGAAGATTTTCTAAGAGTTAATACAGTTTTACTATATTACACCCTAGTGCCTAAACACCTGTCCCAGGGGTCATAAATTTCACAATTTTGGTAGAGGGCTTCATGGACATCATAACCATGTAACCATGTATTTAGTTTTTAACAAATATCTATGGGACTAGAGAAAAAAGATTTTCTAAGATTTAATACATTTTTACTAAATGACCATTTTGGCCCCACCCTAGAGCCTGAACCCCTGACCAAGGGCCCATGAATTTTACAATTTTGGTAGAGGGCTTCATGGACATCATATCCATGCATTTAGTTTTTAACAAATATCTATGGGAGTAGAGAAGAAGATTTTCTAATATTTAATACATTTTTACTATATGGCCATATTGGCCCGACCCTAGAGCCTGAACCCCCGACCCAGGGGCCATAATTTTCACAATTTTGGTAGAGGGCTTCATGGACATCATAACCATGTATTAAGTTTTTAACAAATATTTATGGGAGTAGAGAAGATTTTCTAAGATTTAATAAATTTTTACTATATGACCATATTGGCCCCACCCTAGAGCCTGAACCCCTGACCCAGGGGCCATGAATTTCACAATTTTGGTAGAGGGCTTTATGGACATCATAACCATGCAAGCAGTTTTTTCCTCACGTGTGGGAGTAGAGAAGAAGATTTTTGAAAATTTGGCTGTTTTTTTTTTTTACATATTTTGCCCTACCTGTGGCACCCTGGGGGTGGTAGAGCCACCAATTTCACAATTTACATTCCTCTTACCATAGAGATGCTTCACACCAAAAATGGGAACAATTGGCCTTGTAGTTTTTAAGAAGAAGTTAAAAATGTAAATTGTTAACGCACGACGCACGACGACGGACGAAAACAGATAGCAATGAGTAAACTCAGGTGACCTAAAAAGTCACCCTGAGCTAAATAGAAAAAAAGAAGAAAAAGAATAAAAAACATAAAGAAAACAAGAGGTCTTTCACCTGAAAGGTAGAAAGACCTAAATACTCATTCTATATTGGTATGTTTTATTATTTACAGCTACTTTAAATATAGATTGGCTGTATGAAATTGTTTTTTATTATAAAAAAAATTAAATGTTCATTCCAGCTCTTTTGAGACGTGAATGAACAATATAATAAATTTCTTGAGTGAGGATCAATTTAGACAATTGATAATGATTTTGTACCTAAGTACTTGATGTACATATACATTAAAAAATTAAGAAAGAAAAAATGTGATTGGTCAATACAGCAGTTGAACATCATGTATTATTAACAGAAATAAATATGATATCATATAATATCGAAATTGTTTCTGAAATGAGGTTCACTCTGTAAACAATTAACTAGTATATGTGTTTTTGGTACATGTGTAAATCTATTGAAATATTGAAATTTGGTAAAGTAATTTAATAAGAAAAAAGATGATTTTTTCATCAAAAAATTATAATTCTCAGTTTAATTTGAAAGCAAGAGAATATTTGGAAGTAATGGCGGGTGTGACCGGTCAGCAGAGGATGCTCATTCCTCCATGGCACCTGATCCTACCTCTATCTTGGAGGTCCGTGTTGCTCTGCTTTGAATTTGTATTTCGTTTTGTGGATTTTTGAGATGGTTGACGGTTTGTTATTGTCCTTTTTTTCATGATAATTTAAATGCTCGCTCCAGCTCTTTTGAACACGTAAATGAACACATAAATTTCTCGAGTGGATCTATTTAGATAGAAATTGATATATAGTGCTTATTATTATGTACATATTTTATATAAAAAATTCAAAGAGAAAAAATGTTATTGATCATTCCAGCTCTTAAAAAATGATTGATCAATACAGTAGTTGAACATCACGTATTATAAACAAAAATCAATATGATATACAAAGAAGAAATTATCTCTGAAATGAGGTTCACTCTGTAAACAATTAACTAGTATATACATGTGTATTTTGTACATATGTAAATCTATCAATATATACACAAAAAATGAAAAAAGTTTATTACTTCAAAACAATTGTAACTTTAAGTTAAATTAATTTGTAAGCAAGAAAATATTGAAATTCTATATAAAGGTTATTTAAATGCTTACTGCAGCTCTTTTGAGACACGTGAGTGAACATATAAATTGACTGTAGAAGAAATACAATTGCATATAAATATCAAATATGAACAACATTCAAATGCATATTTTCAAATGTTCAAAATATGCCTCCAGCATTCTGATTATTTTCTGCCTATTCAATATACCCCTGGTAGAATAAAAGATAGCTTTGTTATAAATTTATTCTCTTAGAAAAAGTTTTTTAAATTATGTTAAAGAAAGAAAAAAATATACCATGGTAACTTATGTCACAGGTGTATTGAACTGCATTTAGCTTATTTTTATTCTTTTCTGACTTTCTTTGATAGAGTTTGAAAAAAATCTTGCGATTGCAATTTTCCTTCGCCGTTTGCCTCACAAGCATCAGATTCATCTGCACTGTGATTAGATAGATCTTGTCAAAATTTTCATCCTCTAAACAATTTGAAAAGAAAGGTGTCATAATAGTCTGGGACTTGTGAAAGTCAACGTCTATTTTTGTTTTTTCCTCTCTCAATGTTTGTAATTCTTTTTCTGATTTAATTTTTTTAGACTTAACATGTTTATTTTCCTCCCTCAATTTTTCATTCTCATCTTTCAAAACCTTCACCTGTTTTTGTACAGATTCTTATTTAATTTCCATTGATTTACAGTTTGCCTTGCATTTTCGAGCAACTTTTTCTTTATCATGTTCCCCTTCATTTTTATTCCCTTGTTTCATTTTATGAAGCCCCCTGCCTTGCATTTTCGAGCAACTTTTTCTTTATCATGTTCCCCTTCATTTTTATTCCCTTGTTTCATTTTATGAAGCCCCCAAGTATCCGAAGTTCAATTGTCTCTAAATAACCAAGTGACTTCTTGATATCTTCCATTATAACTGTAAAAAACAAACAGAGCAAAAAAGTTAAATGTAAATATATATTGATATTTGAAAACTTGTATGGTTTCAGAGGAAAAGCAATACGGCCTAAATTAAAAATTGATTTGTTTGATGTACTCTAATCGACCCATCAAAATTGGCCCGACTGAATCGTTTTTCTATCTAACTGAAAAAGTAGGCAAAATGTTGCGGTTTATGCAATTTCTAGTATTTTCCTTGTCAAAACCGGAAGTACCGCACCGGAAATCCAAAACCTTACAGACGCGTGTCATTCAGAAATGCTATCAGATAATTGCATAATTTTTTAAATATTTTTTTTTTCGTTTTCAGTAATCGCTGACGAATCTTTGTTGAGAATAATAATAATAATAATAAAAGACAAAAAACAATAGGTCCCTCCGACGTAAGTCGAAAAGTCCAAATGATATGATAACGCGTCTCTTAATTGTTAAGTTCCAAGGGGGTTTCCTATGCATTAGCGTCAATTTTTTTTAAAATTCAAACACCAAAGGAATATATTATTCCATATATTATAACTGGTTAAATGTATTAACCAATATATAAGACTTTGTCACAACTGCGCAATTACTTTCCTCAGTAATATTATTCTGAATACCACTCCTCTCCCCTGATAAAATAGACTTATCAGGTGAAAAATAAATGTAAAATCAGCATTATTAAACAAAATAGTTGAGATTTTTAATGAATATTTTATTTATTTACCTGTATTACCGAAGAATGTACACTGAATGCTGCATAAAAAAATGTAAAATAGACAACTATCAGTTTTTGGTCAAAGAAAAAGGTTTTTGAGAACGATCAAGCACATATTTTTTGGGTTCTTTTCTCCTAAGGCGCAGAGCTATTGTCAGTCATCAACACATTGGCCTTGTACTGTGCCTTGATTCTGTAGCACACCCTCTTCCTCCACACCTCCTCGTCATTCCACAGCTTTCTCTTACATCCTTCGCTGAAAATCCTTTTCTTCACAGTGGAATTTTTCTTCCACCCCAGGCTTTGGTGCTGTCTTCAGATAAAGTTCTCTTGCATGGGGAAATTTTTCCAGTTGACTACATGGCAGGTATTTACCGCAAAGGTAATGACTTCATATTAAGTGACTGCCGGAACGGCGGTGGTTAAATGAGAGACAATAACTAGAGCCGAGCTCGTTGCAAAGCAACGAGGAGGTCTTCCGTTGCAGCTTCGTGTCGAAAAAGGATTGTCAATACGATAATAGTCATGATGTTATATACTAGTGGTTATAAATGAGTAAATGGATGGCATGTATCAGCCCCTTATTGAAGAGGACAGCAATTCCAATCCAGCAATAATTCAGTCAGGGAAAAACACGTGGTTTCTTTTTTTTAATATATTTGACAGCGTATTAATGTTTGAAAATGTATGCGAAATACATGTATGAAGAATTTATCAGCAACTGCTTAACTGCAAAGCCATATTTATAATAATAAATTTTCGCCGCAAAGAGATTGACCGATCAAATGATTTTAGATCCTATTTTTCATTTATTTTCTGTTCTTTGTATAATTTCAAAACTATATACATCATTGGGATCTTGAACTTCTCAAATAGCCCCGCTTTATTAAAAGATGAGACATTGAAAATCACTTGCGTAACTATTCACTGAAAAAAATAGTTCAAGGTCACAGCACACCCCTTTTTTCTGGTGAAACTAAAACTGGATTTGACAAAAAGAAGGAGACGGCATAGAATAGACATCTGTTTCACTGATGTCTGTTATGATCTTGACCTTTGAATTATAAACTAAGATTATGATTACTGCACACTCATAAACCACAAGTACTGTTTGCAATGATCCATATTTTTACCAGGAGAGAGAACACACGATCCAGACTACAGTGTATACAGTTGTATGCTATGACATTGACTCTCTAAATAGACACTTTAGGTAATTGATGCCCTTAAAGCAAAAACAAGTCTTAAATTTTGACTAAAAATTTATTGAAACTTTACACAGTGGTCTGTGTTATGACAATGACATTTAAAAAATATCTTGATTCAAGGTCACTGTACATCCTTGACTTAAAAGCACTCTTTATAGTAATGTATGAGCCAGACAGAATCATTGGGAGAAAAATATAATTATGGTTAGACAAAGATTTTTCAAACAGGTCTCATATGATCCTGACCTTTGATCCAGAAACTTTGTTCAAGGTCATTGGACACCCTTTAGCTTATGGCACTTTGTAGCTGAAGTATTAGAAGTACATGTAAGTAAGTTACATAAATGTGGGAGCAAGACTCGGCTAGCTTGGGAGAATATATGGTCTGGACACCTGGGGTACGTAACATAAAGGGTACTTAAGTCTAAGACAGTGCTTAAGTAGGACTTAGGTACATTCTTAGACTTAAGTCCGTAACTAGAAGAGTGCTTAGCTGGGACAATTTACCCAAAACTTAGGCGGCCGGTAAATGTGACTTAAGTTTTTTAGAAGTTTTATTGTTAATTATTGCAATTCAGCATTTGAATACAGTGTATTTATCACATAATTTACACAAAAATAATGTCATAATATTCACCAATATCAAAGTTTTGGATTAATTGATATAAATATTAACAGTGGTTGTAAAGAGATGTAACATTTTCCATATAATATGCAAATGGGCAGCTGAATAGGTTGTAAACACGTAATGCTCAGTTTACTCATGTTACTAGACTATGTATGTAAATTCACGAAACTTGAGAAATTAAAAAAGGACGTTTAAAGACAGAAAAACTCTCAGTGATTTTAAAGACGACGATTGCCTCATTTCAAGATATCGTCTTAACGAAGAAAATACACTCAGAGTATGTAACTTGCCTTATTGGTGATGTAATATGCAAGACAAAAGATAAAAAGAAATCCACTAGTTTTAACGGTATCGCGATATTACGCCACAGGGAGTTTTCGGGAATGACTGAACTAGTCAATATTCGTAAAAACAAAGAAGTAACAACAATAGACTGAATACATTGCCCGAGAGCCATCGCTTTGAGCTTTTTAAAAATTTTAGGTACATTCAAATTCGATAAAAGAAATGAACAAATTGTTTTTACTCTTTAACATAAGCATGACTTAGCAAAGACATTGCTAAGTTTTCTTTATGTTACGATATAAGACATACTTAAGTTGGACTTAGGCAGGTCCTAAGATTCCACCTAAGTCCTACTTATGACCCTACTTAAGTCAAAATCTTAGCATGCTTTATTTAACGAGCCCCTGACCTCCACTCTTTTACCTAGAAACTTGGTTTAAGGTCACTACACACTCTTTATCCAAAGGCACTCTGTGGATGAAGTATTAGAGGTACATGTAAGTAAGTTAAATGTAGGCAGACCCAATTACAGAGAAATTACACTTGTGGAAAAGTAAACATACTCATCATTATACGGCGCCATCAGAGTGGGACGTCGATCCTAGTTATACATATATATGAATAGATATTATGACCATAAATTATGATTAGTATCCATTGTCATGTAAGAAGGGGGATTAACCAAGTGTTCTGTCCACAAGTACCCAAGTTACAAACACTTGGATAAACGTATTTTTGCATTGTTATTTCATACATAATGTATAATGCTGCGTTTGTGTTTTAGGAAAGTATCAATTGCCAGTAATAATCTGTTTAGAAAATATGTGGTCACAATTTATCTACGTAAATGTAGCTTGTACACTGATCCTGAACATATTTGAATAACTGTTCAAATTTTCGGCGATGTTTAGTACTGGTTGACGTCCATGCGCGGATCTAGAGGGGGCGGATGGGTGGGTAACTGGAAATTTTAAACAAACTTATTAAATAGACTTAGTAAAATTACTTATCATATATACATGTATGGCTTGGACACCCGCTGGCAAACACCATTATCCCACAGACCCCCCCTCCCCACCCCTTAAGTGTCCGGGGGGGGGAATCCTGGAACCGCGAATGACGTCGTATTTATCATGCCCTATCTTTAAGGATCACCGGACTCCATGACTATGTGATTTTGTTTAGTTAAAAGTTTTGAAAATTGTAAGCATGTAGTTGGCCCCGTGTTGTACATTTATTACGCGACCTCCGTGCGCTCATTTTGCGGAAGAAGTAAAAGCGCTGATCAGACAACATACACACACACCAAAACGATTCGGTGAAAATTAAAAATATATCAACCATTCGAGTGCGCGTGCACCGCATACGCACAAGTTCGACTTGTAAAGTTCGCACGAATAAAAATCTCCGCAATCTACGGATTTGCAGCATTTTCAATCATATGACCGCTACTCGATCTTCTACAACTGCCCGAATCTGATCAATTGTTTTTTAACATATCTTTTACTCTTTGAACACATGTTCCAATGAAAATGAAAGATATAAAAAGAGTAATTGCAATGAGCTTCTACAATGAATTAAACGACCATACAGAAAAACTACAAAAGCGATCATGTTACCGTTTCTCTTTTACGACCTGAATCTAAACATAGTCTTTTTGGAAATTCGCGTGAATATGTACCTAAAATAATCCCTGAATCCTTTAATTCCGGACATCGATCAGCGAGGTTTTTTGTATCGTGCGAGCCCCTCTCGCATACATTGCAACATGGAACTTTAATTTAAAACTGCCTTACAAAAAACGCTTGGAAATTATTAAGAAAAAAAATCACCATTTTGGATCCTGTTCAATTCATACATTCAAATTCTCTCTCTCTCTCTCTCTCTCTCTCTCTCTCTCTCTCTCTCTCTCTCTGTACATTTTATTAGAATACCTATAAAACTTTATACACTTATACACTAATTTGTGTTCGCCAAATATTAATTCATAAGACAGGTTGATCTGGCAGGTTGTGAATATCGTCAAAAAAGTGTTGAAGTCTGTCCCGTGAATGCATTAAAGTCTCAGAAGTAATTTAACGGAGATAATCATGGGTAAATATATTAACCTTTTAGTTGAAACGCTAGTCGATTTTACATGAACCTGTCAAAATTTCGGCGTTGTATTGTATTTATTCAAGAAACATGCACATGTGTGATAGGGTAGAAGCACACGAAGCTTGACGTGTGTATTAGACTACCTCTTGTCCACTCGCGCGGGATTTGCAAGGGATGGATTAATATGTAAATGTATACACAAATCCCAGTTTCATTTTAAACAATATAACTATTTCATGACATCGACAAAATCTCAAAGAAAACTTTTTATAAAGAGAGCCATACCAACATATTTATTATTTTTGAATTATGAAGCTAAAACAGATTTCATCATTAACAGGTTAATCTTTTTTGTCGTTGATCTCAAACATTATTCTACAGTTTTTAGAACATTTTAGACTTACAAACCCACCATTTATCTATGTCTGTCTATGCTTCAGATGGGATTAATAATGTTTTTACTAATTCTTAATTTACACTCTATCGTTTAAATCAATTTAAGGATGACATTCAAACAATTCTTTGTGTTTACGGTTAAATAAAACAATGTATGTAAGACGCGAGTCTTGTGTATTAGATCACCATTGACCGCTAGGTACATGTAGTCCAGCCGCGACCGAACTCCTCGGCCGCGGGCAAGGGGTGAGTTACGTAATGACACACACAGCTCAGAACCCAGGTACATGTAGATTTGAAATGCTTGCAGTATAATGATTAAAATGCATTACATAGGTATTATTTTTTTAGACTTAGATACTGTAACCACAATTGATATGTATGTTTCTGACGATGTTTCAGATTGGGAATAATATTTAATTGCTTTTATATTTCTTTAACACTCTATTGGTTTAATCAATTTAAGATGAATAAACTTTTATATGAAAACAAAATTCAAACAATCCTTTGTGTTTACGGCTAAACAAACCCATACAAGTAAGATGCAGCTCTTTGTGTATTAGATAACCGCTGACTGCTTAGTAGTCCGGCCGCGACCGATCTTCTCGGCCACGGGCGAGGGATGAGTTACGTAATGACACACACAACTAAGAATCCAGGTAGATTTAAAAAGCTTGCAGTAAAATGACTAAAATATATTTCATAGAAATTATTTTTTAAAATCCAGTTAATGTATTTCACTAGAAAAGAAAAAGATTGTTTATATTTTCTCGTTCTCGTTTTTCTTAATTATAAGGATTCTCCACTAGAAGACCTAAACAGAAATTACTAAAAATAAAGCTGTAAGAAAAAAATGTATGCTTTTAAAAAACTTTCTCTAATGAATTAAAGCATCCCGTATAAGCTGGTACTCTTTCAGTTGTTAATTTATGTCAGTTGTGCGCACAAAGACTATTCGTTTACTTGCAAAATGAAAACAGGTACATGTTAACAAGACAAGCTTTTTACACTCATATTACGCAATACCGGTACAAAATAATTTTGTAACGACATTAATAACATCATAATAAACAACTTTTCAAGCGACAGCTATATCAAAATATTACCCATTTTTGAGTTATAAAGGGAAGACTTTTAAGGGCTCTAGGCCCCTAATTTAAGGGGCCAGCCCTTTTTCAATTGTGTCAAGTGAAAGCCCTTGATACTTTGCACATTTTTTGTTCTTTATGTGTTCAGAAAAAAATTTAAACTAAAAAGCTACGATACAAAAACACGACCAAATTTCAGCATTTTTTGAAACATAAAATTTAAATTAATTTTTTGAAATTTTAAATGGGAAAAATCGTAAAAACAAAACTCGGAGGACAACGTTCAAAGTGTCTATTTTCAAGATCTATGACTTTGAAACACATGCCATGGATGGTTTCAGAGCCTTTGCGTGCACAGGAATGCCTATATTTTTTTGAAAAAGGGGAATAACTCGGCTCCGGAAGTGAAAATTTCAATGATTTTCAGTTGATGTTGAGAATTTGTAATTTCCAATGTACCCTGAAAATTTGAACGTAATAGGACGACAAACAAGCGAGATATTTGAGTTTTAAAAAACGTCTAGAAGAAAAAAAAGAATAAAAAGAATTACCAACAGAATCAGTACAAGGTCTTCCGTTGAAAACGGAAGACCTTAACTACAACACTTAATGTTAAAGAAAGGACAATTACCGCAACAGTGCTGACTGCATAGTAGAGTGTTACCGCACCGGTAATAGTTAGGTAATAGGTATAAGTGGGCAACAGTAGTGACTACATAGTATTCAAGTTACGCAACTACAATGGTCTTAGATAGCCAATTACTGCAACCGTAACGAATATGTGGGCAATTATTACAACGATAATGGTCATTAGGCAGGCAACTACCACAACGGCAATGATTACATGATGGAAATTCTTTTTTTTAATTTCAGCTCTGGAACGTTCAATTACAAAAACATCTTTAAATCGTTTGGTGTTTATTCATTTTGGAATGCCGGTTGTCAGCCAAGTTGTTGAATCATTTTTAAGTTTATATAAATTGATTGGTTGGTGAAAGCGCATCATATACTTAATAGTAACTTTTTCAAGCGATATCCACATAGCTTGGAATCCTTCAGGATCTATTGGATCACCGAGGATGACACTAGATGTGATTTGGTTTCTTGAGGACAAACAGTTGGTATACAAATCAAAATTTGTAGTACATTCGAGACGGTGGTTTTGTTTTTCCTTGGATGTGCAACTTATTAGAAATACTTACTGATTGGAATTTGGAAAGCAATATTTTTGTAAGCATTTTGGGTTACTTATCTTGCATCGCCCTTATTCAAAATGGATGGTTTGTTCATTTTCAAAATCTTGAAGGACTTCATAACAGTCTGATATTAAGATTCCCAAACTTGATCCAACGTCTTTAGACTTCTCAGGTGTTATCCTTTTTTACACTGTCAATTGAAGCGGTTGCATGAATCAATACCAATAGATCTTCGAGAGTTAAATTCTTATCGCAACTTGGATATGGAACATTATCCTACATTTTCAGATTGTGAGAACATCCAATCAGATGAAAATGAAGATATTTCCATTGTAACCAGTTATGTGGAAGAAGAAGAAAAAATAGTGAAGACAAATAGAAAGCATATGCCTGGAGGTTTAAAGGCTCGGTGGTCGCCAAAAGAAATGGAAATAATGGACCTTATTGTTAGCATAAACTTCATTGATGCAAAAATTGCATATACAGAATACCTGCGCCAAACTGAAAGAAATTCTATTCCAGATCGTTCTTTCCTATCATTTAAACTAAAATGTATGAGAATAAAACAAAAATTAAATAAACCATGAATATTTGTTAGAATGCTATCTACTGTTTTTGTAAAGTATTGATTGGAACGCCAAGTATGTTTCTTTGCAAATGAAGATAAAAAATAATAGGTCATTTTATATTTTTCTTAAAACTGGTCCATGTTGATGTAAATGTTTTGAAGTGTTTTGACTTAATTTTTTCATTAAAGTTCTACATTAGGAACCATCACTGGAATAGTTATTTACATTGAGCTTTACGTTACCTTAAGGTGGATAGAAAAAATTGTCTAATATTTTGATACGAAAAAAGGTTAAGGTAAAACAGAAGTATTAAGTTTGAGTTATAATAACGGTATATAAAGAGCTGAAATATGGGCTTTGTAGCTAAAGAAAAGAGGAAAAAATATATACAAACAAGCTTTTAGGGTAGATTAACGATTTCTTAAAAAAAGATATGGTAATCAAAAAAGATATTAATCATTTTTTCAACTGATTGTCTCTTCCTAATATCCAAACCCTTTAAACATAACCTGACCTTAAACATTGCAGCATTAATAATGTATTGTTAAATTGCAAGCTCAAAGTCAAGGTTTTATTTCAAGGTTGAAGTTAAGGATAACGTTTTGTTTGAAATTGCCAATAAAAATTGCTCTATTTCCGGAAGGGCTATATTTTCTTACACATTGCATTCAGATGTTTATAACAGGTGTTTGTTTAACTAGTGGGTATGATCAATTAATACTGCTTCATTAAAAAGGAAGCAAATATAATTCATACTACCAATACATATCTTCGAAAAAGTGGAGGAGCATCTTTTTTTAAAATCAATCTATTTTGTTAAGATCAATTCATTTCTAAGTAGGCATATCTTCTTGGGTAAGGTTTGAAAATTTAAGGTTTAGGTTAAAGGTTTAGGTTCTCTAACATTAACTTATTCTGATACCAAAAGGTATACCTGTCCGCAATAGCATTACGCTTGACACTTTTTCTCTCCTAAAAGTTATAATAAAAAAATAATAAAATATCTATTGTAAATGACTAGATGAATGAATACAAATTACCTATTGAAACTCTCTCTCTCTCTCTCTCTCTCTCTCTCTCTCTCTCTCTCCTCAAAAATGTAAATGCCTTCCTTGTTCACTAAAACCTATTGTTACTAAATAAAAAAAAATATCGATTGTAAATGACTAGACAAAGAAATAAAAATACCGATTGTAAAATACTAGCTAACTGTGAGGGTTATACGTGTTATCTTACACGTTAACCTAAACTGTAATCCGTGAACAACACGTGTTATCTGGAACCTTCAACCTTATTGTGCGTTTTTGCACACATTGTCTACCTTCATCGACACCTTTAAAAACATGTTGTCACTGTCTTCCCAGATATGTTCTTTTACGCCTTGGTCATAAATGAGTTCTTTGATGTGTTGTGCGCGTCTGTATTGCACAGCTGCACATTTCTCGATAATAAACTCTTCTCCTCTGGGGTTATCTTTCTTCCAACTGTACTTCTTTTGTACAGATTTCTTTGGCTCCGCAGGATCTGCAGGTGTTAATGCACATTTCCTTTTTGCGGGTGGTTCCTGTGTGTTAGGTGTAGTGACCTCACTTGTACTTGTACTTGGAACGTCTGTGATAATTGTTATCTACGGTCCCACAAGGGAATCGAATGATCCTGAGGGGATAAAGGAAAACGAGCCCCTCACAAGAACATCTTCCACAATGGTAGCTACCTTTGCATCAACACTTTTACACAGTTTCTCTTCTATGGCTGGTAGCCTATTTTCCAGATCTCCTAGGATTTTTGATTTCGCGGACTCAATGTCTCCAGAAAATTGCCTGACAATGAAGGCCGCAAAGTCAGAGAGTTCCTTCCGATATGTTTTTTCAACATCTTTGATCTTTTCGTCAACTAAGCTGCCCACAGCTTCCAGTGTGATGCCTATGTATTTCAATAATTATATCATTCGATACTGTGAAGTGAAAAGTATGATTGATAAACAAATATCAGTCGAATAAAATGAGTTTAAAACAATATAATTAAGTTGCTTCTTATTTCAATATTTTTAATATTATTAATGAACTATTCAACATCTAACCTTCCTTACTGCCGTCTTCGTCGTCGCTGCTCTGAAGGAACAGAAAAAAAAATGAAAAGAAATTTCATTATAGTTTTTTAAGATATTTATAAACATCAAGATTGCTTTTAGTGTTTTATGCGTGGTTCTTGTACATAAGGTCATAAAATAAAATCATAAGGAAAATAACTATAAATTATACCTCATTTTGTGGTCTTTGACTTTCCATGTTCTGCAAAAAAAAAAAAATGGTAGATTTGCAGCTTAAGATGTAAAGTTAGCCCAAGAATAAAATTATTGATCTTTAAATCCTGTCATGTCCTTAACCTAAACGATGGTTATAAACTTTAACCTTAAATTGAAATTTATCAAATATGGACCTTAAACCTTAACCTGAACCATAAGGTGATCCTTAAACCTTCACCTTTAACCTTAAAAAAAATGTAACTAAATAAACTATAATTGAACTAGATTAATTGTTTATATACTACCAAATAAGTTTGTACTAAAACTATTGACCTTGACCTTAATCTGTGAGTACTATTTAGTTATAAGAACAATTTTATGAAGAGAGAATTTTACTAGGGTACCTAGAAATGTATTCATTCACCCTATCACCCAGGCGCTACTTGAATCCTTCGATATTACCAATGTATATTAACATACAGACAAAAGGCACATTAAATAACAACTAAACTAGCACTTACAAAGAAAACTGAGTATATATCATTAGAAATTAAAGTTAATCTGTACAAATTATACCTAAAGTTTTTTTTAACACAACAATAAAAATTGCTGTTACTTCCATATCAATTATATTCAGTTCTAAAATAATACATTCATAAGTTCACAATAAAGCTTTTTTGTCTACCTTTTTCACGTCCTCTTCTTTCTCCTGCCTTTAACCTTAGTGTGGGTTTTCTACCTTTTTATCAATCTTAAACCATGACCTTAAACCTAAACCTTAAACCTAAACCATAAACCTTAACCTTAAACCTTAACCTTTAACCTTAACCTTATATTTTGATTAACTACCTAAATAAAGCATTTAAGAATTACCTTACTTTATATAATGAGTAATTAAAATCAATCTGAACAATTCATATCTATAAAGGTTTTCCTTGCAATGCTAACAACGTAAGCTTATGACTGTTTTGTGTATGAAATAATGATAACACTGTCCAAATACAATACTTTATTGAATGTACTTAATAAATACCACAAAAAGTGACATACCTTTTTGAATGGGCGCTATTTGTTAATTTGTACAAGTTTCTAAAAACCGGTCCTCATTGGATATAGGATTTACATGCTAAAACCAAAACTAAATGCCACAGAACCCATGAGTCCCGGAAAGCAACATACATTAAAGAATTGTTATTATTATCATTATTATTATTATTATTGTAGTGAATACGAGGCCAATAAAATAACCACAATTTATAATTGTAACAAGTGAATTAGTTTAAATGTGTTTGTCTCCACTGGAAATGTGAGCATTGCTTTTGGAAATGGAATTCATCCCTTTGTAGTTTTATTTATCATTTATTTGGTGAAACTGATTCACAAACATACAACGGCTACTGAGCAAATATCATTCTTAGTCAAACTCCGCTTAAAATCGTATGTTTAATAATAAAGAATATTCCGGGGAAACATACGCTATATTAATTGGTTTTCACTCTTCTTTTTACATTATTTTTTCCTGTTTCCAAAGCCATCGTATATTATCTTAGTTTGTGTTTATATTTCGATAATTTAATGTTGAATATTAGCTTTAACCAGTGTTTAGAACTACATGGGATGGTTAGGATTAATAATTCTACTCTGAATTGTTTGTTTAATAAACTAGAGTATTCCGGAAAGAAATACGCCATATTTATTGGTTTTCTCTTCTTCTCTTATATTGTTTATTTCCTGTTTGCTAGGGCCTTCGTGTGTAATCTAATTTTTGTGATTTTCTGATGATTTTGCTTTGGATAATAGCTTAATGCAGTATTTTGAAGTACACGGCATATCACTAAGTGAGGAGATTTCTGTCAGGATCTATCGACAACCCAAGTTCCTTTGCTAACACGTGAAAATATAGGAAATTCGAATGACCACCGCATTGATAATGAAAATGACTGTTATGCCATGCTTTAAAGTCTCTCAACTACTGAGAACTGTAAGTATCTTAGTTTTAACTTATTATGCATCCCTCTTTGATACAAAATCACTCTTATCAGAGCATATTGATGGGAAATATATGATTTTGAAAATATCATTTCTTGTGATTAATTAATTAAATGCACAGACACACTAACTTTTGATCTCTCTCTCTCTCTCTCTCTCTCTCTCTCTCTCTCTCTCTCTCATTACATAACATAATCACCAATAAAGCTGATATGGTGTAATCGAGCACATTTCCTATTATCAATCAGGAAAAGGAGTGGGTTTAATTCCCACTACCAGCAGAAAAAGGTGATACATGTACAAGATGATTATTTATGTCTAGCACAACACATGCTGCTTTAGTGATTTCTGTCATTTTCTCTAAGAATCATTTTGAATGTTAAAGACTCATTTTATTCATCATTATGTATGCAGTTCTGACTATGTAGGGCCACTAGGCTATCTGCCCACTTTGAACCAGCTCTCTGTTCCATTATGCCTGGGGGGGGGGGGATCGAACCCTCGTACATAGTCATCAAACCGTGTTACTTAACTTATAAACAGAAAAAAGTGATAAAGCATAAT
This sequence comes from Magallana ariakensis, assembly GCA_020458035.1. Taxonomy (NCBI): domain Eukaryota; kingdom Metazoa; phylum Mollusca; class Bivalvia; order Ostreida; family Ostreidae; genus Magallana; species Magallana ariakensis. The sequence continues at coordinate 93,916 of CM035815.1, read as the reverse complement.
GCTGCATATATATTATTTAAACAAACTAAACTATATTTATTTTACAATGATTAAAAAACAAGTCCTACAAATTATTTTTATATCTCTTGTTAGAACAGATGTTAATGTGAGGGGGTCGTTGTTGTGGGAGGAAGCCGTAGCACCTGGAATAAAAAAAATAAAAAAAATAAGGACTAATGCTGGTTATGTCTTTGTAATGATGTAATCAAAGATAGAATGGGGTGCAAATATGAATCTAAAAGAAATTAGTAGGTTTCCTAAGTAATTAACTGTACTGACATTTTAACACGAAGTGAAAAGTTATGAGTTCCTTCCAGGTGGTGTAATTTTAAGATAACAGATATTTTCTTGAGACTAAGGCTGATTTTTTTCTTTGTATTAATGTAATAAAAGATAAATAAGGGTGTAAGGGTAGATTCAAGTTTCCTAGCTGTTTAAATACACTGATAATTTAACGATGAACAGAAAATGAAGGGTTCCTTTATGGGGGTGCAATTTTATAAGAAAAGGATTTATCATTTAACTAAAGATGTTTATTTCTTTGGATTAATGCAATAAAAGATAAATTAGGGTGTAAGGATGAATTAAAAAAGATTTAGAAGGTTTTCTAAGGGAATAACATATACTAATAATTTAACAATAAAGAGGTAATTATGGGTTCTCTCATAGGGGTGTGCTTTTACAATAAAAGAATTTTTCTGGAGACTAATGCTGATTATTTCTTTGTATTGATGCAATCAAAGTCAAAATAAGGTGTGAGGATAAATTCAAAAAGATTTAGTAGGTTTCCTAAATGATTAACTATGCTGAAATTCTAACGCGAAGCTGAAAACTATGAGTTCCTTCCTGGAGGTGTAATTTCAATATGAAAGGGTTTTTCTTTTAACTTATGTTGATTATTTCTTTGTATTAATATAATAAAAGATGAATTATGGTGTAAGGATGAATTAAAACAGATTTAGAAGGTTTTCTAGGGAATAACCTATACTGATAATTTAACGATAAAGAGGAAATTATGGGTTCCCTCATAGGGGTGTACTTTTACAATAAAAGAACATTTTCTGGAGACTAATGCTGATTTTTTCATTGTAATGATGTAATCAGAGAGAGAATGGGGTTAGGGTTAGGGTTAGGGTTAGGGTTAGTAGTTGACCTGCCTGCCTGATCAAGGGAGCCTGATCAAGTTTCTAAAAATATCTTTAAAATCCCAGTTGTCTATAAATAGAATTTCTACTGTACTAGTCCAAATAGAAATTGATGTGATGTCATTCTATATTTGTTTTGTGTAGTCTCGTTTTGATATTTGTTACTTTTGAATGCAAATTTTGATATTCTTTTGAAAGAAAAGTGATTATATATTGTTGATAAGACCAGTTTCTTAAATTATGATTTATGTCATGTTATGTCGTATAGTGTATTGTGTTTGACAATTTATATAATTAACGATTTGAAACTTGTTGTCTGTTTTGGATGTATATATCATTTTATATTTTGCTTTGTTCATTGTGTTTCTTTTTATAGTGTGTAATCAAAAGTGATAACAATAATTTAAGAAAATGAACTTATGTGCAAGAAAATAACGTCGTACGATATGTAAATGATTGATCATTTTAACCCCAAAAAAGCCATTTAAATCCCAATTATCCCATTTGTAAACAATAACAAAATTTGAACTGTTTGAACCAAATATCCTTCTGTCATGGTGTCTTTATTATTACATAAAGAGTCCCACTTCCATTCAATGTTGATATATTGGAGGTATTAGGGGTGAGGGTGTAAGGTGCAAGGTATAGGGTGTGAGTGTCAGCCTTAGTGTAAATAACTGTTTGGTAGGGTAAAACGTTGAAGATTTATGGTGTAGGGTGTAGGGTGTAGGGGTTACAAGGGTTAAGGTATAGGGTATAGGGTGTATGGGTTACAAGGTATAGGGTGTAGGGGTTACAAGGGTTAAGGTATAGGGTGTAGGGGTTACAAGGGTTAAGGTGTAGGGTGTAGGGGTTACAAAGTAAAGGGTGTAGGGGTTACAGGGTATAGGGTGTAGGGGTTACAAGGTATAGGGTGCAGGGGTTAGAAGGTTTAGGGTATAGGGTGTAGGGGTTACAAGGGTTAAGGTATAGGGTGTAGGGGTTACAAGGGTTAAGGTATAGGGTGTAGGGGTTACAAGGGTTAAGGGTTAGGGTGTAGGGGTTAGGGTTAGGGTGTAGGCGTTAGGGTTAGGGTGTTGGGGTTAGAAGGTATAGGGTATAGGGTTAGGGTTAGTAGTTGACCTGCCTGCTTGATCAAGGAATCCTGATCAAGTTTCTAAATATAAGTTTAAAACGCCGTTGTCTATAAATAGATATTCTTATGTACTCGTGCTCGTCTATTTTTATATAGCTAGGCATGCGTGTTGATTTTCGGACGCCATTTTTTATTTCTTGTTGCAATACACGGAACTTTCTGTTTGTCTTTGAGTAAGGTAAGTTTATATAACATTTATTTATATATATATGCAATGTAGACTACTGTGTAGAAAAGAAATTAAGGAAAATCAGAACATAATTTTATAAGATGAAATATGGTCAAAGAGAAAAGTTAAGACTCAAAATTCCGAGTATCCTCTAATGTCGATAAATAGTTGCCATGTGCTCCTGATCGTTAGCTGAAGAAAAAAACCGAAACATTTAAAATTTTAGCCAGTTTGGTGATTTAGATATTACTTTAACATTTTAGTCAGCATACGCCTTTAGAATTAGAATAAGTATTTCAAAAATTTTGAAAATAGACATTCAGCATCGTTTGTTCTTATGGGTAAACACAGAATATTTTGCACACGTTATTTTAATGTTAATTAACAAAACTATATAAATATTGCAAACAACAGATTTGTTATTGAATACAGAAAAGTACTTTTGTACAAAAAGCACATGGCAACTACTTATCGACAGCAGAGGATACTCGGACTTTTGAGTCTTAACTTTTCACTTTCACCTATACCTTAACCCTTCTAAACCCCTAGACCATAGACCATGTACCTTAACTCTTGTAACCCCTACACCCTATACCTTAACCCTTCAAACCCCTACACCCTATACCTTAACTCTTCAAACCCCTACACCCTATACCCTATACCTTAACCCTCTAACCCCTACACCCTATACCTTAACACTTGTAACCCCTACACCATATACCTTAACCCTTCAAACCCCTACACCCTATACCTTAACTCTTCAAACCCCTACACCCTATACCTTAACCCTTATAACCCCTACACCTTACACCCTATACCTTAACACTTGTAACCCTTACACCCTACACCCTACGATTAATAAAGTGTATGAGTTTTAGAAGTTACGGGTTTTATGGTGTATGAGTAACAATGATAATGGTGCAGAGTTAAGGGGCTGTAGGGGTAAGGGTGAAAGTTGTTCCAGGGTATAGAGGATATACGTTGTAGGGGTTAGAGTCTCAATTAATCCCTTTCTACACATACAACGGGTACCATAACCTATGCAATTTCTAAACCCTCACTCATGTAACCTCCACCGTTACCCTTAACCCCATAAGCCTACAAACCCTATACCCATTATCCATAACCCTAGTAAACCTTATAACCCCAAAGCCCTATATCTCAACTCCCACAACCCTGTTACCCTATACAATAACTCTTATCTGTCTCAAAGTATCAAATATTAATCATATTTTTTTTTTGTTATAGGCAAACAGTATGGAACAGTTATCAGAAAACAAATATCAACAAGAAGATTCTTTTCTAAAAGTTGCAAAGGAGAACTGAATATCATTTTGTTCAACTTTCTTGAAATATGAGAACGTACATTCATTTATGCATCGGTCTGAGGGAGGTTTCATATCAACACGTTGTGTAAATACTACGTTTGGAGAAATGTATTGTTTATTACAGAGCAGTCTCGACATTGACGGAATTGTACTAGAGATAAAGGATTTGACGGCTATCAAATTCCCAGTCTTTTACATGAACATTTTACCAAGAGGTGATGGCAGTATTATATCTCTATACCCGGTTCTTAAAAAGCACATAGATATAACTCGATATAAAAAAGAATCGCTTTCTTTATTAAAAAAGTGTTATGGTATACAACTTTTCAGTTCATTTGGGTGGCAAGTGAACTTAGGACTTATACCATTACCAAATGTGGGCTCGACTTTCGACCTGTCTAGCGCTTTAAACTACAAACTTTTTGCATTCCAATATTTTAGCCGAGTAAAGTCAACGTTCCAAAACTTGCTTCTGAAATTATCTCCAAAAGAAATGGGAAGAGACACTCTTAAAAAGAACTCTATCTTTAACGTTTCAAAATGGAGGATTTTAGCTAAGGATCAAACCTTCGTCATGACCATATTGAATAAAGCTTTGAATGCATGTCAGGCTCCCCCTCATCCCATCTCATTTCCATAATAGCTTTTCGTTTCGGTGAAAGAGATTCCGAGCAATTCCAACTTGCAAATGATTTTTGTATTGGATTAGTTACATCTCTTACTACCCACATCGCAGTAACATTCAAGAGCATAGATGACAAGATTCACTTATTCTGGTCACGTGACGGAATTCAAGAACTGATAGGTTTTCGAGGGTCATTACTTCCAGCACTTTCCTTTCGAGATTGCTGTAACTTTCAAACCAATTTAGATGGTCGTCCAACCGATATATCGGATGAATTGAAAAATGTATGCATGCATCCCAGTAATTTAAGATTTCTGCAATTATATGCGGATTCCCCCCACATGCATTGCAGTGCTAAGCATCCTATATCTGGCATCATAGCCACATGTAATTTACTGCATCCCCAATCAACCTGTCATCTTTCCCGACTCTCTGATGAGTATATCTCTGTATGTCGTGAAAACAGCCAAAAATTAGGAGAGGCAATGCCAATTCGTCTTGAAGTTGTTGTGTCGTTGGATAATGTTCCGTCAGTATTAAATGCCAAAGAAATTATAAATCTAGGACGTTTAGAATCACTATTGGACAAGTATCCAATGGTCGTTCCTTTTAAAGAAACTGTTGTATATTGCGGTCAATCATTAAGTTTGGGTTAGCTGATTTTTCAGACGTTGGTAAGATTGAAAGATGAAAACAGTGGATTAGGGAAAATGATTCCCAGTTGGAAAGCCTATCAGTACGAACTGTGCAATGAAATATTTTGGTGGGGAAAACTAAACTCTTACACAGATGCCATACTTTCCCGAAACCTTGGTCCAGGGAATGGAAGAAATGATCGCTCTCTTACCTTCGAATTCGGTTTTCTATGTTTAGAATCCAGTAGTGACTGCGCTTTGGATGAAAAATCTTCACCACCGTTGCATCACTGGACCACTTCACAGTCCCAGATTGACAGAATTCAGAGATTATTCTCATTTGGAGACTTCCTTTCTTGCAGTGATGTGATTTTAGGGACAAGATTAGTTCTTTTACTAATTGAAGATATCAAATACAACAGGGATGAAAAAGATAGGATTCAATCATTATTGCACGATCTTAGACAGACAAACGTGCCTTCATGGGCGTCATGTATTGTATCTGTATCAGCGGAACAGTTAGGCAAAGACTTGAGCAGAACGGATTCTTTTCCGTTCCCTTTTACTTTCGGAAGGGCGTTGGAAATGTTGAAAGCTGAAAACAAAGATGTCGCACACCTCTTGTTGCTTGGCCTTAATCATCTGAATTTTACCTATTTTCCAGGTTATAGAATCAGACATGGTTTTAAATGGACAAACTGGCAAGTTTTTAAAATATTATATGGAGATTTCTTTGCCGACGAAAATACGTGCGACGTGGAACTTTTGACCGCAAACATCATAGATGAATTGGAAAAGGAAAACCTAGTATTTAGAAGCAAATTCATTAATGCCAAATCAGAATTTCCTTGGGTTTTTGAAACCTTCCAACGGCTTAAAGGACTGGAGCTGGGTAAAGAAAACTTACTACGGGTTCTAACGTTTGTGACGTGTGTATGTTTGATACAAAACGGGTACTTTGTCAACTTCAGCTCTTTAATTGCGTATATGAAAGAACTACCAATCACACAACAAGAACTGCAAATGATGAAAGTTCTCTCGGTGTTCTTTCTTCGGGGACCCATGGCAAAACGCATACATCGGATATACGAAGACATTCCGCACAAAGTCGATTGCTCAAAACCTTTGGAGAAAATTGGAACGAATGACGAGGAAGACGCCAATGAAAACACCAACTTACCTATAGAAGTTCCTGTTGTTAAGAATGAACCAGAGGAACAAAATTTACAGCATTTCCCGGCTAGGCATGTTCCAGCAAGACTTGTTGTTCCTTGGAACAAGTTTGAACTGAACGTTTTGCATGACATTATAAAGAAGGGAAAAACTTCCAATCAAATTATGTATACTGACTACGTTAATGAATGTATTAGAAAAGGAATCCCTGACAGAACATATAATGCATTTAGAGCTGCCCTGTTGCGAGCAAAAAAGCAGAAAGAATGATTTTCCTTGTCATTTCTAAACGATACTTGTATTGTATCTAAATATACCATTCACAAATACTTTTGAACACGTTTTAGCCTGAGTGTATATTTATTGAGGAAATGTAAAAATTGTTACATAGATTCCAATAAACTTGAAAATATCAAAATACAGAAACATTTTTATTCGCAGTACATTTGTAACAATAACATGAAGATAAAAACTGACGACTGTCTGTTTTATGTCAAATTAAAAAAAAAAAAATAAAAATCCGGGCAAGATCATGCTTTGTACCACCTTGGTACCAAAACCAATAATAACACTGTCACTAGGACGGAGGTGACCTTGTATCGGACATTAGGTAATTTGCTTTGTATTGCGCATCTATCTTGTAGGAAATTCGTTTGCGCCATACTTCGTCGTCATTCCAGAGCTTCCTCTTAACACCACTCTCAAAGATCGATTTTTTGACCGAGTTGTTTTTTTTCCACCCTAATTTCTCATGTTCCTTTCTTAAGAAATGATCTTGCATGGGGAAGTCTTTCCAAGAGACTTTTGGAATCCTTGGGGTAACCTGCTTCGGTATTCCCTCCTGCTCGCGTCTACATGGTGCTATTTCTTGTTCCGGGGTTTTCGACGGACCTTCTACATCCTCCTGAACTCCGCCTCCTTCAATCTTCTTAAGGACAAACAAACCGTTCTCAAGGCTTTTCGTCACTTCTTCTTTTAATTCCTCTTTTTCTTCTCTTATGGTTTCAAGCATGGCTTGTTTTACGCTTCTTAGCTTGTCCATATAATGTTCATTACACTTTTTGATAATAACATTTTCCATTTCTGTGAGTTTGTTCTCAATCTTTTGTTCAAATTTTTCAAGTTTTTCATCAATGCCGTTTTGAAGCTCCATGATTGTACTTTTCACGTCTTCAACTCCAATTAAAAAATTCTCCTGCATATATTCCAGGGTAATTGGCTCTGAAGGAAACAAAAATGAAACATAATTTGTTGTAAAAAGAAGCAGAAATGTGTAGTGGTTAGGGGTTACAAGGGTTAAGGTATAGGGTGAAGGGGTTATAAGGGTTAAGGTATAGGGTATAGGGGTTATAAGGGTTAAGGTATAGGGTGTAGGGTGTAGGGGTTATAAGAGTTAAGGTATAGGGTGTAGGGTGTAGAGATTATAAGGGTTAAGGTATAGGGTGTAGGGGTTAAAAGGGTTAAGGTATAGGGTATATGGGGTTACAAGGGTTAAGGTATAGGGTGTAGGGGTTATAAGGGTTAGGTATATGGGTTACAAGGGTTAAGGTATAGGGTATAGGGTTTATAAGGGTTAAGGTATAGTGTATAGGGTGTAGGGGTTATAAGGGTTAAGGTATAGGGTGTAGGGGTTATAAGGGTTAGGGTATAGGGTGTAGGGGTTACAAGGGTTAAGGTATAGGGTATAGGGTGTAGTGGTTACAAGGGTTAAGGGTTAGGGTGTAGGGGTTAGAAGGGTTAAGGTTTCGGGTGTAGGGGTTATAAGGGTTAAGGTGTAGGGTGTAGGGGTTACAAGGTGTAGGGGTTACAAGGGTCAAGGTATAGGGTATAGGGGTTACAAGGGTTAGGGTAAGGGTGTAGGGGTTATAAGGGTTAAGGTATAGGGTGTAGGGGTTATAAGGGTTAAGGTATAGGGTGTAGGGGGGTTACAAGTGTTAAGGTATAGGGTGAAGGGGTTAGGGCTAGGGATAGGGTGTAGGGGTTAGAAGGGTTAAGGTATAGGGTGTAGGGGTTATAAGGGTGAAGGGTAAGGGTGTAGGGTGTATGGGTTAAAAGGTATAGGGTGTAGGGGTTACAAGGGTCGAGGTATAGGGTATAGGGGTTACAAGGGTTAAGGTTTAGGGTGAAGGGTGTAGGGGTTATAAGGGTTAAGGTATAAGTGTACGGTGTAGGGGTTATAAGGGGTTAGGTATTGGGTGTAGGGGTTACAAGGGTTAAGGTTTAGGGTGTAGGGGTTATAAGGGTTAGGGTGTATGGTGTAGGGGTTACAAGGGTTAAGGTATAGGGTGTAGGGGTTACAATGGTTAGGGTGTAGGGGTTAGAAGGGTTAAGGTATAGGGTGAATGGGTTATAAGGGTTAAGGGTTAGGGTGTAGGGGTTATAAGGGTTAAGGTATAGGGTGTAAGGGTTACAAGGGTTAAGGTATAGGGTTTAGGGTGTAGGGGTTATAAGGGTAAAGGTATAGGGTACAGGGTGTAGTGGTTAGAAGGGGTAAGGTATAGGGTGTAGGGTGTACAGGGTATAGGTTAGAGGTGTCTTACCTTCAAAGGCGTCATCATCCGTGTTAGATATATCTTGAGACTCATGGTGAGAGTTAGAATGGGAATCTTCTTCTTCCATGGTTAGCTGAGGGTTAGGATAATGAATATATCAAGTAATAGAGCAAAGCCACTTGACGCAGTTTGTATTTTTTAAGAAAAAAGACTT